>JAVJGG010000039.1:11358531-11373633 GCA_035590195.1 Aviceda cuculoides
ATACCAAACTCAAAAACACAGCACTGTACCAGCTACTAGGAAGACAATTAACTCTATCCCAGCTGAAACCAGGACAAGAATGAAGACATGATCCCCTCAAAGCCATTTAAAGGCAGTAGGCTGGCTTACGTAGATAACAAGGAAATGCTGCTGCTCTTCTCTGATGTGAGAAGTTAATGAGAGTCTCAGGAAGTCATCACCTGCAGGGTTCCACAGCTGGAACATCCTCTGGAAGGAGAGGCCTTGTCTTCTTTCTAAAATGAGGCACAAACCTCATGGCAGGAGAGCAATCCTCTTATGTGGTAACCTTAAGTTTAGAGCACTTACCCAAAACTGTGCAATGTGGGTTCAGTTTCTTCCTCTGAACATACTCAACCTTAATTTTTTGAAATCTCTTGCTATCAAAGCAAATTGGGTCATTAACTTCTGTTAATACTCATCTAAACTCACACATGGCAAAAACTATGTACTAAACTAATAAAATTTTCCTTTTTCTCAGTGAATCATAATTACACCAATGGCCCCATGCATTCAGAGCAGTGTTTCCCAAGATGATCTACAATTTTTATTTTGGAAAACTACCGAGAAGCAGCGCTATGAGCTTCAGAAGTATATTTATTAGGTCCAAACCCAGGAAACTTACACTTGATGGTCTGTTTATTTACTTTCTCCATCACTGCCTCTCTCTTTCCTTGGCATGAATAATGTATCAATGCTTTTTTTGGTGGTTTTGTTGTTGTTGATGTTGTTGGGGTTTTTTTGTTCTCTTAACACCTAGAGAAAAATTGAGATGTTAATTTCTTACAGTGGCAGCTAAGACAAGCACAATTAAGCAGTTTACTTTCTAGGGATTGCTTGCTGAATTCTTCAAGAAGTTCTTATGCAGCTGAAGCAGTTGAGGGCCATGCTATTGATTCCTAGCTGACAGCAAACAGATGGCCTGTCAGCAGAATTGTTCATACTTTTAGTAGGGTACATCATTAATGAAGCCAAATATGAGCTGTTTTCAGCTCCTTGGTGTTAAAAATGTGGTGCAGTATACTGTACAAGTAGTTTATTGGATCCTGTGTGTCATTCAAGGAAACCAGTTATGCTGTATCTGTGACATGGAACAAAAAATCAGCTTTCTCCAGAAACGTATGTTAATGATGCTCTGCATTCTTTCTAAAAAAAATTTATTTTTCAACAGGTAAGTACTAGAAAACTGCTTTGCATCTCCAGTAGTAGTAGTGTATCTCTGTATTTCCTGACATATGCCAATGTTAGGTGTGAAGTGATACCGAAAAACCTGGGACAGCTAGAAATGCCAGTCAGTAGGTCTTTTTAGCTTTGCGTCACCTTTTTTATTTTCGCTACATCTAGAAAAGTCTATTCATTGGGGACAACACAAAATTGTAGTGAGTTGGTGGAGTGTTGTGTGTAAAAATTCAGATTTTAAAACACCTGGCTACAATTTCACATACTTCGTATTCCACATGAAACAATAATAGTTAAAGGATCAAATCCCACTCACTTTACTCTCACAAATAGTCCCATTGAAACTAAGCCAGCTGTGTAATATGTGGTTTCTTGCTTATTGTTTGTTTCCTAGAACTGAATTTCCCCAGGGCAGTGACCTGTGTGATCGAGTTCACCAATACAAAAAGGTGAATTGCTTCATAGTCATTTAGTACTTCTGTATGTGGAAAAACAATAATAAGCTAGTCCAAAGTCCTAAATGATAAAAGATGACTTTAGAATAAAAAATATAGATTAATAACTGCTGTGATGCTTAATCTTAAGAGTTATGTCTATAAAAACACTGACAGCACCATGGGCAATATTCTTAAATGCTGTGTTACCGTTCACATAGTTTGTTGTTCTTTGGATATATTTTTTCTATGTAATATATGTACTTTTAAAAGAAATTTCTCCATATCCCTGTAGTCATCTTTGTCAATTTTATAATTGCTTGATAGTTTTGTTCAGTAGAATGTTAGAAGGATTTCTTGTGTGCTGTCACCTTTGATTAGTAAAGTTCTCTATGGAGGGGGTAGTGATGTCTGAAGGCTAAAGTGGTTGCATTCAGGGGTTTTATTTGAGAAGTTGTATTTTTTAATAAATGACTGTCATTTAAGAAAACTCAAAGTGTATTGAAAAGTATTGTTCCTAGGGTGTATCATTGTAAATTTTTTTTTATGTTCACCATTTGCTATTCTTCTATTCTTTCTCTCTCAATTACTATTGCCTGTCAGCTGATAGCTTTTTATAAGCTGTTCTGCAAGCTGAACACAAATAACATGACAGCTTGCAGGCTACTTGTTGTCATGGTGTTCTTACTTTGCTCTGGGCAATGCCATATAAAGAATATTACATCTCTACTCCTATTTGCATCAATCAAATATTTTAACATTAACACAATAATATCAGAATGGCAGGATGTTTATGACATTACCAGTACCAAGAAAGCAGAATAAAATTATGTTCTGTTTCCACCTACACATTTTTACCCACCTACACATTTTTACCCACTCCCAAGGCTCTGTACTACTGTGTTACAGAACTGTTGATTTCTTTGAAGGTAAGTTGATTTCAGGTTCTAAGCCCAATTATGAAATTTAATTTAAAATGTCTTTCTGACTGCATTTTCAGGCATTCATTAAATGAGATGTAACACAGGGAGTGTCACCCTACATGCTACTCTTTGAACTGCCTTCCAACAATTTACTCTGAGGACATCTTAATTTTAAAAGTTCTGTGCAACATCCACAGTTGAAAAAGCTCCAAGGAATTACAGCACTGACCAAGAGCAGGTGAAAAACAGTTTGTATAAGAACATTACCAAAATTATTTCCTGCACCAGGAAATATCTCTCCATGCGAATAGTCTTCCTGCAGTTTAAGATTGACATTGGTTTATTATATCTTACTCACTTTAGAAATGGACTAGCCTAAAGAAGAAAAAGCTTTTGTAAGCAAGAAGATGTATTTTAAAGTGAAACTCTTCAAAGAGTTTGGATTGTAAATTTACATATAATAACTGTAGCCACAGCTCTTGCCACATCTCCAAGTTTCTAACAGATCATTTTGAATAAAGCATCTTTCAGTGCTGTGATGCTGGTAGTTGAGCATACGCAGCCCTTCTGCAGCTTTGCAAACCAACTCATGTTACTAACTGCAAATTTTTGTCTGCAAAGCAGTGTCATCTGCAGCTTTCCTCTCTTGCTCTATAGGAAGAATGTTTGGGAACATGAAGAATAGCAGGCAGGCTCTTGCTGGAAGCCTTGAGTTTGTCAGGCAATACCTGCCTCAATATAGCAGGCTTCATCACAAAACTAGAAAAATGCAGTGCAGGAAGGGCTATGAGAAGAACTTTCAGAGATGGTTTAGACACTTTGAGCGGTGGTGGTCCTGCCTAAACAACAGTAAGAATGTTGCTTTCTCTGGCTGAGATATTTCTGATATAACACCTACTGCCTCTTTCCTCCTTTTGTCCTAGCATTAGCATCCATTGCCCATTATAACTTTGTCAAAGAAGCAGCTCAGCATCTTAATGCTTGTTCCTGTGTTTCCCTCTGTGCTTGGGAGAAAGACCTTGCAAATATCTGTACAACTGATGAATTGCTTTCCTTCAAAGCTTCTCTCAGAAATATGTTTGAACATGATGAATACACAAACCTAACCATGGCTGTGCAGAGTGGAACTCGTTGTGCTAGCAGGTATGATGTTAACATACATATTAGCATAGCATGCAACTAATACTCAATAATAGTTACTACTACTATTATTTTCTCCAACAGATTACCTTTCTAGACAAGACCTAAATGCCAAGAAACTAAAACCAGAGAATAAATATCCCATGGTCATGTCTCTCTATTTAGGTTGGGCTAGAACAGCCTTTTAATTTTCCAGCAGCCAGCCCTGAAGGTAAAGAAACCCACCCTTCTCTCTCAGCACTGCAAAAGAGAGAGACTGATGCCTTTCCTGCATTGACAAAGATTAAGGACAGACAGACAGGACCACTAGATCCTCCAGTCTAACATGAACAAGAGCATATACATGTGGGCTTTAGACCTGTTGAAAAAAATACAAGTATTTTGATGAAAGAAAGTATTTAAGTAAATAATAATAATAATATAATAAAAACACACACTTTATTTCATTGGGCTTTTATTTCCTTTCAGGAAAAAAAAACAGAAGCAAAAGAATTGTTATCAGTTTCAAACCTGAAAAGTCTTTCAAAAGAGGAACTTAGAGAGGTGAAAGAGGGAGCTTAAAATGTAAAAATTTGGGATTGGTAGGAAGAAAAAAAAAATCACAAACCTGTCAAGCCAGCAAACAAACCAATATACTAGTAAAGACCCCAGATCTTAGCTAATGCGGAAAGCTGCTGTGAAAAATTTTGCTTTTGATTCTAAAGCATTTTTCAATTGGGAAAACTGAACTGAAAAGCATAATGAGATCTAGAGGAGACATGGTGATGCTGAAAACCAGTAAAGGACTGGCGTAGATACACTGCAGAAATGTATTCTGCAGATAGGTGAGGACAGTTCTTTCTGATAACATTAGCATGATTGCCGGAGGAAACTGAACTTACTAAATTTTACAGCTACATGGCTGCATTTCCCTAGTAGAGAAGGGAAGAAATTAGAGGTAGCTGCATGTGAATTATCCTGGTTTCCTCATGTATATTGCAGAAGCAGCTTTTTGTGTATTTTTCAAGTCAGACTTGGTGATGGGCATCAAGGTCACTGTGGCTACAGGTGAGGCTTTAATGCTAAGACATTGCGGACATAAACACAACCAATGGGGTTTACAACTGTCTTTATATAAAAACAAAAGTATAGTTTCTTCCTGGGATTTGAAGGTGATATTTTGTCTTTCACTACTCATCAAATTTTTTGCACTCCTTGAAGTATTCACAGAAAAACTCTGCGTAAATAAAGCAGATTTTTTTTTTTTCTTGTATTCTTTGTGCTTCTCCCATGGTTTATGCCACAACAAAGCACAGTGGATTCATCTGGGTTCTAGTTATTTTTTGCACACTCTTCCTCACTTTTCCTGGACAGCCTGTCTACTTGTTTTTTTCAGCAGTGTTCTTCCTTGTAGGAAGGAAGAAGTTAAAAGATTTAAGGATGTGATTTAAGGATGCAATTTGCTTAAATTAAGTTGCCCCAGAATAATTCCATTCCCAAAATACTGTTGATTACTTGTCACTTTGCTATGAAGATGGAGAACAAGTTTTTCTTCCAAAGATCCATATTCCTAGAAACATAAAAGAAAGTGGAAATTAATAAATAATGTATGTACAACTTGCTTAAGGCCAGCTAATGAACAGATCAATAGCCGGGCATATTCCATAGGCTCATAGCGTATTCAAAAATGAAAGGCCACCAGGCAACTTAGATCAAGTTTTATAATTTCTTTCATTTGCATTCATATTGCATCTTGTTTTACTCCCAAGAATTGTCATGTTTTGCCCTTGCCTCCCCCTCCACCTTCACAGCAAATATTAGTTACACATGACCTCATCCTGCTGCTATGAAGAGAACTCAAAACCTCTTTAAACAAGTTGTAGGTGAGGTGTATTTGCATATTGTCCCCTGTATCTCCCATCACTATGAAAAGGGGATGCTTCTCTTCACTCCCTTTCACAAGAAAAACAGCAGCTGAAAGTAATTTGATCATCTCACAGACTGTTGTAAAATATTTGGCATGCAACTAATTACAGTGAGGCTGAGCAGCATTTTTGAATCCACATTTTCAATTGAGATTGTGTACTCTTCAGACTTGACCTGCAGATAAGACTTCACATCTAAACTCTGAATCATGTCTTCACAGAGAAGGTTTGTGAATAAGAATTTTTTTGTACTAGGCCTGTATCAAGATTTTTTTCCTCTGAATGTTGGTCTGACACTTTGGTCAACTTCAAAATGAAAGCTAAATGAAAAATAAATTCAACTTTCATGTTGAATGTGATTTTACAGTTCCTGGCAAATGGGAAAGATACATCTCTGGAGCTCCACCAGAGAAGAATTTTGGTCCAGCAGGACATGCAAAGTCATTCTAAAATATCCTGAAGACTAGATATGCACCTTTAAGAATCTGTATTCTTAAATTATACCATCTATAGTATTCTAACTCTACAGACTGCAGAAAGATAAATGGTTAGATTACTGGCTCTCTTGAGTCTTTTTAACAGAAGCAGATAAAGAAAATAACTAGTTTTTTAGAGAGCCCCTAAGGACATGTTATTGTGAGTTAACCCTGCTAGGCAGCTAAGCCCCACACAGCCACATATTCACTCCCCCACAGTGGGATGGGGAAGTGAATTGGAAGTGCAAAAGTGAGAAAATTCATGGGTTGAGATAAAGACAGTTTAACAGGTAAAGCAAAAGCTGCACATGCAAGCAAGGCAAAATAAGGAACTAATTCACTACTTTCCATCAGGAAGGCCCCCCATTTCCAGGAAACCAGGGCTTCATCATGCGTAACAGTTACTCGGGAAGACAAACACCATAACTCCAAATGTGGCCCCTTCCTCCTTCTTCTACTCCAGCTTTCTACACTGAGCATGATGTTGTGAGGTCTGGAATATCCCTTTGGACAGTTGGGGCCAGCTGTCCCGGCTGTGTCCCCTCCCAGCTTCTTGTGCAACCCCAGCCTCCTCGCTGGCAGGGCAGCGTGAGAAGAAGAAAAGGTTTTGATGCTATGTAAGCACTGCTCAGCAACAGCTAAAAAATGGGGGTGTTATTAAGGCTGCTTCAGTCACAACACTGAAACATAGCACCGTACAAGCTACTATGAAGAAAATTAACTCTATGTCAGCCAAAACCAGTACACACATATAAAGCTTGAAATGAAAACCAGTCAAAAGATGAGAAAGTTCATTGTTATTACTTAAATGTTTTCAACAAAATCCTTTACTTAAAAGTAAAACTAACTTCTAGTGGCATACCTTGGGAACATCTTGTTGGCAGAAGCCTCTTTATGAGAGGACACATTTCCAGTTCATTCATTTAACAAAGAAAGATGTATAAAATACTTTAAGTCTGTGAAATCTGGGAGTTTCGAGTGTTTCGGCTGGACAGCATTAAGTAAGACTGAGTATTGTATTAAGTGCTAGAGCAGGTAATCTGTCACGAAGAGGAAAGGGAAAAAAGCAGCAAAGAAAACAAGTAATCACTAAGTCCTTTTCAATAGCCTGCTTTAATGGAAGAGCAATGGTACTATGATGCTGTTGTGACAGATCCTCAAGCCTCTTGTGATGCTGCAGCAGTACAGGTGACCTTAAACTGACATGAAAACATTGATGTCCTGCAGTTCTAACCCAGAGGGCGGGTATCACTAGGCTGACAGAAGTTTACATGAAATTAAAGACTTGGTCTGGACTGTAAAGGATGAGTTGAGCAGCATAATACAAAACTGATTTGGCTCTGAAATTATCTCTTTGAGCAGTGTCCGTTGCAGAAGCTGGGAAGGTCCTCTGCTGAAACACAACATTGGGATGGCTGGATTTCACATTCCCACAATTTAAAACATGTCCATAGAGTTATCAGAACAGGCTGAAGTCTGAACAATAGCAAAACCAGGTGAGAATCCCAACAAAACAATGCATCACTTAGTAAGTTCTTGGTCAGCTCAGCACATGAAACAGCAAGCATCAGTTGAGTGAACTGAGGCTTTTTACCATGCTAACAACATCCTTTGAACTCCGTAGATCTTGAGATCAATGAGTCTGGTTTACATAAAAAATTAATGAAATTAATATAGATGATCTTTCTAGAAACTGCTTTATAGAAGCTTGCCTTAAAACTAAAGATAGTTATTTTGACTGGGAAGACTTTGTGTGTGTGTGTGTGTGTGTGTGTGTGTGTCTGTGTGTGTGTGTCTGTGTGTGTCTGTGTGTGTCTGTGTGTCTGTGTGTCTGTGTCTGTGTCTGTGTCTGTGTGTCTGTGTGTTCAGAATTTCCAGAGTCTGAACATCTCATACCAGATATTCCAACAGCCAAGAGAAATGTGTATAATCTGAGGTGTTTATTGTGTCAGATTTATTGTACAAACACAGATGATCTTTCAGAATACATGATGTAGGTCCTAGTTTTCAAAGACAGGAGGACCAAGAATAAACACCAGGACATCTTCATTTTTTCCTGTTGTATAAAGAAGCTTTGGACCCTCAGATAAGTTTATTAATGGTAGCCTTCCTCTAGAATGGCAGGTAGAGCTGATGGAAGGCAGTATGTGACAGAGTCAGGAAATAATACAAATGCAAATAATTCCAATAATTAATAATATCCACTTACATATGTTCTCTTTATTTGAATTTCCTTCAATTTTACTAGCTTCAAGTCCCAGACATTAGATTTCTATTTCATCAAAGAGATTAAAGAATCATCTGTTTGTGAAAATATTAATCATTTAATACGATGGATTCATTAAACATTTACTAAAAAGCTGCCTATACCAAACCAACTCACATTTCACTCAGTTCTTTGAAGCATTTCATCTCTTCTAAAGCCTTCCAATCTACAGTTAAATAACTATTGATGATGGCTAATCTTTTATACTTTATACAAAGCTCATTCTTTAGATTTTTCAATGAGTCCAGATGATCACCAGGGCTACCCAGCTCTACATTTTCAAATATTTTTCTAATGGTCTTCTTCATTCCTTAAAGAACTAAACATGCCTCCAAAGGACACTTTCTTAATATAATCTCAGAGTAGGTCCATCAATTTTCTGCTTACATAAATCAGTTCATTTCCCATTCCTCTGCACTTTGCCAAATCCATTTTTAAAATGCATCATCCTGTTCACTTAATTAAATTTCCACTGTATTTGTTTTCTTTATCTCTTTCTGAAAAAAAAAAAAAAAAAATCCATTGCATCTTTAACCTCTTCTTAACAGCCTTACAAATTTGCAGTGCATCATACCAGTGAATGATACATACTTAAGCAAATATGATCACAGATGTTCTTTAATATACTCATGTTATTGATTGGTTGCACTTCATTCAGTAATATTTGAACATGAATCTGTAAATACTGTCTAAAAGAATCCTTCCTTTTCCCTGTTACATTTTCTGATACAGGACTTGCACAGCATAGTACGCAAAGTTAGGTTGGTACACTGAATTAAGCTGATAGTGATCAGCAAAAGTCCATCAACATGTTTATGTAGCAAAACATCAAGATCCTTTTGTTTATGATCCAGCTGTCAAGTGAATTCAGTCTGGATGTGTCTCTGAATGCTCAAGGCACATTTAATGTGAAAATCTAAGATGAATATGCAGAGAAAACATTTTCACGAGAATGCAAATATAAAAATATTCTGACATTTATTCTGGGTTTTGAGACTTTTTGACAAAAATCATCAACCCAGAGATTAAGGATTAAACAGCTCAGAGCTGCTATGGAATAAATAGTAGCATTTTGCACAGTGCTGTCCTCAGCAAAGAGGGAGCACAGTGCTGATGTCAAGGAACAAAAAAGCTGACCCTTTTGCTCTGACTTTTTCTGGTATCTACATAAGTTACAGGCTGTCTGGTTTATGGATGCCTTTGTACCTTTCCATAATTAACAGAAACCCAGTGTCACATATTGGTCACCTTTCAGTAGGTACAAAAGTGCAGGGTTATACTCCTAGCATGATGCAGTTTCAGAAAGGTGCAGTGTCAGCATGGTCTCTTAAGCCATCTGTGTCTCTAACCTATTTTTCTGTCTGAAATCATCAATATTCTGATCTACAGAGTCACAGTTGGGTTTTGTTTGCTCTTCAAATAGAATCAGTTACACATTACTCAAGATCTAATTATAGTGGACTTCAAATGACGTAAAACTAGGTAATTTGTTTGGAATGATAAAGTAAATTTATCAAAACCTTTTTTGCCACCCAAACAGAAATTTTCCTAAGAGGATTTCTTAGTTTTATATTGGTATGCTTTCACATTTAATGCTGTTTCGTGACAAATCACTGATACAGCTTCAGTAGTACTCAGTACTGAACATTTGTGAGGAAATTATTAAATGCCTTTTTCCAGTTTGAATAAAACTTTATCTGAAACATTACTGTTGTACAACTTTCCAGAAACATTTATTCATAAATTTTTTCAGTGTTCTTCATTGATATTATAATGGTCTAGATTATTTAGAAGGATGTAAATGTCCTGGTTTGCATAATTTCTGTAAATATAAAATATTTGTAGTCTTACAATATTTTGGTACAAAGACTAACAAAACAGTAAAAAAAAGTTTGTGATTATTGTCTTTCCCTATAGCAAATAAAATCTGATTAAACTTTGTTGGTTTTCTTTTTTGTTATACACTTACAGGAACATTTTTATAGGAGGCAAACACGAGAAATTTGTTTTGGTCAGAAAGATTCAAATCTCCCAAAATGTATATTTTTAAATTTTTGGCAAACTGAAAATAAAAATTCTTTTGGGACAAAGTTTTGGTCAGCATGAAAAGGGCTGTTTAAAATTCCATGCGCACACATAAAAAAACCCAACCCGTCTTCATATTATTCAGCAAAAAGTGCTATGAACTTGTTTTAAACTGCATGTTAGTGAAATTATATACATTATTTACTAAACAAAAAAATCCTTTCAGTTATCCAAGAAGTCCTGTGCTTATGCTTGCAGTATCTAAATGTGAAAGAGAAAACATGAAAGAATTACAAATACATTTTAAAAGTATTGAGAAGACATAATAGCGTCTGAGTAGCACATGTAAGTAGACAGTGGAACTGTGGATTGGTTAAACCACAACAGAATTGGTTCACAAATCATTCATATGTTTTTCTAATATTAACAGATCTGAGAAAGCCAATCACTCATGTTCAGTACCGCCTGTTTCTTCACTCAGTATTGACCCTGCCAAACCTCCGAGTTTGTTCCACATTCATTAGGAACAGCAATCTTTACAGTCTAGTCAGCTCAAAATGTTTCCTTCTTGTCTGCAGTGTGAGATGAGACTTCTCAGGACATGCCAGTTCTCAGAACACTGAACGCTGCTACTCCACAAATAAATAATAAAGGTAAAAGTGGAATGGGTGAATCATTTTAGAAGCAAACTGGATCCCATGAAGAACTTGTTCAAGTTTGACATTAACAGAACTCTGCCATCCTAAATCCATCCTGTACTCTAGCTGTTAGATTAATTATTGATGATTTAGATGACAGAACAGAAAGCACTTTTAATTTGAAGATGATAACAAGCTGGGAGGGATGGCAAGCACTTTAGAGGACAGGAATGAAATTTGAAGTGATGTGATGAAATCAGCAAAATAATAAGTAATTCAGTGGCATTAAATACAAAGTGACACACAGCTATAAGACAGAGAAAGACAGAGTAATAGAAATGGTTCTACAGAAGATAATTTGAGAATTAATGGACCAAAAATGGAACACACATCCACAGGGCCATAATGTACTGGGAGGTATGTGTAGGCATGCTGTACGTAAGATACCTGAAGTCTCTGTAACACTGGTGTGGCTCAGCTGGAGTAGTAAATCAGATTTTGGCACAACATTATAGCTGGATCAACTGAAGAGAGTCCAGAAAAGAGCAAGAAAAACTGAGACTTTTCCAACAAAACCTGTGAAGAAAGCTGGAAAGTACTGGCTTTACTTAGCTGAGAGAAGACCAAGGGGAGAAACGAGTATGGGCTTCAGATGACAGCTGATGTCATCAAAAGGTTGGCAAAGAGAGGAAAGCACTAATGTATTCTCCAGGACAATAAGTAATGGATTTAAGTTGCCACAAGGGAGATTTAACCTACACATTAAGAACATGCTGAATGGCAAGAGAGTTAAGTGCTAAAACACAACTGTCGAGAGAAGCTGGGGATTCTGCATCATCGGGCTATTTTAAAAATGGGTTAGACAAATGGCTGTCAAACATTATTTAGATAAAACTGAATCTGCCTGGGATTAGTAAAGGAAATCAGTGACCTCCTGAGGTCACATCATGCCTGTTCTTATGGTTCTGTGTCCTTCTTCAGATTTTTTTAACAGCTTTAAAACACAAACTACTTATTACACATTGCATGTATTGAGCTGAAGTCTGAGCCAAATTACACTGATTTTAACACAGCCTGATGGAATGTTATCACAAACACCACTGAGTCAATAATACAGACAAATCCTTGAATATAATATCTGGGTTTTATTCAAAGAGAGAAAAAGCTTTGGTCAAGAGACAATTACCTTTATTTTTATTTAAGAAATACACAAGGTCTATGGTGATCATTGAAATTTAGTTCAGTAGCTTTAAATATAACAGATTTGTGGTCCTCTTTTACCTTTCATTGCATTTAAGAGACAGTAAAAGACTGCTAAAAATAATGAGTTTGCCTCATAAAAGTTAGGCATTAAAATAATAAGCTAGAGGCGATAAAAACAAATGTCCCTTGGAGATTTTATCCATCTGGACTAGATAGAATATATAGCTACTGCAGTTATTTTGCAAACAACGTTAACAACATTATTCTAAAGTTTTCACATTGAATCTTAAAAACCACAACACGTATCTCTTCTGTCCCAAAGATTCCCAGACTTCAGATTTACATCTAAAACTCACAGATGGCCTTACCCTGTAATGGACCAAACTGAATCACTGACTCAGGGAAATATTTAAGCAACAGTTAAATCCATCTTTATTCAGCAGATTGTTAATATGTGCTTAAATTTAATAGTATTCACATTTAAAACAAAATCTTTTTTGCTCCCATGGACTTTCACATATGCTCAGCAATGCATTTGTTTAAATTCTTATCATGAATATGAAAGAGGCCCCTAAAAGACACCAACCTGTACATACCCTCAAATGTAGGATTACTTGAGAGCTGGAATGCAAAGCTAGGTCAGGCTCTGACATGAAACACTGTTACCCATTAACAGTTGCAAAGCGCTGGCTTTTACTCTCAAGACCAGTGGTTATGTCCTTACCAAATTTGAATGAAAATGCAAATATGTAGCTTTTCAAGAAAAGAAAGCCTTGCTGATTCTATCAATATGAAAATGGCAATTTTAGATTATCCTATCTTTTTTCAGTTGCTCAGCACGTAATATTCACAGTTTACTTTTAAATTACTTTGTCCTACTTTAATGTGGCTGATCTAATTCCTAAAGCCTTAGTCCAAAGTGGTAATTGATAGACGTCATAGAAAATTTACAGGACAAAATTAAAAATCTATCCACCATCCTTGAGTGATGTAGCTTTCTCAATGAATGAGAAGTGTTTGAAATGGGCTGCTATTAGGGATAAAGAATAAATAAGTTAATTATGAAGAAAGAGCTATCACTTCATGACTATCTTCTTAAACAACTCTGTACTCTGCAATAATCAGCAGAGACCTGGAATGGCAAGTATGTTCCGAGAGCAAGGGAGGCTGGGAGCATTATATGCAGTACTTCTAGGGTAGCTAGGAAACATGCAAAATACCTTCAGAGCTGCTGGGAGGAATGTCACTGACTCCAGCTCTATGCCCACTAATACGTATGCTTAGCTCAAAGTATGGTTAAGTCTTGGAGCTAAAACAGAAACAACACTTGTACCAAATGATATCAAATTCAAGTCCTAGCAATCTCTGTTATTTTTTTTCTTTCTTTTTAGCACTAGGCATGGGGTACAGACTTTAATGCATTCCTTTCTTTCTTTCTTTCTTTCTTTCTTTCTTTCTTTTTTTTTTTTTTTTTTTTTTTTTTTTAACTGGCCATTATGAAGAGGGCAATGATTGTGTTTGGGGGGGTACTGAAAAAAAGAAAGACATTATTTTGATCAGAAATAAGCGTGTGCTTGAATGCCCTACTGACTTAGGGTCAATTGGCACAGAATCAGCATCAAGGAGCTTGTAGAATACAGGGCAGAGTCATGGATTTGCTAGACTTGGGTGACCATTCAGAAAATTCCTTAATGGTGGTATACAACATCAACCCTTGAATGCCACTGATAAAGATTTAATACAGTCTTGGCACCATATGCGAGCTGAAAGCACACTGATCATTAATCACCTTATCTTCATCTGTTCTGGTTAAACATCCCATTAGTCTCCCATCATCTTTTTGCTTTGCTTTTATTTCCAGCCATGCCTGCTCATTTGTCAATATCTCCTAACCTCAGCTCCATGCTTTCTTCTAGACAGCCCTCACCATGCACAAAACAAGTCTTCTCCAATTACTTGCAAGATCTGCTTACATTTTTTTGACCCCCATGTCAGTCCTTCTTAAAGACCCAACTCTGCTCTTTACAGAAAATCACGCTGACTTACATAGAAATAGTTTTCAGCTCCCAGTATTTATCTGATTGTTCTTCAATTCAAAGCAAGACTCTTCATTCTTGCTGAAGGTGTAACAGGTGCCACAGTAAACAAATACGGTATCTATTAAATAAAACAAAACCCTCTAGGTGATAATACCAAATATGTAATGATACAATCATCTCAGTAACATCCCCAAAGTGGTAGATTATTGAACAATACATATACTATGTAGTGAATTTTTCTCTCCAGTCCTCTTTTACAGTATAGAAAGACCAATATGATATCAGGTATTTCCGTTAATTCATAAAAAGGTGGTGAGGAAGAAAGATATCCAAAGCAACAATTAGTCTAAAACACAATTTGCTTTGCTTTGTTTGCAAGATCCTTGGTTCTCCTATTCTTCTCTATAATCTCCTGGTTTAAATTTCTCAAAAGTACAATGGAGATGAACAATGACAGATTTTAAAAAAATTATATAAATTTTATGCAAAGGACAGATTCTATGGAAAGATAGCAGTGTTATATAAAATATGGTGTGAATTAATCCTACAAAGTCAGTGGATAAGGAATTGGCTGGATGGTCGCACTCACAGAGTTGTGGTCCATGGCTTGATGTCCAAGTGGAGACCAGTGATGAGTGATGTTCCTCAGGGGTCGGTATTGGGACCGATGCTGTTTAACATCTTTGTCGGTGACTTGGACAATGGTATGAGTGCACCCTCAGCAAGTTTGCTTATGACACCAAGCTGTGTGGTGCGGTCGACGTGCTGGAGGGAAGGGATGCCATCCAGAGGGACCTTGACAGGCTTGAGAGGTGGGCCTGTGCAAACCTCATGAAGTCCAACAAGGCCAAGTGCAA
>JAVJGG010000039.1:11431256-11481920 GCA_035590195.1 Aviceda cuculoides
CCCCCATCCCACTGGGGGGGGGGAGTGAGTGAGCGGCTGCGTGGTGCTTAGTTGCTGGCTGGGGTTAAACCACGACACCCCTGTAGCCCCCTTGCTACCAAAACCTTGCCACACAAACCCAATACACATATTCCTAGATGTGATATGGACAACTGAATCAGAAGTACCAAAGCTGTTGGTCTTCTATGAATGACGATGATTGATTAAAGACTTGCCCATGTTGACAGTTGATTGTTAGAATACTTGAATAAGATATAGGTTTTTCAACATCTTGCAGAAAATGACCTTCATAGACTGTGTTATACTATCTGCAACATCTGATTGGGAAGATGAGTATTCTAACCCAGACATTAAAGAAATAGCTTAACAATCCAAGCAGCACTTGAAACAAAGAACAGGAAGAGATGGGAGAGTGGGACAAAGGGCTTAAAAGTTAGCTTGAAAATACTTCTTCAAGAGTATTGCTTGTCACATAATGGAATGAGTGCCTCAAGCAGGAGATGTCAAAGTTGTAGCCATCATATGAACTATTTCATTTTATTCTCAAAGAGAAAGTTGGAGGAAAAGTACTTAATGAAAAAAACCTGCTGAAAAAACATGAGCAAGTATAAATGGAATATCAAAAAGCTACACCAGAAAACAAAGCTGAGATTCAATCAGTTCAGAAGCTATTGGCATAAATCTCTTTCTTTCCTTCAAGTGTGATGAAAAGAAAACTTTTCAGCTACGGTCTGTAGTGAAGCTACCCTGTAACACCAATTCTAAGAATTTAAGATATAGATTTTAATACTGCCCAGTAATTAAGAGGAACTAGGAAGAAATCTTTCAACGTGCTACTTAGAAAAAAATTGTCATGGAAGAAAGCCTTACCAGCTGATTCCATAGACCTCTTCCTTTATTGCATTTCAGGTTCAATATTAAAGCACATTCTGTTTCAGCTTGCTTTGTTTTTCCCACAGTAGATTTAGCCAAGAAAGGAATAACTTCTCCGACTGAGTGAATGAACACATTGATGAGACTCATTTTTACCTTTAATTAGAATAAGAAAGCTAGGAGCACAAGCATTCTGTTGCAGAAGCTGAATCTGAGTGAGGACAGCAGAAGCAATGCTGTTCAACACCAAAACTTCATGTATCTAAAGCTCAGCCAGATTATGTGGGAAACATTACTACTGTTCCTTTTGGTACTACTTTAAGCAAATGACTGAGGTGTCTCTGGTGTGATGACAGGTCCTGGTTGAAGAAGAAACTGATAATCTGTAAGACTGAGATCAAAGGCTCAGAGATATGGAAGTAATTTGCCCTCTGGGCCAAACAGCAAGACCTTACTTGCCATTCCATAGTATTCCAGGATACTGAGGAAAGACAAGTACAACTTGGGCTTTCTTGTAAACAGACATGTAAGGCATGCCTAAATGAAATCTGCTGCTTCCCAATCAATTCTAGTCCGCAATTACAATTTTTACTTTCTAGCATAACATTCTCATGGGCTGTGCTGCCCAATCTGGTATCACCCCTAGATTTATATGGACAGTAAGCTCACAGGTAAAAGTATCAAAAGCTCACAGCAAGGTAAGCAAAAGAAATTGTAAATTCATAAATCCATCCATATTCTAGTCCCCTGAGTTTAGATTATAGATACAGATTTATGAAGTCCTCTCATCCAAAGTTATGGCCTCAATTTTGCATCTTTATTTTTATGTATAATCTCATTCCATTCATATAATTTGACATAGCAAGGTAAATGTATGCTGATTGTTTCTCATGTGCCTGTTTACAGAAGCAAAGGCAGGACACAGGATACAAGTATAACTTCTTCTATAGCTGCCCACCTCCTCCTCCCCCATCTACACACATGCAATTTACAGCCATTATTGTTTATTTCCCTCAAAAATGATCTGATAAGGCAAAATCTCCATGACCTTGGTGAGTCACTGTTACTCAAACACAGGCTAGTAAGATGAGTTCACACCAGTGCTATTTATTTCCAAACAAATAGTTATAATTTGCCAAAAACCTTTAACAGCCACACAGTTATACAAGCATTGAGTCTGTAACTTCCTTTTAACATTTCTTAGGCAAACCAGCAAAATATAAACCCCTGCTGCTACTCTGAAGAACAGTTAAGTATAGGCCAAGAACAAAACAATTGTGCTTTCAAGGCTGTGCACAGTCCCCTTGTGTGCACTGATTGCTAGAGCCTGTCATCTCCTGTTGATATGAGAAAGAGAATGCATGGCAAAGAAAATCATGCAAACCAGCTATAATACGCAGGTTTTTATCTAATAGGTTATGATATTCTCTTTAAACTGGAATGGACCATGACAATGAGAACACATGCACATCTGTTAATGTCCACACATGTTATTGGTAATTTAATGTCCTTCAAAATCTCAGGAAACTACACATTTATGATGATTGACTATCAAAAGTCAGGTTTTCTAACTTAAATAGTACAGATCAAACAGCTTGATTTTAAGAGGCTTTTTAATATTTTTTAAAAAGTTTTCATTCCAAACCATTTTTGAATCACAGACTGACACTTACAACAAACCGTTGTAATCTTGTCTATTACCACAAGGAAGACTTCAATATTTCACAATGTTGTCAGATTACTTGATTGCAATATACACAATAGATTGTAAGTTTAGCCTTAAATCTTAAATGGCAGGTGACTACCTTCCCTAAGAGACTCCCTTATGCCTTCAGACTTTTGTTTTCGTAACTCAAATACAGTCTAAACTCAAGACTGATTCTTTTCCAGGTAACAAAACAGAAAGCTATACTCCCCTTGAGTCCACAGTGGCCAACCAAAGAATTTCTTACCAAGTCAATTAGCAATATAAATTCCACCCAAATGAATGTACTTAGGTGCATAGTGAGATCACTAACCTTATTGTGCCACTCTGTCTTATTTTCAAGCTTCCCACTAATCTGTTGCTAATAGATACAGGTGCCAGAATTATTGCCTACAAAGGTTTTTCCATAGAATGGAAATAATTTGTGCTGCTGTCATTTACTCATGTTTCCAAGATTCCTCTTATACTAACATGTGGAAGACATTACAAACATTTTGTACCTCTATGGAGGGAAGTGCCATTCCTTCTGGTTGTCTGCTTGTTCCCATCTGTGTACTCGTAGCCAGGCAGGTCAAGGTGGCTCACTTCAGAGCCCTGTTGTTTAGGTAATATCTTGTGACATGGAAGAGGATCCTGAATTTTGAAAAACTGTAGTTCAACTACAGGTCTCATGGCCTCCTCTAGAGGAAATTCGCTTTCCTCCATGCTAACCTGTCAGCACTATGTTTAAACACAGAACTTACAGACAGTGTGAAAGGCCCTAGTGCATAGCCCTGCCTGCAGGGACCTGGTAGCTGGTGGCACTATGCTACAGGGAGACTGATGAGGATATCAACCTTGAATGATATGGCTTCGAGCGCCAGCAGAGAATTGCACAACTGAAGCACTCTGGGAGACTGCTCTCTCTGAAGTGCAAATCAGCATCTTGCAGAGTCCCGCTGTTCAAGGCTGCTTTCCTTTGTCACGAGACGAAGTTTCCAAAACTTCTCCCCTATCTAAGGCAGTCTCCCAGGGTAGCACCTTACTGCTCTCTGTCCTCAAAGCACAATCCAATACTAACTCATTAAGACCGGACATTTAATGAGGCCTTGTGACTCACTATAACCTGCTTCAATTAATTTGT
The DNA here is from genome assembly GCA_035590195.1 of Aviceda cuculoides. Lineage (NCBI taxonomy): Eukaryota > Metazoa > Chordata > Aves > Accipitriformes > Accipitridae > Aviceda > Aviceda cuculoides. Next base: position 11,434,958 of record JAVJGG010000039.1, read on the forward strand.
TATTTTCATGTCCTTGATGGTTTTGGTACAAGCAGACAGTATTCTTTGGATACTTCCATTTCCTCAAGACTTGCCACACATGTCTGTTAGCTACTTCTTTGTATTACTAATGAGTCTAAACAGCACCTTGAGGTGAATCTTGATTAGTGTGTTAATTAGGAAATTCCTAGCAGGCACTTTGGGTGACAGCTTCGTCCCAAACACCAACAATAAAACGTGTTCAGATTGAGACATCAGGTTGAATTATAAAGGTGGACACACTGGAAATGCTTGTCAAACAAATCAATCTATCTCCTCTCTTTATTTCCAGTCCCTTTCCCCAACTTCTGTAGTACAAACCCTTAAAAAGCAAATGCTTGCACAAAACTAGCCAGGCATTGGCTGCTCAAGCAGCCTCCTGTGACTCTGTTGGTCTTTCTCTTCCTTTTCTTTACTGTACACACAAACACAGATACGGGACTGAGAGCTATGGAGAACAAGACTAGCCCACTGCTCTGAGCACCTCCTTGCTAGCTGAGACCTAATCCAGCTGGCAGCTCATAGAAGGCTATGGGAATATTTCCAATGATTGCTGCAGGCTTTGAGTAATACCCAAAAGGTCAGATTATGAAGCACAGTCTGCTCTTCTGCTGTACAAGACAATATCCTTTGTGCACGCAACTCCCAGCTATATAAAGCCTGTGCTATCCACCTTTCCCCACATCTCATTGCAGCACCCCAGTGACATACCTGACAGTGAAAGATATCAGGAACAAATCGGTACAAAGCACTGAGCTCTGAACATTGGTTTAAATGAGCAAGGTGATCAGATATGACCTCTCACACAAAAATATTCCTCCCCTCTCCTTTCTCCTTCTTCTGCCAAAACGAACATAGGGCCAAAAATTAATCCAACCCATACTGGTTTAAGTACTCTTTATTTAACCTTAAAAAAAAAAATAATAATAATAATAAAAAATCCGCTTTTACCATTTCTCACACTGTTGCCCTGGAGCTGAGGTTCATTCAGCACACATCCACTACACAAGCAACAGTGATGAAACACAGTTGCAATAAGAACTAGTCTCCAGCTGAGTGAAGAATGCTATTTTTTTATTGTACGTGGGTTAGTGAGGAAGGGAAAATGTCCATCATTGGTCTCAGTTGAATTATTATTCTTTTCAATAAGATTTTTTTAATATGGATGAATTCTCAAAGCGTCCCAGTTCTCTCACATAATTTCTCACTGAGCAGTGCTTTAATCTGGTATTAGTCTCAGTATTTTCGATGGGGTTACATGAAGTACAAGGACTTTTGCAGATAACTACACACCAAGATTAGGCAAAGTCTGAGTGATGCTATCCCAGGTTTCTACCCTAATCCATAGAGGAAAGTTTCTACCCTGGAAACAATGCCACATTTGTCAACTGTGTATTAAAAAAGTATTTATTAAACTAGGGCTGGAAGTTATTTACATCACATACTGGACTGTGAATTGTGGCAGCTGAAGAGAAAGAGTACCCATCCTACCATTTCCCCTCCAAGGGTGGTAATCCCCAATAGGTGGTAACTCTGCAAACATTGCCAAAATCTGAGTTTACCCATCAGAGCTCCAGGACATTACTCACCACCACTTCACAAGGGAAGATTCTTCTCATTTAGCCTAAGCCACCCGGAGTATGGACACCTTCTGCAAACCAGCGGCCCTCCTTTACCTCCATCCCCCTCCACAAGAGATAGCTTGGATGGCCAGCTTTGACTACACTGATAACATTTAGGTGGCTAATGTTAATCAAATACCTATCGTTGGTGTGCCAGAATCTAGCTGTTTTTAGCAGAGAAGGGATGAAATCAGTAAAACCTGAGGTCTTCTCTCATGGTTCGGAACCATTATTTTCACTGCCTGCCTTTTGAACACTTTCCCCTTCGCTAACCTTGTTGTGGATTAGGTCAGCTTCAACACAAAATTAACTGTGTCAACTTTAACTCACCATTGTACAAGACAGAAGCACATTCAGGCCTAGAAATCTCTTGCAGTAAAATGCTGCCACAAAAGGGTATTCTTTGCTGATGTCTAGCTCAGTCCATAATTTATTCTAGGGGCAATAAGTTATTTGACAGAAAGATAAGGGGACACATACAGGCGCGGAAGATTTGTGTCCAGGCAAGTGAGGTTATTAAAAAGCAAGAAAAGAAATGCTAATTTTCAGTCTGAAGGTTTGAGATGAGGATTGGGGGAGCTAGTGGTTCTGTCACCAATACAAGTCCCTTGGTAAGTAAAAGCATTGGGTAAGACCATTCATAAAATTTGGACTCTTCTTGTTTATGTTACTCATGGTTGGAGAAGGCTGAAAAGGTCACATTCTGGAGGCTTATTCCTAAGTTTGGAGACTTGATACGTTGATGGAAAAATAAAAGACATTAATAAGAGAGGCACAATAAGGCAACAAAGATGGGAGAGAGGGAGGGAATTAAGTGAACAGATATTTCACACTTGCCAAGACAAAGTGGAGAGGAAAGAAAGAATATGGAGCAGTGAAAAAATAAGTTCCACAATAGCTGCTTTGCCAAGAGTAACTTTGTAAATAATAACAATAGTAAAGAGTTTCTTTACTATTAAGAAAAGTAAGGGTGAAAAGATAGAAAAGCTGGTCCTGAAATCTACAGCAGAGTTCTCAGCATCACAGCAAGATGTTACCACAAATCAAAAGCAGGTCATTCAAATATATCAGAGGAGGAACTGGATTTAAGAAATTGTAGTACTGCTGCTCATTATGTGTAGGTGTGGTATCCCTTACGTAGATGCAATAAGGTATTTATCTGGAGAGACATAAAGTTTGTGGAAAGTTTGTAAGTCTGGGAAAAAAATACAAAGAAAAATGCAACAGCCCTATTTCTATCAGATTAAGAGACAGAGGAAGGAAACTGAATTATAAATATATCTAAATTAGTTATTTTTCTCTTTGAAAGTAAAATTTAATTACTTTTTTAAGAGTGAAAAATGTGTTATGCATAATTTATTTGTGAAACAAAGTACTGCCGGGCAGGTTTATGTAATAAATACTTATATGTTCTTTATTTTAGAATAATGACAAATATATACAATGTTTGAGATGAAGCTGTTCTGCATGTTAAGGTATTTACATTTACTGTTTGCCTGTAGACATTTGTAAAGTAAGAAAAAATAAAACAGTGGAAATACAAAACATCAATATTATTGACTTTTTAGCAGAAAGGTATTTACACACTGTATTTGAGCCTTACCCTATATTAAAAACAGCACTTTAATGCAGATGCACAAGAGAAGTATGTTTTGTAGAGGTAAAAACTGGAAAATGAATGTGATATTCCTACATATTCATTGAAAAGTAGCTCCAGGGGATATAGATATACATAGAATACAGGCATTGGACCTGTATGTTGGTATAAATTTGAAATAAAATCACATAATTTAAAATCATAATTAATTTTAGAATGCATCTAGAAGAACTGAAGTGTAGCAGTAATATAATTTTCAACATTGAAGATTCTTTCAGTATTTGTTCAAAGTATTTCACAAGAAATCATTTTTCTTCCCTCCACAGCTCCCCAGATTTTCAGATTTTCCTTATTTTTCCTCAAGGGAAAGAATAAAACAAACAACAACAAAAGAACAGGCATTTTCTCCTCTACCATCAAAGCCTGACAAACGTGCATGATAAAATGAGAAATATGGGTTTTGCCTTTAAAGTTTCTTAGTGTTTTCTTGATCTCAGATCTCTTTACGAAACGTGGGTCAAGTACTTTATTCAGTTTGCTAATTTCTTGCCTTTCATAAGCTTGATTGGAAACTATGACAAAAAGCCAGGTGGAATGATGGCTTTCTTGAAGTCAAGGGACAAGAGTGGAACCTAAATTTCACCCAGGCTAGTCATTCATTTATATGTTGCAAGTCTTAATAAAGTCTTTTTTTCAAGTTGTGCTTCACACGCTCTTTGTAAGAGCAGCCTATTAGTGTCAAACTGTAATAGCATCAAATCAGGTGATATGAGCATTCAGGCCCTGAAGCCAAGAATTTTTGCATTATGGCAAAAAATGCGTGTGTAGTATGAATCGTGCAGTCCCAACACGGGTTGGTAATCATGGTTTATCTGTTCTGTTATACTGTTTTACTAAGGAGAGAAAGGCAAGATAAAGTCCTTGGTATGTGTCACCCAGAATCACAAAGCATTTAGGTGACTACATCCCTCTCAATGACATGTAGGCTTTTAATGTGTTTGTGACTGTAAAACAGCATAAGTAAGGAGACTGTCTGGATATGGGTTTGATTTCCCAGAAAACACACAGTATATATTGGTTTCAAAAGCTACTTGGGTCTAATCCAAAACCCACAGAAACAAGCAGGAAGTCTCCTACTGCCTTCAATAGGCTTTGGTAAAGGATAGCATTGCCTCCAGCCTGATTTCCTGTTGAGAGTGTAGGGGATTATCCAGTAGTTTAGGATTCCTGAAGATTTCACCTTGTTTCAGTATTAGATTTACAAACATAGAAACATGCGGATGAGAACGCTGCCATCACCCACTCAGAGAGGGTATTATTATTCCTTAGATTTTAAGAATCTTTAAAAGAGTCTCCTTTCACCAACAAGGTTAATAAATACCCATTTATTCCACAAATTTCATACTTAAAAGATGCTGGTGAAAGAATTATGGTAACGCTTTACATATAGAGTAGCATAGAGCTGCTGCATGTTTAGACACAGTGTCCTTATTTGCTTTTAATTAGTGGAGGGACAAGGGAAAAATCCCGATTCCTTGACAGCATTAGATTATGCATAAAGAGAGTCACAACATGTATTTATCAAATTATATTTTAATTTGCAGCCAGTAACTTGCAGTTATTTGAAAATACTCCTAATTAGTGTACAATATCAAATAACTGTCTTTCAGCATAAGTGGTACTGTGTTATTGTGATGGAATATCTTACTAAAAATGTTGAGGCTGGAATGAAAATGCAGACTTACTTAAAAGTTTAAGAAGGTATTTGTTTTAACTGAACAGTACCCAGTGCATAAACAGCCTTGCTGAAAATCTGTAATAAAGAATATTCTTTAATTAGAATTTAGCTATTAATGGTCCTATATAATGAAATATTGTTAATGTCCTCGACTTTGTTCTGCAGATAATTTAAGAATTGTCCTTTATGTTGGTGCAGACCAACTACAAAAGATTACTGAAGTTCTCCTTGTTGGCATATGTTCTTTGTTCTGTTCTCTATATTTACTATGCCTTTAGTATACACTTGAATACACTAGAGACAAGAATAGAAAACATAAAATATTTAATACTAAACCTTCAAGGTGAGTACACACACATGGATATACATAAACCTCCTACTTCTTATTAAAATCCTGTACCTATATTGTTATTTCAGACTGAGTACCCTACAAAAGAACCTTTCCTTATATCTTAGCAATGCTACAGGGTCCATAAGCCAAAAACCACATGACACAAACAAACATTAAAGTTACTTTCCAACTTCAACCTTACGCAGAGCAGATGGAGCAGAAAATCATACTTCCCATATGGGGATCTCTTGCCTGTCATTGAAAGGCAGCACAATATTCTAGCAATCTTCAGTCTCCCAGGATTTTGTAAGCTACTAACGCTGATTAAGAAGCCCCCAACTATGTATAATCTATGCCAAGTTGATACAAAACCAGCTGCCCATTCAGAGCCAAAAATGGTGGGTTTGAGGCCCTAGTGTTTGTTCTGCCCAGCAGATACTGAATGAACAGCTATTAATTACAGCTCATATTTATGCCAGTGTTCTTCCCAGTTGGAATACAATTCAGTGCATTTCTCTTCACACAGAACACAACAGTTTTTAATAGACTAGAGGGAAAGATACAGCAAGAAAATGTAATTTACTTACCGTTCTCCTCCTCCCACACTTCTATTTGAAAAAACATTCTCCAGGAAAAAAACCTGTAGAGTGCATATATCCCAGCAGGCTCACGATGGACTCCGTCAGTCTTATCAAGACAGAGGTACAAAGAAGCTGTTCTATTACAGTACCTAAAAAAATTAGAGGACTTTGAAATGTCTTTTTTTTTATATTCCACTCCTTAGTTTTCACTCCAGTCTGCTCCTTTCCCATTTGTGATTTGACATGTATATTTAAACTCAAGACAGAATAGGAGAAAAAATTACTCAGTATCTTTCTGGAAGAAACTCAAATACCATGATTTTGTGACAGAGTTCGTTTGCTTTTTTGTTTGTTTGTTGTTGTTGTTCAGCTTTTTCCACTAGCGTTTTCCTATCGATTTGAACAAGCAACCAACTGCAAGCTACATCACCCAATATGAACACTCATCAAACATCACCAAACCCCCAAAATTCAAATGTTCCTTTCCTCTATATTGTTCTGGCTTTTACATGAATGCATGTTTAATCTGATTCCAAACCATAAAACTCCTTGTATTTCAGTGTTTTCAAACTTCTCTCGTTATAACCAAAGCCATGTTATGCTTTCTTGATCAGGAAAACAGACTCTTCCTCTCAGCCAAAGTTCAAATCCCCTGTCTCCAGCTGTCACTCAAGCGGTTGCACTCTAAAACTCACGACTCCTGTCATTCAAGCAATCTGGGGGGCAGAACATCCTCGATGCTGCTCTCTTGACCCTTGTAAAGCCAGCAGCAGTGTTTCTCAGCACAACAGATTAACCTGCTACTCATGCTCCTTTCTGCCTCCGGCGGCATCTAACTTCTCATATCCAGTATGAAATAAGTAAATCTGTAGTCACTGCAAAACCATGTCACTTAGCTGCTAGATTTTACCCCCTCCTCCCCCAGAAAGCAAAGAGGTTTGGATCTGGATTCATTTTTACTTGAATTACTGAAGTCGAAGGGGACAAGCCTGGATATCCAACTTCATTCCCACTTAGGCATTCATTGCAATAAGCTCAGCTTCCAAATCAATGACCTTGGCACTCTTAGGGAATGAAATGAAGTTATCACAGTCACTGTCTGTGCCAAAAGTGCAGTGACAATCACTCCCACACTGTGGAGTACAGGTGTGTCTGGGTAGTAAATTGGGATGCTATTCTCAAGTTATCAGCAATATTGTAATGAAAATGCCAATAAATCTATTTTCTAAGTTACAGCTGCCTTAAGTAGCAGGGAATTGGTGGTAGAGAAAAAGCTAATTAAGTATGTATCAGAGACATCTTTTACTGACTCCCACATTAATGCTTCATTAAGGAACTGGAACTGCTCTTAGACTGGAATGATAACAGCATGCACATGTTCAGGAGAGCATAAGTAATAATATGAAATGCAGGACAATACAAAACACAGGTTTAAATGATAATCAGCCCTAAATATAATCTAAAAAAATTTATTTTCAAAATATAAATACCAAGATTTTCCCATATTTTCTTCATCATAACAAGCTATAGCCTTAAATGTAGAGGATTTTTTTTTTCCCTCAGACCATCCAGAGGTAGGTCAAATGGAGTAAGACACGTGTGAGTAACAGTTTTGCTTCCTTACAGTTTTCACACACAGAAGCTGACAGGATGACTATACACATGCTTGACATCCTACCAGTGTTTGTCATTTTCTCCTGCAACAAATCTTTGACACATAGCAGCCAAAGTAGCAGTGTTTTCACAAAAGATGACTTGGTTATCATGGTACCATGAGAGCTTTCCATAAAAATGAAATTTGATTTAAGATATGGTTGGGCTGCACCAGCCCAGGAGACCTACCCCATGAAACTGTTTGCCTTCACATTTGTCAGACTGGAGAGACTTGTGTGCCATTTGTTCACAGTCCACTAAACATTTATAATTTTTCATGGCAAGGTGAATGCTTTGAGTATAGAGGCTAACATTGCTGGGTAAGGTAGACTACATAGATCTCTGGTAGATGGACAGCTTTAACCTATCATCAGATTCTGTGCTTTCTTACACAAGGAATAAGGAAAGTACTTTCTGGCCTGAAACACACTTGATGTGAAGCCCCAAGCACATTCAAATCAAAACTGGCTTCCATGGGTTTTGTGGAGACATGCAGATCAACCCTAGCCTGCATGGAAATATTTATTGCAAACTCTTGATCAAAACTGAATCCACAGGTTTCACTTACCTTTAAAATTCCCCATAGTGAATATTTCCTTTTTGTTAATTCTTTACTATGAAAAAAGTATTAATCTATATCAATAACTAATTATTTTGATTAGATTCTGAAAGTCAGGAAAATCTCCTATAAGACACCAAAAGACCACCAAAAAAGATCTGCATGTTCAAAAGAGAGCAGGTAACAAAAGTTATGAAGGCTAAAGCTCTGAAGCCCTAGCATTTTTCATATTCGTTAAAAATAATATAGGCATGTGCCTGCTATACCTCACACCAAGGCAACATAATAGTATGCATAATCTTCTAGTAGCAAGATTAGCATTCAAAACACAAGAGTATCTTTCAAAACACAAGACTGACACAAGACTAGCAACTGAAATATCTTCGAACAAAAAAGAAGATCCTGATCAACCCCAGTTAATATAGGATAGATAAATGCTAAGCTGTCCTGCCATTTTTTCACATGTAGTTCCCATTTCCTTCCTCACAGAAGGGAATGGTTTCCAATGCAATATCCTGACAGTACATTTTTATACATTTGGTAAACATATGTGAATGTTAGAATCTCTGCAGCAAAGAAGGGAAATATTGAAATGAAATATTGAAATGAATGACAGGTCTCTACCCATGAACCTATCCTATGTTCAGAGATACTTAGTGCAGGAAGGGTGGCTGCCAAATCCAGAACCTCTGTAATCAGTGGCTGGCACCTTCTACAGTGCAAGGATGAGGTCTATCTGCAGAGACAGCTGCCTTTCAGTCCTTCCTATGTTCCAGAGAAGGGGATGTCATCAGGACAGATCTTCTCATTGATACATTTCAGGCTAGAGAATGTGGCCTGCAAGCTTTTTCTAAGTGCAAATGTAAAGCTCAGGAGCTTGAATCACACTAGCATGGATGCCAATAAAAATGTAAGCAAAAAAAGCCTATTTCTTTTCTTTTTATGTTCCTAATGTCTCAACTAACCACTAAGCTAACCATCATCATACAACACACCAAGGAAACTTGCCAATGTAAAGGCTCTTGGTTCCACCCATTCTGCTAGTTGCAAAGTTGGCAGAAAAGCCTGAGCAGATCGTGCAGTGCATACTATGCTGGTGATGGGGCTACATGCTCCTCAACAAAGCATTGGGAAGTTCACATATAACAGCATATTTTCCATTATTTAATACACTAGGCAGTACTTCTATTGATTTTGACCCAAATTATAGTAGGCGAAATGAATTGGACTCATGTACCAAGAACATTTATGTTCCTGTTTCACTGTGCTACTCTGGATAATGTACATATTGCAAAATTGGACATGCGTGTTCACACATGGAGAAGCAGGATTGAAACTCCTTTCAAACACTAGCAGGGGGGACTTTTTACATACAGATGACAGGCATTAATGGGTAGACAGTGCTACAATCTAGCCTTTCCTAATGATAATAAAACTGGCGTTACTGCATTCCTTTTATATGAAGAGAACATATATGAAATCAGCATGTTCAGGATGGCTTTCCTGTGCCTATAATATTACAGGTATTTGAGAACATAAATAAGAAACTGTTTTCTGAATTATTAATCTCTACTCCCTATGGCATTACATGACAGAGAAACAGGTTCTTAAAACTTACTGTGAATGATTCACTTGAACCACTGCAGAGCCAAAAGTAACAAAGAGCAAATCACTTTCCAGCCAACATACCACAGTATCGTTTCTTGAGGAACTGAAACCAGCAGGAACACTGCAAGGACGGAAAGGGTAGCAGCCTCATCCTTCCAAGCCCAGCTCTCCTACAGGCAGGGAGACGGATATCACTTTTGATCTGCTCTCTGTGAAACCAGATTAGTGCTCTCTGGAGCTGAACTTGCTAGAAAAGGGAAGACTACTCACTAAATGACATGCAGGAGCTGAATCGCTTGCTGATGCCAGGTGGTGCAGAAGCTTGGCCGAAGAAAGCTCTGCACCTCTGCTCTAATATTTCATTAGAACATAAAATAAACAAACTTCCAAGGTAACAAATTCTCTGACCTCACAGCTCAGAGAAAAAAAGATAAAACCAGTCCCTCTGCTCATGTCCTCACTGGGCAAACCTTCCCCGGGCCTACTCTTAGATCAAGCAGCTTTCAATGCCACCTCTGGAGACAACAGCTTTGTGCGCTGTCACAGGATCTCTATAAAAAGTCTCTTTTCTTCCTGCCCTGAGGGACCTGGCAGCATGTGTGCTTCTGACTCTCCTCAACAATATCCTAGTTTGCCCTTCTGCTACAGTGTCTGTGCTGAGTGAATCAGTCCCACACAAGCTGTGCTTATGCACCAGAATATTTCCTATGTGGGATGCATGTTTGGGGAAGACATACTCTTAAAGACACAGCCTGAACCAGAGTGCTGGATAAGCCCAGGTGAGGGACACAATCATCCTTCTGCTGTCTTCTGCCTTAGAAACCAACCAACCAACCAACCAAATGAACAAACACAACCGCCCCTAGCACTAGAAACAAACAGAATGGATGGTGTCTGGCAGATCTGCTTATATTAATACTAACGGCCATTCAGGACCTTGAGATTTTTGGTGCTCTGCATTCTGTCTGGGCTCTTCTCTTGCCAGCACAGTAAGTTTAACTGGCACACTATTGCATGCCAGGGGCCATGCTGCTAATCCACAAGAATGTGGCAAAGACAACAGAGTTAAATTTTAACACTACAAGCAGCAGCTTGTATGCATTAGACGATTTATAGCCAATGTTGTCTGAGTGAAGGCTCGTTTCTCACAGACCTGCGGCACAGTCCTATTGCAGCAGGGAGCAAGCCAACCTACTGGATATAGTCACGTATGATCAGAGCAGTGCATGACTTAGTATAGACATACACAAGGACTTCTATACAGACAGTTCTTTAACACTGGGCAATAACATTACCCAGTTGTCTCTTATCACTGTTGTGAAATTCATCTGTAAAGACAGAGGCCCCTGTGGTAGTGGGAATCATGCCACACAGATGCTGCTCTATGCTGTTTCAATTCTTTTGTTGGTCTTTAAAGTGCCTTTGTTCCTCCACATGCTGCAGAAGAGAAATGAACAGCTGGTGATTGTCTCCAAGTTTATATCTAGCTTTTATTTAAAAATTTCACAGTGCCTCCAATCTTCCCAGCAGACTGAAACACAGAATGAAAAGCCTTACTTACAATACACATTCCTCCTTTGCTTCTGTACCTGGCATTCTGAGTGCAGGTTGCTGGATTTCCTCTCTCCAACTTTATTCCTCAGTGTCCTTGTTTTCTTGCTAGATGCATTTAGAAACCATCCAACTGGACCACTAACAGATGGCCTGCTGTGACTTCAGGCACCTGTTGAGCTAGGTGTTGCCATATTGAAGCTATTACAGATAATTCAATCCATGCTATGATGCTTTTTGAGATGCTAATGATCACTCTGATTTAAAGTACAGCAGCATGAAGTTTTTAAAAGCCATATGCTATCACTGTTATATAGATAAGGCCAACTATTCAGACTGCTGTAAATAGGCATACCTCAAAGGAAACCAATAGAATAAGATGATTTGCATTAGTATGACCCATAGTCTGCAAGCAGATCTTTTACACTGCAATTTATTCCTGATTAATAGAAAATTATTAATCTGTGGAAGTGGCTGCTCTTATCTCCTGAAGTTTCATTTGACTACAAGAGGGAGCCCCCCGCCATTAAACAGCTCTATAAAATATGCTGTCAGCAATTTCTAATACTGGATACACTAGAAAGCATCACAACACATTTCACAGGCATCTGACAGACCACTGCCACTTCTGAGTGACCTGGGAAATATCAGCTTTATTCAGTGTGCCCTGTATGATAAAGCAAACACTCCAGTGAACGGAAAGAAATACTAGTTTTTCCCAATGTGTGGATCGCTACTAGCCTTCACATACAATGTCATTAGCAGCCTCTAATAAGCCAATTCCAGCATTTAGTAGATTACTTTGGGGGGAAAGGTGACTGGGGAAGAGATCCTGCTGCCTTTTCCTCCAGTCCTGCCCTGTCCATTTCCCTGGAAAGTTCCTGGAATTTACCAGCCCCAAGATTCTGCAAGGTCATAGGGAGGCAAAAGAGTTTATCCATGTTGGGTTTAGACCTTAGCAAGTACAGCCGGTGCTCCGCAATCAAACATGACTGAGATAGAACTAGGACATTCTCTATAATTTTCTTCGCCATCCAGACACAGACAAGTTTGCCTATAAACTGAAGTATATGCCACAAGGTTTGACAGTTGCATGAGATTTACATGAGAAGCTGTCTTAAGAACACAATGATGTGTCGCACTGCACACTGTGTTGCATGGTTTTCAATTCCCTGAACATCATACCCAGCATTTAGATTATCATTTGGGAAAGAATTTGGAAGCCAATAGAGATGCCTGGGGCCAGCAGCATTGACAGCAGGTGGTTTTAGCTAGCAGGCACTGCTTCTAACTATACCATATTTGCACTACAGCATTCAATGGCTCTGTGTCAATGCTTCAAACTGGTTCATTATACGGCAAAGGGGAGACACAGATCTGGCTGAGAAAACAAGGTATTTCAGTTGGTACTTAGTAGCCTCTGTCCTTGGTGTTACTAAATATGGAAAATTTTGACTATTATGTCACAGTGTGGAAGGCCAGAAGTGGAAAAGAAAAATAATCCTCTAAATACATGATGAAAATAAGAATTTATGAAATTACTCAGACAAAACATTCGCATACCAGAGGGTCAGTGGGATTCACGTCTGCTTGTTTTGCTTTTGCTGTGGGATTTTTGTTAATCAGTCCTGCCCTCATCCCACATGTGCAGAATGTGACAGAACAGCTTTTCCCAAGCAAGGAGCCCTTCAGCCAGCCCTCGTTTGGCAGCCATCCGTGTGTTACCAGGGTGGCCAGATTCTCGGTACTGCCAGAGAGCAGGACTGAGGGGGGTAGGGCTCACACCACCTCACCATCACTTTCACTCTACGGTGACACAAACTGAAAAACTCCGTTCTCTCTCCCATGCCTCTGTTTCTACCTCTCACTCTGTTCCTGCTTGCTTGCAGTTGAACTTTCTGTTCAACTGGAGGTTTAGCCCTGGCACATTCTCCCACTTCCCATGCTTTTCAGGCAGAGCATACACTGAATCTACAGCATCTAACAACCTCCCCGACCCATGTCCCATTCATCCCCATTATGAGAATCCTGATCAGCCCCTTTAGGCCAGCCTTTACAGTATGGAAATTGTATCAACCAACCAGAATCTGCACTGAAAATTTGGCCCTTTAAGAATATTAATTCAGTTAGAGAAAGGCAATCTTACAGAAAAAATATTCCCTATTGTTAATTTTTGCTATAGCTGTGTTATGGTAGCTCACTGAAATTTAATTGCTAAAAGGTTATAAGAGCCTAGAAACAGACCTAGCATCTGTCTTTTTTTAATGTCTCAATTATCACCACAGTAATTTAATGGCACTGTGTTAGAGAATCACCATTGACATGCTAATGAATGGCACCATGTTCACTTACATTAGCTCTATTTTTAAGAGGTTATAGGTTGAAGGCAGACATTTTATGCTTCAGATATCACTAAGGCAAGCCGTATCACATTTATCTCATTTTTCTTTTACAACTGAAATTACGTATCTTAAAAATGTTCACTGAACAGTGAACTCCAAATGGGTTAAACTGTGGTCAATTACAGTTATGTACTTGCTTCTTTAGATCAAGATAAGTAACACAAATCCTTTCAACCCATTTATTACTTAATTTGTCTGTCAGCATTTACTGTTGAAATTCTCTTCAGTTTGTTTTGTGGGTTTTTCCACAAACAGATATGTCCTTTACTATTAGCTTTTTAATTGAACAGCCTTGCTTTATTATAAATGTTTTACACTATTCACATTTTGCTGAACCAAGTTCATCTATCAATATTTTTCTTTCATTTATTCTGCAGAAACTCCGTTGCTAACTAAAAAGTCCCAAATCTATTGCATCTAAATGATCACAGCAATTTTCATAATAAGAGATGCAATGATACACACTGAGCTACTTATCTGCAAGCTTTTCAACACATCGTATATGAATTTCTATAGACAAGTAATATGGGATTGACTTCACAAACACAATGGAACAGCCTTCTGAGATCGGCTAAGTGCTAATGTTATCAGCAGAATTGATTTTGCATGGAAAGCTGTGTCCTGACAATAAAGTGAAAGGATTTCTCTCTTCAGCAAAATTAGCACAAGACTGGAGAATAATCCTGTAATATTTAATATTGTCATATATTTTAGAACCTTTTACAATTAATTTTATTCTATCATCATGCACGTTTTCAGCAGTTCCACTGCATAGCGTAGTTCTGCCGTGAACAATTATAGAGGCAATGCTGCAAACAATTTAGATGTAGGAATCAACTGTGATATTTCAGAACGTCTCTCAGCTCTCCTGGCTTTTCAGTCCCACTCATGTTGCCAGACGCTCAGAAGTGTATGCTTGAAGTTGTATAATAAAAAAATCAGTTTTCTAAGAGTATTGTTGGCACCACAATTATTACAGAGAGCGTTTCGTTACAACACATCTCACAGAATAATGTGCTCTGCTTAAGCTACACGAAGAGAGGATTTAATTGCGTATTGGAGTCCTCAGCGCTTCAGCCAGTGGTCATTGCACCCCCTGGTGTCCACATCTCCCATAGCAGCAATCTGAAAAATCTATCATCTCTGCAGCTTTCTCTGATCTCCCTGCTTCTGGGTTAAAAATAAAATAAAATAAAATAAAAAATTACAAAAGCCTGTACATCCATGCACAGTTTTCAGATTTTCTCCCATGTGACGTTTACTTCGTTTGTGTTGGGATTGTTACCGCCAGCCCTGGGGGAGAAGGAGAGAATCCAAACCTGGGCTTTTCTGCAGGGGTGAGTCTAAAAGGTCTGGGACAGGCAATCAAATGCTGCTCTTAATTTCCCTGTCTCCCATCATCTTTCACAGGAAAATATGACAATATGTGGCTCTAATCTTCTCCTGCCTGAGATATTTCTCTGGCCAAGTGCCAGGCTGTTCCTTTGTGGCTGGGCTGCAGTCTTTAAGGAGAGCTGCCACTAATTAGCTTTGTAATCACAGTGAGAGAAGCAATGAAGGTGGAAGGAAAAAGTGGTCATTCCATTAACTCTTTCTTATCTGCAACCATAGAAGCTTATAAATTGTCTCACAGTTATGATTATCAATTACCAAGCAGCTTAAATTCCATCAGGCAACATGTGACATCTATTTCAGTGGAAATCCTACAGATGTTTAGTTTATCAGCCCATTTGCAGACAAGCCTATACGTTGTCCAAACTTTGTCATTCTGATAAACTGATCCAAGAAGAACTTCACAAGGGAATTGTGGCAGACACTTCCTCCCCTCTCTCATACTGCCTTTTTTTAGTCAAAGGACATAATCTGCAGAATAACTTACAACTGAAAAATCAAGGGAAGGCTGCGTAGATGAGTTTAGGGCATAGACTAGTGAATATTTTTTTCCTTCGTACCGTTTTGATTGCTTGAAGGTGAGTTTGTATACATTCACTGGCTAAAACCGTGGTTTATATTTGCTCATGTTACTCTTTATTAACCCACTGCAACTGTGAGGAGCTTGATATCAATCATTAGAGGGATTGCAGCTATCCTCACACAATTTAAATCTGAAGGGTCTTTAAAAGAAAAGCTAATTATTGCAGGAGCAGACCGATCTATCTGTAGGTATATGTAACTGGAGACTTTGAGAGATAGGTCAGAGAATAGCAGTGAATGAAACTGCAAACCATGTCACGTTGATCTAAAAAATGATGGATGATACAACTGATTGCACCTTCTTTAAGGGTCTTCCCACTCATGTTTTGCAGGGTTAGATTTACATTGGTACTCATGAATATTCGTTATATAAACCTTCACAGTGACCAGGTTGATGGTCCTCATACTGATTAATTGATGTCAACTTGCAGTTCTAACTAGATAAGGAACCCTTCACCTCTAGGTGATTGGGATTTTACATAGGTCAAGAGAAACTGAAAATCAACGAGAACATTTCTAATTTGGATCAGTAATCTCATGAGCTAGAA
The DNA here is from genome assembly GCA_035590195.1 of Aviceda cuculoides. NCBI lineage: Eukaryota > Metazoa > Chordata > Aves > Accipitriformes > Accipitridae > Aviceda > Aviceda cuculoides. The sequence continues at coordinate 11,451,140 of JAVJGG010000039.1, forward strand.
GAAGTAAATCACTGTTGGATAGCTGAACAGTGCCTGGTTAAATGAAGTTCAGGGCCTCCTTGTGTTCCAGACGTGTTATACACATGGCTAGTTAGGATATTTCAAAGCAAAACTTTAGCCAAAATCCAGGTAATACTTTTTCCAGTGCAAATTTTTTTTATAAGTATCTATAGTTTTTGCGAAGCAACATAACAAATAGGAAATATAAACAGAATTATCCCAGAAATTGATTCTCTTTTCACAGACAGCAGTTGATAGCAGTTACCTTTCTGCAGAATCTCTATCAAGCATAGACTACTTTAGATAAGCACTAGAACTGAGTTTTTCACAGAATCCAGGTTCAGAGAAGTCACTTTTTTAAAAAAAAAGAAAGAAGGAAAAAAAGAAAAAAAAAAAGGAAAAAAACTAGACAAGCTTCCAGAGCATTCTCAAAAGCAGACTTGTTACAATAGTGCACCATAGATGGTCACAAACCCAAGAACTAAGCATGTAGAAGTTTCTTGAGTCACACCATGTACAACATAACAACCAATGTCAGGAAGATAATCATACTTTCAATGTGAAATTAATTTTTAAAATATTTGATTCTATAGAAGAGACACAGGTGTGCTTTATTAAATTACAGCTAATTTTAAAATTTTCTAACTATGCATTTCTAGGATAGATTTTATAGTTCATCTTCTATGGCAAGAAAGTTAATTCTTACATACAACCCCATGCAGTTATAAATTTCCTTTTAGTTTTTGTAGCAAACTATTAAAGTCTCTAGATCAGAAAACCTGGATGAATTATATATTCAAAGCAGTCGCTTTGTGATTTTGTGTCTTATAACCAGGCACTGCCAAACACTCTTCAGAATGTTTGTCATTATAGTGCTTTTGAGAAAGGAGAGGGTCTGAGAAGACATTAAAAAAAAAAAACAAAACAAAACCAAAAACCCCAAAAGAAAACAGCAGCAAAGTATCTATATTTATCAGTGGCAGAAAGAAGTGTTGGGTTTAGCTCTCTAAAGATGCTAGGTTTTTAAGACACAGAAAGAAATTATTCTAACTTTACACTAAGGCACAGTAAGGTTGTCTTTGGAATACCAGATATTTTCTACTATTTTAGATTTTAGTATTTCTTTTCAGTGGACTTGTACCACTGTACTCCAAAGACGTTAGCCTGCTGTTTCCCACACTTTTCAGAGATGACAAATGCTTAACACTCCTTTCAATTTAGGGGTGAGTACATATAGGATTAAAAAGAAAGAGAGACTTAAAGTCTTGCACTTCCATTTGCAACACACACACACACATTCTATTTCTCAACTTCACTCTAGCAAAGCGTGTCACAAATTTCATCTTTCATGGCCAGAGCTCATTATCATTTGCATAATCAGGTCTACTAAAAGAAGGTCTTCTCCTGCACATGAGCATGTTCAGCTCCCACTAGCTCCAGCAGCAATTGAGCACCCATTTTAGAAGTCCCAGGTATGTCAATTCTGAGTGTTAGAGTCCTGAATATCACATCAATGATCAAAAGCTTGAATTCAACTCAACAGTCACCCTTTTCCTATTTCCTTCTTTTAAGAGGATATGTACTGGCTGTAATAACGTGCATCAGTAGGATTCATTCTGCAGCTTCTTGTCTATTCAAGAAGGATTTAGTACAAATTGTGTATTATGATTCTATGTGAATCCAGACTGCACATGTCTATGTTCTATAGTTAAATGAAAGTCCAAATCAAACTAAAAAATGTTTTCTTCCAAAAGGAAAAAGTACTACTGTGACAATGACAACCAGAGCAACAGTGGCCCAGCGGCAAGCCTGGAGGCAGGTATGTACGCTTAGGGCTGTTCTCATTTCCCTCTGCAACAGATTGTGTTAGCAGTGCCCTCTGCTCCCCAGGACCAACACTCCAACACCACAATCTGATGCTGAGCAAAACCCACTCCAGTTCTCACAGTTAAAGAAAAGCCTCCTGCAAAACTGTTAGAGGTATCAAACTTCACCAGTGCAGAGCTCCTTGCCACTGACTCCTGGTCTGCAGCTCTGGTTCTTAGGATAACTGTACAACTCTCCTCACTAGGGAAGATTAATGCATGTTTACTTTTATAGTATCTCTGAGAGCAATCTAGTGCCAAAGGATGAATTTTCCTCCCTGGGCAAGCGTTTTAATTAAAACAAGCCATGTAACATTCAAGCATTTAAAACCAAACTAAACCCAAAACATTAAACCGGAGCAGTCATCACTGGTAGCAGGTTGGCAGGCAGCTGTAACCCATGGTGCCCGCAAACCACGGTGCCTGCAGCAGCCCTGTGGGCTTTGCAGTGGGCAGTGCCTGGTTGGGCTGTCCGAGAGCAAGTACCAGCAATCTCATGCTTCGTGGACAGCACTTCAGGGGACTGCTCTGATTGAAGCCAAGTGCAGTTAAACTGGAGGTTCAGAGGTGGATGACTGCTGGACCGGACGATATAGGAGAGCTCTCAATGTCCGTGAACATCCAAGCAGAGACAGCAAAATTTTAGCCCTTCAAACACAAAAGGTTTCAAAAAACCTCAAGGGTTTAGGGTGTCTAATTTTCTGCACACCAAGGGCTTCTATTGATTTCACTGATAGATTTTTATAAATTAAGACTTGTATAAGCCGGTATCACAAAACAAACACATATTTCTTACTGCTGCTTTCCTGCCTTGTTGAAATGAATTTTGATACTTCAAAGGGAATTTAGACCATGTAAAAAGCAGAATGCAAACAGAGGTAATGAGAGCACTACAAAGGAGAAACAATTATGCGTGATAAACACTCCCATGTTTTGAGCAGAAGTTCTGGGAACTTGAAAAGTTTAGATTAAATCCAGCTCATTTAGTCCAATAATTTAGGCAGAGTCAAATTTAATGATAAGTATGTAATTTTCTGCACTTGTTTTGTGTAGCGTTGAATACATTTAAAGATTAGCAGTTTGCAAATTTAAACACTTCAGTTAAAACATATTTGTTATAATGCCACCACAAAAAAAAATTGTGGCTAGTCTACACAGTGTGGTTTTGGACAGAGATTTGAACTCTTATGAAGAAAGCTCTCAGACTGCCTTGAAGAAGACTATAATCAACCTCTACTGTTCATCTAGTGGGCTCTGGAAGACAGAGTAAAGCCTGAAGGATGCCAATATTTATATCTGAGAAATTCAATTTTATTTGACAGCAACACTAATCACGAAGAAAGAAAAAAAAAAAAAACAAAAAAACCCAAAACACGCCAGCATACTTCAGTGGTTAATTTTTGTTTTCCCCTCTGTTGCAACTGCTCTATTAAATTTAATGAAGTTCTCCATAAGCTTTTCAAAGCAGTGAGGTTTGAAGTAGAAAGAGAGGAAACAGCAAGGCATAAGGAAGAATTTTCCTAAACAAGCTGGTGGGAAATACATAAAAAAATTCCAGCATAGACAAGTTCATGCACAGTAACAGTCGTATAGAAAAGCCTACATTGTTCTAATCAGATGGTGTTTCTCCTGCAGTCCATCTGGTAGAACACTATATTTAGGTCCCTTGGGGTAATTCCACCACATGCTCTTTTCTGTGAAACAGTTTATTAATTTTGTTTATTATTTTTTTGCTTAATGTGTTTATTCCATGAGTCGTGTGATAGCCCTTACTAGTAGATTTGTGAATGTCACTGTGGCCTTGATTCAATAAAGGCGTCCCTATGTTATAGCCATATTATGAAGCCAATCATTCTGCTTCACCATGGAAGTCACCAGTTATTCCATGTAAGACTGGAATTATAGGCATTTTGCTCCTATATTTGACAATTTCATGTTCCACATGAAAGCTCTGTAACAGTCAGACTCCTGGCAGTGTGACCACAATAATTCATTTTTCCTGTGAAAAGGGGAATTTTCCTTGAGAAAAAATCTCCACAGTAATTTCTTACAGACAAACAAGCAGTCTCTTTTTCTATCCTTGCATTCAATGGTGATCCACGTTCATGAACTATTTGACCCGCATATATTCTCCATTTAATAAGGACAACTTGAGAAAAACGTGTACCTTTCTTACCAGACATGAATTAACACATGACACATTCAGTGATCCAAATTCCAGAAAAAAGCAAGTGTGGCTCAGACCTTCCAATGTTCATATTTGTTGAAAATATCATAGGAATCAGTGGAGTTAAACAGGGTTGAACTTACCCCAGTGACATTTCCTAGATCAACTAAGTCTAGGAGGCATTGCTTTGTGATAGCAGGTTTAGTTCACACCAGTCCCATGGGTAACTAGTAATATAAAGAATATTGCCCTATCGGTTCTGTTTCATTACACCTATCTTTCCACCCACACACAGTAATACAGTGAAGTGATGTATGATCATTGGTTGTCGTTAGCAGGCTTCACTCATGTTGTCAGATCATGCCAGAAGTGGGTGCAGAATAAGGAAAGTGTGCAGACTTGGTTCACATAAATGATGTACCATGTCTCTATCAAGGGTGGGTGCAAATGCAGATGCTTGTGTTTCATTTGTTTTGTGAAAACTTTTATAAAATACCAATATTTCTGTGACAGAATCCAGCGAATAGAAGTGTTGAACATGAAGTGATTATAAGAACACAGTTGAACCCAGCTGATGCAAATTTATTGGAATACCAGCAGATCCAAGACAGAAGTACTCACCTAAATCTGTACAACTGGTCATTATCTACAGATAAGAATGAAAATGTTTTATCTTTCACTGGGCAGCAGTGGAAAGAGGCAAAATTTATGTGGGTTATGTTTAACTCATTCTGCAGCATGAACTAGCAAACTCCATTCCCAATATTCAAAATATACTTTTTTAGCTTATGCAAATTGCCCTGGAAGGCTAGTACCCCAGACAGCTGTATTTTAGGTGAAAACAGCTGATATTATGTTATGTGAAGACAGGCTTATTCTGCACAAAAGATTTTGAATATTCTTAAAATACAAGCATTGCCTTCTCTTTAAAAATTAAATACAGTGACTTTGAGAAGTTTTATGAAACATTGCTAGTTCTATTCATTTCTGCTGTAATTTGTAATTACAAATTTTGTAATTTGTAGATTACAGTAAAAATAACAAAAGTGTAAAATTTCTCTTGTCTTTCTAATAGATTATTTCAGTAGAAGTTAGAATACTGATAGAAGCACTTTTAAAGGGGCTGCATGTTGGCATATGGATAGTGAGACAGAAGACAGAGGTTATTCTTAAAGTCATCCCTGACCCAGGTACACTTTAAAAAAAATAAAAATTATTATGATTTCATCTTGGACCAGCTGATTTTTTTACAGAAACACAGACACATTTTTGGGCACGTGAATTATTGCCAGGTCTGAAATAGAAACAGCTGTCCAAACTGATCAAGGGTTTATGTGCCAAAAGATTGCCAGCCTTTTTCAACCACATTACATGCTAATTTATACCTTTATTTGCACCCCATTTATACCCTTAGATCGTTATAAACAACTATCCTGTTATAATAATTCATCTTTGTATAGATCTGGCATCAGACATCTTATGGATAGACAGCAGGCTACTTGATCTATTTACATGGGCTTTCAGGATTATGCAGAACCTCACTCTTTCTTTTTTTTTTTTTCTTTTGGAAAGGGGGCTACAGAGGAAATAAGCCTTTCCAACACACCGTGTTTAGAAAAAGAACCTTCCAAATGTAAACCAAGCATTGCTGATCCAGCACTGTCTTCCTCAGTTTGCCAGGAGACACTCCATGCAGACGAATGGATGCAGACAATCACACGTTAACTCTGCCAGGGCTCAGCCTGGTGGATCACGACCCAGCGTCAGTCTGGAAACTGTGCAGCCACACCAGTGTGGCTCCCTGCCCACTGAATTTAGCATGCCTTATTAATTCAGACACGGCACTGCACTGTGCTATGCACAGTGGTTGGTGGGCTCCCAAATCGCTGTTAACAAGCAGCACAAATACATGGCTGTCTGTAACCATCTCTGCAGTCACACCTGGAACATAATAATGTAACAGAGTAACAGCACTAGGTCACAGCACAGTTTAATTTAGCTCAGTACCTGGCCTCCAACAGTGGTTAACTGAGATTACAAGGAAAGAGGATGAGAACAGGGCAAGCATCTATAACATTTCCTTCGTAAACTCTCACACCTGCAAGGACATGAACTCTTCTTTTATGCCTACTAATCCACCCACTAGTGACATTTCAAATGGCTGATTTAGGATTGCTCAGGTGGAACGCAGCAATAGATACAAACTGGTGCCACTGTAGAACATTGAATGTTCTTAAGCAGTTGTAAATGCATTAAGGTACTAAATGTACTAAAGGCAAGTGCCATATTTTTTCCAACAAAGAGATGAAGCTTGAAATAATTACAGCTAAAACATACTTCCTGGCTGTATATTGGCTTCAGACTTTTGCATGCAGGACTTTGCCTGTGCGGAGGAAAAAGTCTTCATAGTATGTTCTGGCATCCTGGTCTTCATTAAGACAGTATACACTCCTTCTAAAGGGCAGCACGTCTGAGAAATTCAAAGCATTTAATCACTCAGCTCTGAGAAAGGTTTTCTCTGTAAGCTTCATCTCTAATTAAATTAGACCATTCCAACTTACAGACAGAAAAAAAAAAAAAAAAAATTAAGCTGTGGCCTACACACAAAGAAAAAAAAAAAACAACGACAATGTTAAGTTGACACCAAGTTGAAGTTAAAAAATAAAAAAAAAAAAAAAAGAAATTACACTTTTACATGTTAACCATCAGAATAAAAAAATCCCAGCCCTGGAAAAGAAGAAAAAACAGTCTATAGCTCAACTCGTATAAATTGTCATGTGTTTGCCATATTCCCAATATACAACATGCTACTTCTTATGTAGTTAAGTGCTTTTCTAAGCTCTTCCAAAGGAAAAGTTGTCATGTGCAAACTAAGACAAATGGGGACCTTATCTCTTGCCTAAGTTCACCATGTATATTGGAGACAGAGCTCTGAACTGAATCCAAGTTTGTCCCATCATCCATTTCAGTGCTCTTTCCACAAAGTTACACTGTCCACTGTCCATTACATTTTTTTAACAGCAAATATTGCATCAGTTCCTGGAAATTCATCAATGTGCTTGTCCACTAAAAAGCATGTTTCACAGAAGCTGGATACACAGCTCAGAGTAGCTACCTTTGACTTCCACATTACTACATCTGGGATACACCTGTTCAGCTCCACGTGAACCTTTTGTAACGTTGCTTAAATGGAGTAGAGATTGCTCTGTGAATAACAGCAAGGTCAGTTTCTCGTATCTAATTAGTGATAATTTCTGCATACTAATTGGGTGAATGCCAGTAAAGAATCAGCAAGCCTACTCTGGTAGAGAGTTATCTGTGCCTTTTTAATATCCATTAAAATTTGTTGCTAGACTTTTCATTTTACTCGGTAGTGAATAGTAGGGTGGTAAATGCTGTCTTAATTTGTATTCACAGAGGTCTTCATCCTCTGAAATACTCTCAGTCCCCACTGCAATTGCTGAGCCTTTTACAAGGTCTAGGCCCTGATCTTCTGAAGTGCAGGCGTACGTACATCAGCCTCATCTCAGCTGCTGTCCAAAGGCAGCTTGCTAGAGTCACTCTTGCCATCACTGTTGTATGGTTCATAACAGATAACTAGGGAAAATGACTGCACGGCTTTTAAGGATGCTGAATATCCAAAAGCTAAAATAAACCATCTTAATTACCAGACGCTGGAGGAACAGAACAGACGAGTTGACTAAACTCGGATTGGCAGAATAAAAACTCTGCTGTTTAGTACTCATTTCATACTGGTTCGATCTCATCTTTAATCTGATTTGTATGCAGGGGAATGGAAAAAAGGATCACATCCAGATGTACACATCAGCAGATACCATAAGCATCTAACACTTTTGGGTGTCTCTTTCCATAGCACAGAGCTGACATACACCCTGATGAATGCCTCTGCCTTTTCCTGTCTTCATGCAAACCTGCAAGTGCCCCATATGGAAAGGGAAGAGCAGCCAAGAAAGTGGTGATCTCACTCATCTGTGATTGTCAACGGTCTGGCAGAGGTAGAGCCGAGGTCCCTGCCTGTTCATTCCTCCATTCTTGCACTATTCCTCTGTGCCACTGCTTATGCTCAAGAAAAAAAATTCAGGGGAATTCCTTGTCCCATTACATGGATGCACAGTAACAGAAGTTCTCTATGAGAGGTAACAGCTGTTCTTTCTCTCCTGCTCCACAATAATGGCTTTCAGATAGCCCCAGTAAACAACGTTCTTTATTCTTGTTCATGCCAAAGCTCACGCTGCACAAACATTAGTTGTATTGATGGGAACTGACATAACTATTCAAGCCAAAGTACAACGGCAAATCTTTCAGTGCTTCTGGGTTCAGCAACTAGTAAGCATAAATCTAGAGCTTTTGGTGCAAATCTCTTCTAGCCATCTGTTCTGTAAGGGTAGACTCAAATTTATGGACACATTCAAAGTGCATAGTGAGAAAACAAGGAGGTGTAAGTATGACCTCACCATTTCATAAATGTTCACAATCTTTCTCCCTTTTGAATGTTGTACTTCATACTTTGGCTAAGACAAAAACTGTTGACTACATGTCTGCTTCTCTGCTGGTTGCTTTCTTGATTTGGTTGTCTTTATCAAACTTCACAACTGAAAATAAACTCATTGTGCTTATCTTGATGACATTTAGACTACGTCAGAGAAAACTTTGTGTGATAGCAAGTTTACCAACCCTATAGACGCTGCCTATTTCTATCTGCAGGCTTAGCAGAAATAGCCTGAAGTAACAAAGACAACCAACAGTCACAGAACCATTGGACAATTACTCCACAGTGAATACTTCATCCAATACACTTTTTTCAGTTTATATTTTCTGCTTCCATTTGTGCCTGGGAAACATTTTCCCTCCAAATATCTGACATTTGTCCTTTTGTCCAATATGTGAGTATCAATTTCCTTGGCTGGCTGGCAGCATTTCTTCCAGCAATGCCTTTGTGAAGGTTTGGACCCAAAATGGGGTCAAATGCATTCCCCCTTTACAGGCAACCTCTTTTTATTTAGCTATACCTGCTACACACAATTTGTTTAAAATAATTCTTGGCCAAAGGTTTATTCCAAATTTCATGTACTTCTGATGCTGTGTGTAATGCATCTTCTATGTACCCATCTGTCTTTTATGCTTTTGGTTGTAAAAGCTCAAAGTTCAAGAATAAATAGAAAGAAAAAAATTCTGCACACTTTTAAAATCAGAACAAAAGGTATGACTCTTCGTACACAAAATCTCATGGAGAACCAGGTGGTGAAATGATCCTGCTTAGTTGCATTAAACCTAGTGAAAAGTCAAAGCAGGTAGTTCCCACATCAGGAACAAATAAAGGAAAGGTTTTGCACTCTTTCCTCACCTCTTTTGCACCCACTGTATAGCCATGAAAGCTGTGAGAATAGTCAAAGTAGGGTATAAACTACACTTTGGCCTGCGACTTTGGTGAAGAAAGACCAGGCTCTGAGACTGGGTACTTGAGGTACCTTCTGCACATCAGACAGAGGAGTAGTTCCCTTCTTTTGCACCATAGGGAGTGTCCTGGCTCTGTCTTTTATTTTGGTACTTTCAGAAGCTACATGCGATCTATCAGTGTCACAGTGACACTTAAGTTCTGAGATTTCAAAGCTATTTCATTTTCTAAAAGAAAAGACATGAAGAGATCTACTCTACTCAGATTCTGCTCATTGAAAAAAAAGGCTCTTTCAACATGGATCTTTCAAAAAAGTAAAAAAAAAAAACCAAAACCCCACAAATGCTCTGTGCAATTAATCAGAAAACAGAAATGTAGCTTTGTCAAATAATCCATGTTTTCTTGCTTCCAGGAATCCTGTGAAATGGACTTGTTGTATTGATGTGATTTGTGGTGATGGAACAGATTTCAGCAATGTGAAACGGCTTTTATGTGGGAAGTATAATCTCATCTCTAGAAAAGCAAAAGCTCCCTATCTCCAAAGCCATCTATTCAAACCCCTTTCATGGCTTGGCCTTCATTCTGTAATAATACTAGCAGCAATGTTGTCCTGTTCCTAAAATAATAATTAAAAAATCCCTTATTCTTTTATAAAATGTCATGAACTTTTCATTTTAATTTCCAAAATCACCCCAGAGCACCACATGACAGTTACAACTAAATTAAAACAACGCTTGCAGCAAAATGGCAGATCTGCATTTCTTTCCTTACAGGCTGAACAATCACACTGGGGGGGCAGAGGGGGAGAATCCATATGTATATACAACACACACACAAAGGCAAATATACACACACAGCATACTGAAAGTTGAAGTGATGTCTCCATTTTACCTAGAAAGAGATCAGTATTCTAAAAATTACTTTTTAAATGTTTATGTACAGCAATACATCAAAACAGAAATAACTGATTTATTCATTGCTAAATACAACTAAATTTTGAGGTTACAAGCCTGGCAAGCATATATTCTACACCCAAAGCAGTTTTGTCTAAGGTTTCCTGAGATATATCTATCTGAAAATTGCCTTTTGTATTCTGCCCCTCAGCATGATAGCTTAGACTTCAGCAGAGGACAACTGGAGGATATCACAGTAGAAATTATTCTATTATGCCAGCTGCTAAAACAAATGGAAACATTGAATTACAGTATACAGTACTAAAAAGGAACATTTTACTAGCATGGACTTGTCTAACAAAATTTTGTGAATGTCAAAGCCACAAGGACACCCAAGGCATAAAGGAATTAAACAGATGTTTTACATGCTGAGCAGTGAAACACAGCAATGCTATATTCTTATCTACTCCTCAGATGAAATACCTTTCCTATTTGGTCCTTCTATTCTGCCTGCTCCCATTTCCACATTGTCACAAACATATGAGTTAACTTGTACGTATATGGCTTATCGAGCTAGCTCGTAGAACTTGGTATCCCAATAGTCCTTTCGGCAACATGTGATTGACAGAACACAAAGGACACAGAGCTCAACTTCCACTGAACTTAGTGAAAATAGCTATCTATACACCTTTGAAAGTCTGGGGTAAATGACTTCCAACCTTTTCATAAGTTCTTCCACAAACAAGGGTGATCTCATTGTGGAATGCCTCATTTGAGGCAAATGTTTCATCAGGTTTTGCAGTGTTGACTACCTTGCTTTGTGTAGACAGGCTAGCTTTATTTGTTCAGGCAAAAGTATGATAGTAAATTTAACAGCTTCTTTCTCTTGGCTCCACCTACATGTGGGATCACACTGCTGCAACATGTCCTAACAATGTTTTTCAATTGCATTGCATTTTCTTTCACAGATTTCCAGCAGTTCTCCATTGCTTTCGACTTCAGTGTAGGTAGCCCAAGGTACCTCTATGTCAGAATCTTGGCAGCGCAAATGGATGTACAAGATGCAAGACTTGAAGACACAGAAGAGGCAATACAGGGAATCTCCTCTACTCAACTACTGCTGAAGCTCCAGTGACTATAAAGCCTCATTCCACAGAACTTAAACATTCGTGTGAATTAGTGTAATTGTCTCTCATCATCTCTTCTGTTGTGGGATTCTAGAATGGATCATACTAACTTAGCATACAGTTGCACCGATGTCTCTCTGAATGTTTCTATATAGACTTATTAACAATATGAAAAAATCCTCTTTTATTAATTTTGTGGTATTTGATGCAAAGATCGAAAGGGTATATTGAGCAAGTTTTCAAAATTCCTGTGTTTTAATGTATCACAAATTGAGATAAAGCAGCCTTTTTCCAGACCTAAATTATACCTTGAGTTCTACAGAAATTGGACTATTAGGACATCTTGTCCAGTTAGTCAGGGATGTGTAAGTGGAGCCTAACAGAACTAAACCTTGATGAAGGGGAAGTATATGTGGTAAAATATCTCAGATTATCAGATAATTAGGTGATTTCACTGGCTGACAGGAAACAGAGCTTTGAGGAGTATGTTTCAGAGTTATTTTCAACAAGGTGATGAAATAGTTATAAATATAAAATACCAAGAATAAAGACATATCAAAATGCTTTTTGTTTAATGGAGGATGGCTAGCCACAAGGCAAGTCTATCTGCACAGTATACTTCGGGCAGATAACTGCAAACACTATGCATGTTTCAAAAAGCCCATAGTTCCATTAACCCAATATTAAGATAGTATGTGCTGCATCTCAACAGGAAAGGAATGCCCTCAAGTTAAGGACCTGTATGTAAAAATCCAAGTATATATGAGGGGAATTACAGTTTAGGCAAAGAAACATCTGACTTTTTGTTACACATCCATTTTGCTATTGGATTCTCAAAAGGAGTTCCCTGATCTGCTTTATTTTTCATAAACATCTAAGGTACCCTGAATCATTTAATCAAATAGACTTCCGTGATCATGATATTCTGAAGCTCTGCCACATTGCAGAGTAATTCCTAGTGCCTTGGTTTTACTGCACATAGATTACAAGCTTGTAAGAGGTTCGTGCATCTTTTGTAATGAAGTCAGCAATGCAGTCCAGTTATAAATCTCTAGTCCTTGCTAAGCTTTTCTTGCGACAACAGTTAGTAAAGACTCATCCTCTGAGATTAAGATTCTCTTGGCATGCATTTACCCACGTCACATAAAACAAACTATGCATCTGAGATGGACAGCTGGATGCTTGCCACCCATGAATGGAAAAGGTCAGCTAACTCTTATGGCTTATAGCAAGGATAGGTATAGAGTAAGAGCAGAGCTTTGTTCTATAATTTCCAACATACGTGTTGTGAAATCAACTGGAGGAAGCTGGGGCTAGAATCAACAGGGGGCTAGCATGCAGGGTCATCTTAGCTCCTTGTAATCATTTAAGATCTGGATTATGTACATAGCAATCTGACATCTTGGCTAAGAAAATTCCCCCTTTACTAATTGCTGTGGGCCGGATATAGTAATGGATTCAAGTCACCTGAGCTAGTCTCAGCTTTATGTCTATTGTATGTGCATAGACTAAGGTGCAGTAAGTTCTGTTGGGCACTGAGGTATCTTTTATGTGGAGAGTTAAACTCCTCAAACAACATCCAAAATCCAAAAGTTGGAAGCTGCTGGAATCTAGCAAATAAAGAAAGGCTCTTGACAGAAGTGATTGCACAGAGGGTAAGAGACAGGTGAAGAAATCTTTCACTCGGTGCTACAAGAAGTCATACCTTCTCTTTGGAAGCTCTGCCTATCCTGCCCCATGGGCAGAAGTATCCATTTTTCTTTCAAAACATCAAGCAAACCTTACTAAATATAGTTCTGTCCTGAGAAGCCATGGTTTTAAATCCTCAGACAAGGAAAACAAATTCAAATCTCCCATTTCCTGGACAAATCCTCTAGCCACTACAGGAGGGTAGCAGTTCTTCCTTAGGGTGCAAATGAACGAATGAGCAGTTGGAGCTCAAGTCTGTGATCCTTTACTAGACGCACTCTGAGAATGTCCACTTCCATGGGGATTTAAGCAGGGCACTGGCCAAGTTTCTGGCCAATCAACCCCAAGAAATGTGAAGTAGTTCTCAGTACGACTGTAGTTATATTAAGAACTTAATAGGAAGGTGCTTTAGTTATCTACAGAGTCAGTTATGCCATAGTGACAGGATCATGTCTTTGAAATTAAATACATTGATTCCTCCAAAGTCTCTTTGTGGATCTGCCTTAGCTTCTGAGTCCCACTTTCATGAAATAGGATATATGTTGCCATACTTCCAGCTTGGCCAGAGTACTGAAGTGGAACTTACATTTTAACAGACTAACATTTTTGCTCACAAAACTGTGATTCTCAATATGACAGTGTGTGATAAAACTGAATTTTAAAACATCTAATTAATACCATTGGGTTAAATGTAATAATTAAAATAATTATATTATTTACCATGACTGACTATGAACTTAATTATTTTCCACAATCCATATCAGTGTTTCAGTTGCTCATAAGACATAGTCAGGTAGGCTAATTTGACACCACCTTTGCTGTTTTGTTTCACTCATAGTAATTAACCTCTTAACATCTGCAGCTGTTTCCTCTTGTGTGGTTAATGCACATCTAAAGTGTCCGACATGGACTATTTCCCCAAAGTGCTATGTTACTTCAGCTTGGCCACAGGCCAGCTTCTGAATATCCACCTTTACCTTTCACTTAGAATTCCTGATCGCTACTGAAAGAGAGCAAAGGTAGTAAGCAACTCCATGTGGGAGAATTAAAAAAGAGACACTGCATAGCCTACTTACAAATATCTGCAAAGGTGTTAAAAAAATAGAGGTTTGAAAATTGTCCAGGGAAAATCTGGCCCAGCAAAACCTCTGAAAACCTTGACCTTTGACGTTCTTTAGGAATTGCTATTAAGTTATTCCTGTTCTATCTTACATTCCATGCTGTAAAAAGGGGATAGTCTATTCATCAGATTAAATACTTTATTTCTCAAAAAAGGGTGTAATCCAAAACCCACATCAAGGCTAACAGAAACCTTTTTAATTATTTCACAAGTCTTTGGATCAAGTTCACTTGCTTTCAGAAGGATTTTAAAATTGAAATGGATTATTTCTCTTTGCCTAGGGGTTAGGTTACATGAGGATGAAGCATGGCATGATAACTGATTACTAGAGCAGTCTAGGAGTGAAATATGAAGAGTTAGCTGGATTAGTTGATGAGTTCTTTATTGCTTCTTTTTTATGTGAAGGAAAAAAGATTTCTGTAAAATTATATCCAGTTAGATTTTACAAATGATAGCGGTGACAAAACTTTTCAGTGATACGGGATGCCTTAATCATCTCCTGATTAGTCAGGGAATATTTATGTTAAATAAAATAATCTAGCAATAAAAGGAATCAGCCTTCTGTTCCCCTCAGATTCTTTACTGCCTACCACATTAGGTTTGCTCCTGTGAAGCTCTACCCATTTTCAGAGTCAGGGAAGAAAGAAAGGGTCTGCTGATTCTTCTGAAAGCTCAAGGGCTTTCCTGTTCCAAAGAGGAAGAGGACTCATGGAGTTACCACGGAAGCTATTACAAAGAAAGACAGTTTTTAAACATTTGGACTGCAATTTAGTATTGTGCTCAGAGGTTTCACTGAACAGAATCTCTTTCACCTCCCCAAATGTATCACAGCATTATACCCTCTTCTCAGGATGGTGCAATTTGACAGGCACCTCTCTGTGGTCTTTCCTAGACCAGTCCATCTTGGTGCACAATGATACATGGGGGGAAGAAACCCACCAGTCTAAGAATCAGTGTCAATGAATAATTTCAATGATGCACACAATAAAAAATGAGCTCATAAAACCAACGTTCACAAGTGGCATGCCTCACTTACAGACCACATGCTGGCTTCAAAATGATGCCTACGCTCTTCCCAAGAAGAAGAAACCTTTCTTTCTGTAAAGAAACCCACATACAAATACATGCACTTTAGACTTCAGTGCCGGTCCCACTGGCACTGAAGGCAAAGTTTGCATAAACTTAATTAGCACAGACCCATAGTGGACAAGATATCCACTACTGAAAATAAGCAAGTGAACAAGTGGCAGGTCATGTTAATGAAGTATGCAGAACTTTAGGCATGAAACATATAAACTTCCAGAAGCTACCTAAAATTAAGAAATTGACAGTCTAGGAAAAAAAAGGTGAGTTTTGACTGAATATCTGCAAGATCCTAAATACCATCTGTTGCACAGCTTTCCCATCCATTGTGCACAAATTTGTCAATGGATTAACTTCCAGGGGCAGCGAGCATGGTAAACATTCATCAGAGACTATACAATGCTATGGATTTTAAGGAACTCATAAATTCAAGGCCACAGGGGACTTCTATGGTTAGTGTTTGACTTCCTACTTAACAGACCATTTAATTTCACCTAACCACCCCTGCACTTAAGAAAATTCTCTGCAATATAAGGTCGAAGCTACAGACCTTAAAAACTAAGACCAAAGCTCTCATGTTGAGATTTTTATACCAAGAAATGTAAATGTATCACATTTTTCAGCATGGTTTCATTTTTCATGCAAGAACAGATAAACTTTAAATTTGAGAGGAAAATCTGCAAACCTACCCCCAGAGAAACAATTAAGAACAACCGTATGTTCTATTACATGGTAAAGGATGGAGATATCAGAATTTAATTCCACAGCAAAATACAATGCAGGGTTATAGCAAATAAGGATTCTAAGAAGCAATTTTAGATGAATCTAAGTCTTTTAGGCTTAGTTAATGAACTTATTTTGCATTATTTGTAATTGCCGTGAAAAAGCTGCCCCAAGGTTACTTTCTCTCCTCGGTCTTGTTTCTCTTCCTCAAAGAGATTTTTAGGTGTTTTTCAGGCAAAAATAGGAGCTCCTGCCAGATCTGTCATCCTGTTACACCCTTACAGGAACACATCTATATATCCTTCAATATGTCACTATTCATAAATCTGAGTAGCTGAAGATCAGGTTGTCATGACAGAATACATTGAAGAGGGGCATTTTTGGGGGGGTGGGGGGGATGTGTATACATATACATATATTTAGAGGTATAGGACCAAGATAGTTCTAGACGCAAAACATTTATTCTCTGAGAAGGGATAAATTTGAGTATGACCTTTCATTTTCATTTGACCTTTCAAAAGACATGATTAAACTCTATCTCGTGGCATTGTAATTGATTTTCCCCCAAAGGACCATTTATCAGAAAATAAACTGGGTTTGGACCTTGAAGTGTATATTTTGTAGCTTTTACATATCAATTGGTATTTTAAAAGAAGCCATCCATTCCAAAAGCACTTCTGAGAATACTGGAAAAAAATAAAAATAAAAATAACTCATGCAGAGTCCCTGCCTTTTGTCAATACATCATTCCAGCAAAGCCTGTTGGTTGAAAGATTAACTGTTGAGAAGAGCTAGATTCAACTAACAAGTTGTCTTGGCAAAAAAGAAGTCCAAGGAGATCTTGTTTAAATCAGTGCACAAGGAGATGACAGTTTGTATAAAGTTTGGACTTTAACAACAAAGGTACAAACCCTCTTTCCCCTCTGTCAGAGCAGGTGGAATACACTTCACAGTATCCTACCAAACTCACTGATGCATGGAAACCTTTTCTTTCCCGCCAACACACAGTACCATAACATAAAGGCATACACAGCTATATTCCAGTTAAAAGTCTCTAATAACATAAAGATCAAATGTTTGATTTTAATTGATGTCTGGAGATTACCATGCACACCAGCGTGGGCGTGGAGACACTTACACCTGTTCTTAGCTCCAATGTAACTCCCTCAAGCTGCTGTGAGATTCCTTGTGTTTAGAATTGTAGACATCCTGCTTAGGGACAGGAAAAATTCCAACCTCGACCCAGAATTCCTTAAGTCTGAATGTTTTAATTCATTCATTTTAACACTGTTTTTAAACAGAGTACTTACAGTAGAGGGAATCACGTAATTTTCATAAGCAGTCCAATGCTAGAATGTACAGAATTAGACACAGGATTCACTAGTTCTACAAACAAGACTTAGCACTCTAGACGCATTAAGAATAACTTCATCATTGTAACTACAAAGGAATGTAAGTTAACCAGAAAGTAATTACCTGCACAGTGCAGCAGAGGTAAAGTTATATTTAGATTTAACATTAATGTTAATTGAATTATACATCTGCTGTGGGAAAAAATAACTCCCTTAAACTCAAATCATGTTCTCCCAAACGTGATTATACATAACACATTCGCGTATTCTCAGACAATCATAAAGCAAATATTATTTCATCACAAGGCAGAGTTACTAGGAATATTTACTGTAACAAAATACAAGAGCATACAGATAAACAAAAGATTCGGGGACAAATGCTAACCCTCTGTAGTGACCTTTACTTGATTCCAAGACTAACAAGAGGATTCAGGAAGTGAGCCAACACAACGTTTGAGCACATCCTTAGCCCTCAGCTTACGAGTTGTCTCAGCATTACGCTTAAGAGTTTTGCCACAGCTGGGCATTATACAAGCTGTAGATTCTCCTTTGGAGATAAGTGATATCAAGGTGTCAGTTTGATAAACCATTCATTTAGGAAGCTTTCAGGGCAATATTATATACATCTTTGGTATCTGACCCTCTCTTTTGGAGGGGGCTACTTAAGTCCGTTGATTTCTGGGGAATAAGAGAACCAAAGTTTCACGTCATGCCAGGACTCCATATCAGCACTGATGGCTGCCTGTCAGGAGCTACTCATAGCTTCTTGCAATCCTCTCAGATACAGTGTCATGCATACACTAGAACAAAATCAGAGTGTAGAAGGAAATATACAATACAGATGGACTTGCGAAGACTTGTAGCACGCTAGATTAGGGAACATTCCATTGTTAAATAAAACCAGTTTTCTCTGGGAGATCTTACAGCAGTGTCAGCTTTGGTACTTTCATTAACAGAAGGAAAAGCCAAGTTGCTGGAGTACAAGTGACCTGCTGATGGCTATCCAGCAGACTTGAGGTAAAGCCTGGAGAAGGGCCTGTGCAAGAGTGCAATAAACTATACTGAATCTCTGACAAGTGCACTAAAGGTGGAAGGTTATAAACTGAGGAGAAAATCTCAGAAGACTCTACTTACAGAATAGCATTGGTTTGAGGCAGATTAGTTTTAAAACCACATAGCAACTGAGATGAAAAACATACTTTAAAACTTGCCTTGCTTTCCAAATGAATGATAGGTATAATTTACTGTTCAAATGCACATGGGAAGGGATTACTTTATTGGTACGCTGGCCTGCCACTGTATGCATTTCACTTGTAGGAGCCCTTAGGCACTGTTCAGAGTTGGGGACAGCTCTGATTTAGCAGTCACCAACTGGCAATAGGGACAGCTGCACCAGAGCTGATTCTCAAGCACAAATGGTTGTGCCAATTAAGCTAATTGAGGTTAACTTCTTCTAACTCAATATGCAAAAAGCTCTATCTTGCCTGGCTTTAGTCAGGGGATATCATGACAACAGCTACTCCAGTAACTACCCAGTGTCCTAGGAAAGCTGGCATTAAAATCAAGCAAGAGAACTGAATTGGGTGGAAGATAGGATGATAAGATAATTTGATCCCTAGAGATGTACAAATAAATTTGCAAGAATGTTAAAAAAATTTTATTTGAAGGGAATGTGTTTCAGGAGCCCCTTGTTCCAATAAATTTAAACCTTAACTCTGTTTCTCCATCTGGCACAGTAATTTACAGGGTGATTTGAGAAGTAATGTGCAGATTTTAGAGTGTTTAAAAAAGTCAACATTTCAACATAAGGGTTTTTCAACTAACTATAGCAGAACTGGGTCTCTACCATAATTAAATGTCCCTGATCAAAGGAAAACATAAAACACCATCTTCAAAGTCAGTATGATAAGAGGTTATCAGTAATGTACACCATAGCTTTCTAGTTTGGATGAGAACAGCAGTTTTGTCTTGGTACTCTGTCACCTCTTACATAAAACAATCTGACATCAACTATTTGTCCAAACAAGGAAGTCCTCTTCAAACCATGTCTTCACAGATGTCATATCACTGTTCTCACTATACACACCCACCAAAACAGAATATGAAATAATTGCCAGAAAATGAAAAGTCAGTATAGAAGTATGACAAAGGTACTGGCAAGATACAACACTGTGAATCTCACACTTGCAGTGAAGTAAGAAACCGGGAAGAAATAGGAGCTAAGTAGTAACAGTTCTATATTGAGGTTGGATTATGAATGAATTGAGGTTTTTCATTCTAACAGGAGTGCTAAATTCAGTGAGTACAAGTATACAAAATTATACCGCTTCTTAGAGAAAAATTTAACCAAATTGTACATCTGATAGGAGAGAGTAATATCGAAAAAGACGACCATATATTCAGTTGGTTCAAGTTAGTAGAGCCCTGACAGAGTCAGTGCAGCTGCACTGATTTATACCAACTGAGCATCAGTCTAGCATATCATCTAAACTAGCACAATGAATCTTTGCAGAAAGCCACTAGCATTTCCATAAGACTGATGACATCTGTTCCCCACCTAAAAGTAGGGATCCAGAGAGTATGAGCTCAACATGATACTAGAGATCTTGCAAATACAAGGCACAGGATGAAGCCAAAAGCCTCGAGGCTCTAAATACAAATGGTCAATTACTAATAGAATGTAACCTTAAGAGTTGGCTAGAACTGGGTTTAGGGCATAACAAAGAGAAAAAAGAAGCAATATCCAGCATATGTAAAATGACTCATGTAAAATGGTAAAAAACCAAAGGTGATAACAAGAAGTTATAAATGTGAGTCACGACCTTCATAAGAACAGAAGTGAAGTATTCCAGCATCGTCCCCCAGGGTTAAGGACACCACAATGGATCAATTCTGCTGCTTATCTGCAGAAGGTCCTGGCACAACTTTGGTGGAGAAAGTGCTGCTTTTTGATTTTCCAATCACCATATTTTCCTACTTCAACTTTTCATACTTAATGTAGTACATTTACTAAGTAATTGGGTAGAGTAAATTAGAATTTTAGAGGGTAGTGTGTATATAGATTAGTGAGTTTTCTGCTCCAACTTTATCACATGACAACGTGATTAATATCAGCACACCAAATCAGAGTAAACCTCATAAATATTTAATCTTTGTCCTTATAAATGCATTAATAAAGTAGCAGTAATAGGTGTAAGAATGCTGCAACACTCCACCTCTCTGCTATTATATTTTTGATTTTTTTTGTAAAATCATGTATCACATAAAATATTTTTAACACATGTTGTAAAGAAAGCAAATCATGCTAGATAAAATCTGGGGAAATTTAGACCAACTAGCAGCAAACTCATCATCTTGTAGGATTCCCTTGCACCAGAGGGCAGGAATATGAACTCAATGATCTGTGAAGTTCTGTATGTGCAGACAGCCTTTTAGAAAGTTAGAATTGTAGTTTAAAGTTCCTTTTTTCAATCCTCCACAGACTTTTATTCCCACTCTTAATTTGTGTGCTGCGGTTCGACATGTGGGCAAGGATGTTTAACTAGTGGACTAAGGTGAGAACAGACTGCCACCAACAAAAGAACCATGGACCACAGTGAGACAAGCATATTGACTTCAGCAGCATATTGACTTTTAACTCCTTTTAGCTAAATTGGCTTCAAAGGCAGTTGGGCTTCTAAACAACTTTGTGAACCCGGGCCTTTCATTGCAGACTGCAGTTGTTTCCACCAAGATCCCTTAGCCGGTCAGCAACAGAGGGGGCAGGTGTAGGTTCCCCAGATCAGTGAGCAGTACATGAACCAACCTGTAAAATACAACCTTCTGTTCTTCTTCCTCCCTCATCCCAAAGAGAAACTGACAGAAAAAACTTCTTTCCTTTTGCTTCTAAGCTGTCCATTGCAGCCATTCAGTACATGAGAAAACCTTCTAGCCTTTCAAACTTAAAAACACACTACCTTTTGTTAGCCTATTATCGTTTGGCGTATGTCATACTTCAGTGAAATTGGTTTAGTCTTATAGAGAATAATGGGACATAGTGAGCCTGTTGATTACAATACCAACATATTGACGACAGCAACACAAGCACGAATATCCCTAAAAGTTCTTTGGTGCTTGTCCTAGACATCAGCAAGTCATACAAGTTAGTTGTTCACTGCAGCATTTTGGCATTTGATTTTTTTTAAAAATAGTTGTCTTCTGCATCAGACACTCTTCTCCTAGGAGAAACACACATGGGAAAAAACCCTGCACGCTTTGATATTAAGAAGTAGCAGGGAACGTTCAGCTGTTCATATTGCTCACTTGGTTTCACATTTCCATACTCGCTTTCCTCCAAAGCGAGAGATTCTTCTGCGCTAGAGGATTTGATACGTTGTTCTGCACTGCTGCACTCTGAATAGGGAGGAATGCTTTAAAACTAGCGACTAATGTCCATAGGCAGCTGGGGAGCCATCCTTCCCTTTACAGAATCTTTCCACACAGATCCCATTTGGGGAAGATGTGTGGCACAACCCTCAAGGCTGCCAGTATGCACAACCCTCCTGTGACGTATAATCAAAGCACCAGTGTCCCTCAGCAAATATTATACACTGCCTTAGTGTTCCAGGCTCTGAAATTCAGCTTTAACTCTGACATCTACTCTCCCCTGAGCTGGCTTGATACAGCACTTGAGTCACACAGAGGCAGACAAAATGACCTTGTGAATAATAATCCACTATGCAAACTTTCTAGTTAGAAAAACTCCACTGCCATTTGCCTTCCAATCCAAATATTACTCCATGGTTTCCCATTGCGGCTGAACCTGCACTCAAAGCGCTTGCCCAGGAGGCAGACTCATCTGCACAAAGTTACTGGGACTTACCCATGTGGAGCAGGGAAGGGAATTTCCTTTGGGTGCTAGTGGTTCATCTGGCACCATAAAGCAGCAGACGAGGAGATTCTCCCTCTAACCTTGAGAATTTTGTTCCTCACCTTATCCTACCTTCATGCTGTCTGCCATAAAATTACTATCCTCACTATTGTGAAGAATCAAAAAATAACTGCAGTAGGTATAGCAAGTATATTGTCATTCTGCAAAACGAGTTAAATGTATTCATCCTAGTAAGCATATGAATTTCTTAGGATGTGAAAAGCTGGGAGGCAGGTGATATTCAAAGCATTAGACACAACAAATAGTGCATTTTTAGAGAATTAAGTCTATTCTTCAGTTACATTGTCACATGGGACTGAAGGTCAAGTACATACAACCATCTGATCAGTGAAATACTCCTCCAGAAGTACCTTGCCTGCAGAGACTTATTATTCCAAAACAGAAATTATTAAGGAGGGGGGAAATCCAGAGCCCTAACTTTTTCAGAGACTAATTCTATAAATATAATGTCATTCAAAGCTAATCAGAAAAGTAAAATATTTCAGCTATTCCAAACATATTCTATTTCTGGATTTCAGATATTATTCATATCAGTAGGGTAGCACTGTGGATATGTTTTAGCTGATTACATTAAACCAATATTGTTTAAAAATTCAAAAGACTGTAAAAGCCTGCATGTGTCTGCTGCCTGTGTGAATAAGTTTGAGGTTGCTACAGTGGAATGACTGCTGAAGTTGACAGTTACGTCTGGAAACTGAAGATACTGTGCCATGATCTGCTTTTCACATCCTTGAGGAATACTGCATAAATCATACTTGATGCAAGTTAAGGAGATGAGGGATCATTTTGTATACGTGAACCTTGTTCTTGCAAGATCCCTTCCACTTGTCCAAGTTATTTTAATGAAAAATTCTGCTTAACTGAACTTCTGTGGCACTGCAGCTGCACACATGTTGAAACTGTCCTTCAGGGCAGCTCCCAGTCAGGAGTAACCCCAGCTGTCCTAAAATACCAAGACTTGGCAGAGAAACAATTTAACTTCTAATCATGTGGTAGACAGACCCAAATCTACTGCGCAAGTATCAGTTAAATCAAAGTGGACACGTTTCTCATTGTCTGATACAAAAATTCCTACAGAATTGCTGTCAGAGTCCCATAATTTTCTATTACATTGCTAAACCACCACCAAGATAAAAAGCACTTGAAAAATTGTGAAGGATGCAACATTCTTCTGATAAATTTCTTACAGTTCTTATAAGGCTTTTTTTTTCCTCAGAACACAAATCAAATGAAAGAGGCACTGAAGTTAGAAAAGAACATTCACTTAGTTTTCTGATTTCCTAAGAACAGCAATTGACAAGAAAAGTGGCTGCATCACCCTCTTTGAAACAGAACAATGGAAGGCCTGATCCAAATTCACTGAGTTTCTCCAGGGCTTAGAGAAGTCCCAAAGAGTATGGAGAAGAGAAAGCAAACAGAGATTCTGGATATTTATGCAATTCTTTTCAGCAAATCCTTATTGCATTTTTTGACGAAACTCTTTCAACTTCTAGGAGCACAAGTACATCAGAAGATAGGGCAGTATCTATTTAAAATTACATGTTGTAAGGTATAAACAAGGTGATTCAGATTGAACGGGTTTACCTTAACAAACAACTGTCACCAGCTGAGGATGAAGTACAGAAAATGTGACGTAGAGTCAATTAAGAAATCAATTTGGAAATTACCATCATTTTATGAACTGTATTTAACACCTTCTCAAGTAATGGCAATACAATTTCCAGAAATACTATTTTTTGGATCTCTGTATTCCAGGAATATTACACAGGCAACGCCTCCCATCACATATGGAAACCACTTCAGATAAGAGACTCTGCCATCGTTACAAACCAAACCACTCCCAACTCAGGCAGGCATGACCTTTTAAAAGGGTACCTGCATGTCACCTCGCTATTAAGTACTGTATCCATAATCTGCACACCATTCTGCAATCCAAAAATATTGCCTAAGGCATTTGTTTCCTTTTCTAGTCCCATAATTGCAGTCAGTTTCTGCAGCAGATTCTGACATTCTCTTGTTTGCTGGCTGAACTCATTCTGTCATGAAAGGTCAGAAAGCAAACTGCTTCAGAATGTCAATAGGTGTTTAAAGTATTCTACCTCTGCCTGAATTTCTCATGTGCTATACCATCAAGTGTTGATTTAGAGATCATTAACTTTAAGGTAGGCAACTTGAGCCCATAAAGGAAAAAATTTCTCTTTACTTACCTTCTTCAATGAAAATTCGAGTCCAGGTCACATTGACCATTAGCAGCTGTTCAGAGTAAGATGAAGACTATTGCTCTTCTTTAACCCCCCTTAACAGTTCCATGGCGTGTAATGACCGTGATATTTAATGTATTTATGTTTCAGGTGGCTGGCTTGTTTAACAAACGAGGATGTTGAGCTACCGATCTATTTAATCTGATTTTTCCCTACTTTTCCACAGTGGTGCAAAGGAACTCTATTACAAGTCAAAATAAATCATATCTGATGCTATATAACATTTTTCATTTGTGTATTTCAAAGACACTTTGCAAATACAGTTCAGGATCATTATTTCTAGTACGAAAGAAGAAACTTGTCAAAAACTGGCCAATTTGCTAGTACTGAAGCCAGGAACATTATGCAGGTCAAGTGGATGGGGTTAGACTCGGTTGCCCAAGAGTAGACTAATATAGGCCAAACAAGGCATGAATGTATAATTGCAACATGGTAGAAAACCAGTGAATTTGTGAGTAAATTAGAAGATAAGGAAGTATTTGTGGCTCTCTGACCTATAACTACATAAAATTTTGAATAAAAAATTAGTTTCTGCAAATCTTTTCCTTATTTGATATAATAAAAAAAAAGAGGAAAATTAATGTTAAATTTAGATGGTAATTGAAACTTAATATTTATTAAACTTAACCCTGCATTCCCCAAATTGAAATTCTTTGTTGACCAAGATTTCTTAAGCTTTTTGTTTGCATTTTATGTTAGGTTTCCTTCTCCCTTTAAAAAGAGAAGAACAATGAGAAACAGTGTTATTTTTCTCATAGTTTTAGGCTGGTTATAGTGTTGTCTTTAACATTTCTTTGAAGTTCAATAATCTTTGATGGAACTGAATTCTGAGAGCTCATTTTGAATCCACTCTATTCATCAGAATAGCTGCAGAAAAATTATACCATGTAGCAGATCACCTATAAAGCCCATACATTTAAAAATTTAGTTTGAAAAAAGAAACCTACCAGAAAAATCCCACTGAGAATATCATGAGACAGTGGGGGAGCTGAATACATATTATTTTAAAGCTCATGAGCTTATTTTCTCTAGAAGTAGTGAGCTCTTTACATTGTTTCTCTTCTTTTTTCTAGTATGAATGAATAACAAAATGAAACATGTTTTCATGTTCTTAATCACTTAGTGCATGTTTGCTCTTAAACACTAGCTTCAAAGAGGCTGAATAAGACCCAGTTTTGCAGAAACAAACAAGCACCAAAATGCCATGATCAAATAGAGGAAATTTCAACTCAAGAGGACTTCCTGTTTGCAAAGTGAGCAGCAACTGGAAATGGAGTTTACGGTGAAGCTGCATTTCCAGCACAACTTTCTATTTAATGGGTAAATTATAGATCTCTCAATGTACACTGCAGTAGTTTAATTGAAAACAAATAAGAAAGCTAGCTAGTCTTTGAAAAACAAACTGGAAATTGAAAAATGAAGTAAACTCTGAACACTGCTTCAGTTTGCCATGCAGTGGCTGTTGCTTTTATCCAGCAGCATGCAATTTAAACATTTTGCTTATTTCCTGCTTGTTTTCTTTGCAAGAACAGATAGACAGAACTGACTATTAGCCTCCTTCTCTATTAGTATGCCATATGCATGCTGTGCTCCAGCTGTCATGTTAAAAATGCATAAGGCTAAATTAAAAACTGCTGCAAAGACTTTTGGTGGTAATCAGATAACTCTCTATGTAAAATATGATTTAAAATTATAATATTTTCCACACATTTCATATCAGTAATATAGCCGAAGGATAAAAGAATACTACATTTTGATAATTATCCTTTACGGACATTCTGTGTCATGCTATAAATGAACTGTATTTCTCAATAGCATTTAAAAGTGCAAGTACTGAGTCACAGCTTCAGCTGGTACAAACAGTAGTGTATCCGGCAATTTTCACCAGCTTGAGTGTCATGATCAAATGAGAACAGCTTTTCTCTTTGGAAGGAAAACAAACCCTTGAAAAATAGTTATCAGACTGCTCAAAAAATGCAGTGAACTGAACTATGATGTTCAGCCAAAATCAAACCAATTACCAATTGGAAACGGCAGAGTAAAACCCTCAGTAGTTTTGGGGAGAACATAATGCCAGGATGGATTGTCGCTTTGGTCACAAGAAGGGAAAAGCAGAAGGAAATGGAAGTTGGCAAATTTAAAGTGTATAGTACTTGATATGCCCATGAACTCCGGAAAGATCTCAGTCCAAAAGTTAGTGGAGTTTCTGGAAGCTAGCTGACCTCAGAGGGAAGAGGAATCTCACAGCTGAGGTGGTATAACAAGACTCTCCTACACACATTACACTTCTTCAGGCAAATGCAGTTTAACTGGCTTAGTCACAACCTTGCCAACCCTCCTGTCCACAGCAAGGGGACAATGAAAGAAGTATGTCAGCATTGTTGGACTCCTTTTTCCATATGTCCCCAATAGCCCATTGAGGGCATGGGTGGTTGCCTCACTTTCTGCATGTGACCTTGTCTGAAATGTCCCAACACTGCTTCTCAGCATCCATAGGAAGTTTTGTAGGAATGTCCTAGCAGCAGTGCTAGTGGCACTTGAGGTTATTCTTTTCAGGTAACATAACAGTAGAAGTTGCATTCTTCTTCCACAGTCAGTAATGCAAGTTTTCAAAGAAGCACTATGTCACAGTGCTGCAAAAGCAGGGAAGAACAACAGCAAGGATCAGACCCTGTGCAATCAGACCCACTACTGTGTACAGCAATGGGTCCAGCTCTTTGGGCTCCCTATAGCTTGATTTCACTGACTGTATAGGGCTTTGTGTTTAGTAATCTGCAGACACAGAATGCCATTTTATTGCTGTTATTGGATCCCCAAAGTCTAATAGTGGACTTGGGACAACAGATCTCGTAAAATAGTACTCTGTGAGGGATTTATAGAATCCTTCCTTTGCAGATAAGGAGACTATAACCTAATCCATCATCCCAGAATTTCTTTGGCTTTGTTTTTACACATGGGAAAGAAACCCATCAAAACTACTGTTCAGCTGTACAGATTTATTTTTTTAAAGCAAAAAATTATTTTGGACCATCTGTATATCTGTACAAAGGTTAATAATTGTCAAGCCAGAAAATAATGGACACAACTAGATAATAATTTTAATTAAAAAAAATTCTTGGACTACTGTATAGTGAAGTCTAACAATTCTTCCCTCCAACTACAGGAAGTAAATTTCTAAATATATGATTATTCAACTTATTATAAGAAAATAAAAGTATTGTGGATCAACCAGCTATCAGAAATGGATTAGAATCAAGAAATTCCTGTGATGTGTGTAATGAAACATTACTATGTAATTTTAAAAAGACATATGAAGTTAATTTTATATTGAGTAATAGGGTAGCTTCATTATGCATTTTATAATAACAGATATTAAAATATCTATGTTGTCCACAAGCTGTACTTTCAGACTCAAGAAAAAGGTCCACATCGTTCTGAGAACCACACATGTATAACACAAATAGAAACTAAACTATAGGTGGTTTAAATATGTGAGTGTAATAAAGCAGTGCTGGAACATTAATCATTTCTGAGACACAAATGCACTGATAACTCAAAACTTCTCTTGATTACTGAAGCTATTCACACCAGAAAACTCCATCTAGACATATTTCACCAATGCGAGAAAAATTTTTGTCGGACTTTCCCTGGTGATTAAAATGTGTGGCATTTCAACAACACAAGAGCTATTTTATATTGTCAAGTCTTATCTAACCTAGAGTACAGTACTGGTGCAATAGAATGAACTGAATAGTGTGTTGTCAAGAAAAATCTATAAAATACCTCTATTGCACATAATACTGTGGGAATTCTCTGTTATAACTATCCAATGCTTTAGCTGTCACTACAGATAGGATGAGCCCTTAAACATATCCAATTTAAAACAAAGGATACATTGACCCTTCTGCCTGTCCACTCTCCTCAGTTAACAGACAATACAGAGTTACATGAGCTTCCTCAGTATCTGCTTTTCCTTTTTGTATTGAATCCTATGATCAAGAATGAAATTTTAAACACCTTTACTCAAATGTATTGATTCAATACATGGTGATAAATTCCACAAGTCTCGAGTTGAGCCTTCAGTGCCAATGCAGACTGAATTTGGATTGTATGGGATGGATAGCTGACATACCTGAGGAATGTAGCTAGTGTACTAGTGGAATTGTATAGCATATGCGGACAACATAGATACTCAATGGCCATTTAGCAAAAGCTTCAAGACTTCTCAAAAATCACTGGCTCAGCACTGAAAGCAATAGGTTACTTCTCTATCGCTAAATCATTAAAGACACTGGGTTAATGAATCTGTAATGAAATAGAAGATCAGCATTTTATATTAAACAGAAACCATTTAAATTTGCCTTGAAAGCAAACAAACAGGACTATATGGGACAGAAAAAGAGTACTTCATATCAATTTTAACCCCAGCAATTGATCTGGACAAACACAACTCCAACATTCAGACTTGAAAAATTCAAATTGATCAGACAGTCTTTTATTTCATCTAGTTAAACTAACATTACTAAGTGTTTAGAGAAATCATTATGTGTCTATTATGTAGGTCGAATTTCCTTCTAAATTGTATTAAAAATAAGTATGTCATTTCTTTGACCT
Organism: Aviceda cuculoides; assembly: GCA_035590195.1. Classification (NCBI taxonomy): domain Eukaryota; kingdom Metazoa; phylum Chordata; class Aves; order Accipitriformes; family Accipitridae; genus Aviceda; species Aviceda cuculoides. The sequence goes on from JAVJGG010000039.1 coordinate 11,480,380, forward strand.
GATCAACTCTGGCAGCTCTTTTCAGGGGAAAGACCAATTCAAGGAAGTTTCCTGAGCAAAGGAACACAGCTGCTTTTTGCAATAGGAACTCAGATGAAAAAGGAATGTGGCGTCAATCCTACAGGCAAACCTGTACCTTCCACATCAGTGACTGACATGCTAACTTCTAGGTCTCGAGGGACTGTATGATTTGCTCCCTTGTAGACTGGTAGTTGTTTTTGTTTTGTTATTGTTTGGTTGAGGGTTTTTTTGACCTTTCTATTCACCAGAAAATGAAATCAATCATTGCAATAATATGCTGCTCCTTTTCCTTTCACTGGGTGCACTCACAGTTTTCTTCCTGCAATATGTCCTAGATTCATCCCGTTATTACATTTCTAAAGGAAGTTTTACTTTCTTATTCACCTGTGTAATATAACATGTGGGGTAACATAGCCACCTACATTTTACATCTTAGAAAGTACATTAGCTCTCAGTGGTATTCGAAGCAGTCCAGTCTGGGTAAATTTGCTTTGCTAGTTAGCTAGGTCCTAAACTGTATGCAGTACCTCAGCTCTTATTTCACACAGCAATGAAGCTCAGACCCGTTCTTTCGGATCCATCAATGTTTCTTGCCTTCTTTCATTGCATAGAAGGAAAAAAATATGGGAATTCTAGGAACAATGTTCCCTTTTCCTCCTCACCCAGGAATCTACATTTGGCAAGATGACAAGAAAGAGCTGGCAGCTGCTGCGTACTTGGTGGTTAGTCAAAGCATCTATATCATCACAAAAAGGAAGGAGTTCCTAGAACCTCAAACTGCCTCTCTTTATAGAGCATAAGGAGGAATTGCCTCAAACCAAAGTCTCAGCAGAAAGAAAAATCTTCAGAACCAGTCAGTAAAATGAACAGTAACAAATTTCTTTTACTGATTCAACAGTTCTATTTTCTAAACCCTCCTGTATTCACTACATATGGGGACTACCTTTCATTTTACTTTCCTTTATACATCGAGGAACTTTTCTTTCTAATACAAACATCAGACCTTTTCCCCCATCTCCTACCATTCTTTCTGATGCTCTGTAACTTTTTTCATTCTCTGAAACCGCTTGTAATTTTCAGCCTTCAGTTAATCATATAAGTAGTAGCAGCAACTATTTTATTAATTTTGCTTGAAAAGAGAAATCATGGAATATAATGATGCTGATTTATCTTTTTTAATTAAAAATAAGAAGCTTGGAAAACAATGCCTACCCATAGTAATGCAATATTGAAAAGTGAAAGTAATTTATTTTTTCCTACTGTTCATTCTACTGCTGCTACACAAGTATTCTTTCCAGACATCAGCTCTCATATCTAAATTCTAATTCCAGTTGTATAATTAGAAGCCACAGAAATGCAGCTGAATTACTTCATCTCTAGGAAAAGATAAATAATGTGATTACATTTTATGTGTGTATGATTCTTAAGCAAATGGTTGTATGGTATTGTCCTGGTTTCAGCTGGGATAGAGTTAATTGTCTTCCTAGTAGCTGGTACAGTGCTGTGTTTTGAGTTCAGTA
>JAVJGG010000039.1:11482020-11506278 GCA_035590195.1 Aviceda cuculoides
AGAAGCTGGCACAGGACACAGCCAGGGCAGCTGACCCAAACTGGCCAACGGGGTATTCCATACCATGGGATGTCACACAAACTGGGGGGAGTGGGGACGGGGAGTTGTTCGCCGCTCGGGGACAAACGGGGTGTCAGTCAGTGGGTGGTGAGCAGTTGCGCTGCGCATCATTTGTGCATCCCAGTCCTTTTATTGTTACTGTTGTCATTTTGTTGGTGTTGTCATTGTCGTTGTTGGTTTCTTCTTTTCTGTTCTGTTGAACCGTTCTTGTCTCAACCCACGAGTTTTACTTCTTTTCCTAATTTCCTCTCCCATCCCACTGGGGGGGGAGTGAGTGAGTGGCTGCGTGGTGCTTAGTTGCTGTCTGGGGTTAAACCACGACAGATATAAGACCAAGAACCAAAAAATTACCCACAGTGTCTCATTACACAGTATAATTTCTCGAGATGCCTGATTCAATGTCCATAAAATGTTCTCCGTTTTCTAGGTCTTAGAATATGTTTAATATACAGATTGTTATTAATCAAATAAACAAGTTTGCCATGTTGCATCTTCACTGTGCTTTGTTGAATGAAGGGTCACTTTGCAGATTTTCATTTCATCTTGGTTCTTTGCAGTAAGTCAAGGGGATTGCAAGTAAAACTGTATCTATAGTGTTTTTTTTTAAACTTGGAAAACACACAGAAATAAAATCTTTGCATTTCAATCAAACTTGATGAAGTAAGACTTCTAAAAGATCTGACTGACATAGTTTTATGCAAGAACTCCACAAAAAAATTATACATGGATAACATAAGTAATAGGAAATAGAGGAAAATCTTTAGATAGGCTGCAAAGAAACAATTTAAAATATATTCTACATAGCTTACAATGGAAACAATGGCAGAAATAAATTCTTTGTTGTATTTCGCAAAACCCTCCAGTTATAGGGAATTTTTTATTTATTAAACCAAACAAAATCAAGAAAGACTATATTCAATTCTTCAAGAAAAACAATTGTTTTATAGCAAGTAGAGGGACTATTGAAAAAAAATTGAAAATATAAGAGACAAATTAAAATGAAGACATGAATTTCTGCTGTACTCTTCATTTTTTTAACAAAAAAAGTGTTAACACTTCTACAAAGAAATTTCAAGCCAATACCTTGCCTTCCCTGAGGCAGCACTATGTCACATTATTTTTAGCAATTTCTTCGTGGAAAGTTTTTTTCCAGGATGGAAAATAACCAAAAAGAACATTAACAGAGCTTCATCCTGGTGCCTAACTCATGACCTCCAGCTCCAACCCATACACTACAACATATTCAGGTTTGAACACAAGTAGTTCCATTAAGCTTAAGAACTTCTTGTATAAAAGCCTAATGCCAAAGTTAGGAAATATTTCTGGCTCCTTCAGCTAATGTCATAGAATGACTTCAAATCAGAGTAATGCATACATTTTTGGAACAAGTACTACTAGATCCCTGGTTTCATTAAATCACATCTTATTCCACTAAGTAAAAACATTAAAAACTAATGATATAATCTCTGTCACAATAAGACCACAGTACAAGATGACCCATTTCCAAACAGGAGACTGGATGACAAACAAATGTATGCAACTCTTATATGGGCATATCAATTTCCCAATATTATGAATACTAGTCTCATCTATTATTAATCATCTGACATTCTCCTTAATTGCTGGCTAATTCTTTATGAGCATTTTGTAGGAATGTTTTTTCTTAAAAGGTGTTCAAAGGAGCAGTCTCCTATGGACATCACGTACTTTGTATTGGGGAACTGCACAGGGAATAGCATGGTAATTAATAAACAGGAAAGGATATTTTTAAAACTAGCGTCATCACACATCAGACATGGAACAAAGTGTTTGATTTTGAGGTTCTACTTAATAGGATTCTTCATAACAACAAAAATACGTGTCAGACTGTAAAATATTCATTGAATACTTAAGTTTCTCAAAGCCAAAAAGAAGTTGTGAAACTGAACAGTCATGCACACATCAATTATCATAGTATCCATGGGATACTGTTGAGCATATCTAATGTTAAAGACTATGTGTTTTAAATTTTCTGGTAGTAAATTAATTACATTTATTGTAATTAATGTATCTTGTCAATTCATAACTTGGGCAAAGATATCTTTAGTAAACTTATGAATCTGGCTGTTCTGACATAAATGTAACTCAAACAAAATACAGAAAGAAAACCAAGCAACTAGAACACATAAATAAATATGGCAGAGGAAGAATTTTCATCAGTTTCCAGCATGCTTGAGTTACAGCTTTGGTGCTCAGCATGTGATATTGAAATATGAGATTTAACAATTCAATGGGATAAAAGGGCAATTCACAGTTCCTAGAATAACCTCCATTATAAAACACCACCACCCTAATTATTTCTGCACATAATTTGTTCTTAAGGTTTGCTACCAACATGATAGGTATTCCTGTAGATAGATAATACTCAGCTGACAAAAAAAGTGAAATATTACTGAGAGTTTAGTCATAAACAGCTATAATTCTGGTAAATGGGTCTTACGGGTGTTGTGGATAGCCCAATAATTCTAATAATTTTCTTATTACCAACTGCTCCTTGCCTTCACACTAGCTGGATCACTAACATTCATTTTCAGTCTCTAGAAGTGACAAAGAAGAGGAAAGACTATATTGACAACTGACAGAAATGAACATGATAATAAAGGTAAATTAATATATTAGCTAATATAAGAGCACTGCTGTTATTGATATGATACATTTTGTTACTTTAAATAACAAGTCAGATACCATTCTGAGAGCGCTCTGAACATCCAGAATGTTAATAATTATAGACAGGAAGTTGTAGAGTTCTGACATTTTCATTTATAATCATATTTCATGGCCTGACATTAGGATTTGGTTACACTCATTCAGAATCTTATTTGAAAACAGCTCTATTTTCAAGAAAGAGCAGGATAATCTACAAGACAGAAGTGGAAAATGCAGGATGTTTGAACTGATCTTGAACAAACCTTGGGATGTCGGATATACCAATGGCCTTGGCCTATTAAATGCTAAGCCTGAAGTTGATTTAAGCCCCAAAAATATAGAGTCAGTGAGTACCGAGACATCATTCCAACACAGACAGAGGAAACCAGAAAAGTAATAAATAAAAAGTAGTCAGTAGATGAGGAATTGTTTCATACAAGCAGGAATTTTAGATGGCACATAATGGAAACACGAATAAGAGGAAAATCATGGCCTGGAAACCATCCCCAGTACACTAAAAGAGGACACTAAAACCAGATCTCCCCAATGCTATTAGCAGCATGGGATCCTCTGTGACCTTTTCTTCATCCATAGTAGTCCACGTGTCTCTTGAATGACATAAAATGTTTCTCTAGTAAGGTCCCATCCACAACCTAGTGATGCAAATTAAAAATTTCCAGTTAACTTCAGCAGGCTTCAGATCCAGTCCTAGATGACGAAAGGTTTATTCTGAACTAAGAGTTCCAAAATACACCAAAACTCATTCTGATTATTCTTAATTTTGCCAAGGCTTCAGATTTCCTATAATTGGCACAAGCAGGCCCTGAAGTCAATTCTAACAGGCGGAATCCCCTTCCCATTTGTAACAGTAAGAAAAAAAGTGTGAACAGCCCCAGCTGGTTTACACCTCTAATCCCATTGATAATAACAATTTCAACTGCTGAGGGATTTTTTTCTCTTCCTCATGTCATGCTGCTACTTAGGGCACATGCATAATGTTTTCTTTCATTTTGGTTAATGCTTATTACTAATGTATGTAACATGTGGTAGTCTGTAATAAATTCAATTAAATGTTAATGTAAACATCTGCTTAACTTCATCTGTATACTGATATGTCAGGCCAACAACTAAATTGTTACCCTACTAGTTGCTTTTACATTATGCACCCCTCCAAGGAGAATGAGACAAGGAAAGGAACCTGTTAAATTGACACTGGGCAGCCTCAAACTTCTCTAAATCATTGACACCTTAAAAGATATCTGTATCAAAGCAATTCAGATTAAAGGTACAACAGTTACAACATTTCTTGCATGGCTCTGGAGTACCGATGACTATTAAAAGCAATAATAACCTCAAAGAGAGTGCAATGGGATGTATCACAGTATGTGGAAACAAGAGAGTGAAGCCACTTGTATGAACAGGAATGGTCTGAACACTCACTAGACATGTTCAGCTTGTCAAAAAATGGCATAATTCTCAGACACAATCACAGGTCACTCATAGAAGAGTCACCCTCAGGAAGCAGCATCTGAGAAAGGCACACAAATAATAGTTTCAGGTCTTATAGCACATATAAGCAGAAACAGAGATGGCCAAACAAGGAACAGCAATCTTGGACTGTGAAGCATTTTTTAAGTATGTCCCTCAATTTGAGAGAAGGTAGTAATTATCAGAGAAAATACACTATGTTCTACCGTACACCAAGGCAAATAACACCTTCCTCTGAGTGCAATTTCAGTGCTTGATTTCAGCCAAACCATCTAAAAATTAATCAGAACTTTAAAAAGCAGAAAAATATTCACCTGGACTGATGATGAGAATCCGCCTGGAGGGATGATAAGAATACCATTATTCACTCAAACACAAGACCCATCACAACTACCTGGCATGCTGGAAAGCAAGAAGGGTTTCCACTACACAGTGTAGTCTGTGAAAACAACAAGTTGAAAATTAAATTACTGACAGATGCATACGCACTGGCTGACTTACTTACATGATCAGTGTAACCCTACAGCTCCCATGGAGGCACTACCCTTCTGTTAGGTGAGCAGCTGTAGGACACAGACATACAGGGCTCTCTAACAGTTCTAGACTGCACAATGACACACTGCCTCAGAGGTCCTCATGCTAGCTCAGAAGCAGCTAAATACCTACCTGTCACTGTAAAGAATCACTAAAGCACCCCAGAAGCGTTATATCCACATGCATTGTAATACTGTGTTGAACTCTAAAGCTCTAAAAGTCTTACTATCAAAAACCAATGTGTGAGAGGTTTGTTTCTCCTAGCTACCTGACAAAGTGGCTGGAAGGTCTGACAGCAAAAGTCAGCTCAGAGGTTTAATCCTATTTTTCCCTCCTTCTCTATTACTGTGCCTTTGATTGGCAATCTCAATTAGAAGTGGTACCATGCAGTTCTACTAATTATTGCCCCGCCTAATTTTTGTTAAGTCTGACGCAAGTTAAGATTGAGGAGAAGTTGGTGAATCAAAAGAACCCGTGGGTTGTCATGGTATCTGCTGACCTATTGTCACTGTAGCATGTAGACTAGCAAAATGGAACAGGTCAGGATAAATAGTAAACTAATGGTAATGGACAGCAAACTAACATAAGCGTTTTAGGTTTCACGGACTATAACATTTAGAACACTATCATAACTGTACTAATTGTCTCACTCTTGAGATGCTAAAATGGAACACCAGTGGTCTCTAATGGCAATGCTATGGAGGTTGGTAAAAATGTTGGTGGAATGTCTTGAGGACTTCTAAACTAATTGGATTAGTGCTTATATAATTAGTAGGATTACTCCGACTCTGAACATTAATAGGATTTTTCCTTATCAATTCCAAGCTTAAACGTTATGAAACTGCATGTGTCTATATACCTCTCCCAAGAACTGCGTGAATCACGACAGTACCCAGACTCATAATTGTAAACTGGTTTCTCTGAAAGCTCCCTTCTGAATATATTTATTTGGTGTTTTGCAACATCCTCTGAATAAAAATATACACCCAAACACATAAAAGTTTTCCAATGTCTTATGTAAACCTTTACCCATTCTAAAATGAATTTTCCAAACACATACATACTTTACTGAAACAGGGCTTTCACTCAACACATAATACCAAGTTGTCTCCAAGGTTGCCTTTAAGATTACTCAATTTCTTTTTTGCCCTTCAACCAATTTCCAATCCATTAAGCTGCTCTACTTTTCTCTTTTCTGCAACTATTTAACTTGGATGTTAACCTTTGTGGCTGGATACAATCTCTTAAACACATTTCTTTGCAATATACTTTCCTAGGTTGTCAGAAACATTTTTCTTAGAGAAACATGGGGGGAAAAATAATAGGCCTTAGTATGGCATCTTTGCTGCCATTTTTAGCTTTTGGCCTCCCATGAAGCTCTCACATGGTATCTTTGATAAAGTAAAAAGAATATTTGGACAAAGTACGTTATTAAATCAATGGAAATAAATCCACAACTGTGCATGACTTTATTTACAACATCTATTTAGATGGTAATTTATACAGACCAAGCAGATCAACACACACACACACAAAGTACAGTAACTCTGACTATTTTCTCAGAGGAATCATCATTAAAGTCTTTCAAATGGAAAAGCACATAAACATAGGTTTAGGAACCGATGTCCTCCGCCAATGCATCCAGGGACTAAGCAAAACCATCAGTATCAGGCTATGCGTCTTCCACCAGATAAGATTCTGTGCTCCTCATTCACTCCCCTTCCTGCCAAGAATCTTCTAGAGATTCTTTCAGAGCCTCCTTTAGAAACACTTCCGATGGATACACCAAGTCTGCTCTCCTTTTCAGTCACCACATGCCCAAGCAGCAATTTCTGATTATATCTTCATTATAAAGGTACATAATTTACTATTGGATTTTGAAACCTGAGAATAAATTAAACCACAGATTGTGGAAAACCTATAAAAGTTGGGAAAGGATGAACATAACCCAGTCCTTTGAAATAGAGGGTCTTCTTTTTTTCTTCAAAACCAAGACCAAAAACAATTACTGAAATATCCTATTACACCTTCTGATCAAGACTGTGGATGAGAAAACAATTGTTCCAAAATGTTAAAGTCAGGTTGATCTAACCTATGTGGTTTTTTCTTTTTTTTTTTCTTTTTTGTTAATTTAAATCACATGATTTATTCACACATTGTTAATTCTGTACTTTCTTCCTATTGTCTAAATCACCAATAACAGATATTCAGGCAATATCACCTTAATGTCATGGCTGTTACTAATAATTCAGATTCTTCACATGGAATTGTTTTCTGCTAGAAGGTTCGTATGTCGCTTATGCTTCTGCATTTAAAAAAAAAAAAATACAAAAAACCCTTAGCCTGGTAAGCTATGTTATGCTGAGAACACTATCAACCAAACACAGAAAACTCCAGGCTATGTAAACCATTTAATCTCCAGCATACTGAAGTGTTTCAGGCAGTTTATCTTACTCTACAGTCTTGCACTTTTCATTGATTGCAAACTTGGCATCCACAGTTTCAGTAATTGTGAAATCCTACCACTGGTGGTCAAATACAACTCCATGAATGAGTTTGAGGCTTCTGTCTCCCCCAAAATCAATACATACAAAAAGTGAATGTATTAACATTTACAAGAAAGTAATTTTCACTTTCAGTGATGAAAACCATTGTGCAGATGTTGAATTGCAAGCAAATGAGTAGCTTTACTGTAACCACTGAGACTGTTTATGTGAACCTGACTCACTTTTTTTCCTGGTTAGAACTGACTTTGTTAAAAAATTCAATTTAGAATTCAAATTAGAATCATATTACTGGTAACATATTGATACATATTTAATCAAGTTGATTATGAACATTAGCTAAGAGTCTGAAACACCAGAAACATCAAAGTAATTTTATAAAACTCAAACTTATGACAGAAAATATTTCAGACTGATTTAAAACACCTTCCTTTATAAAATTTGTTTGAAACTTAGCTGGACTCCTGGGAAAAATAGAAAAGAGATAATAAGCCCATACTTATCATCTTAGATCCACCTCAAGTAGCCTAAAAGCTGAAATCACAAATCACATACAGCAACTCATCTGTGCTTCTGCTAACAATATGCTTTCCTCTTTAACCTGATCCTTATACTTTTTCATTGCTCTTTGGTGGGTGAATAGTTCTAATCACAAAGACCCAAGCATGATCATGGAGTTAACTCATGTAGCTTTTTCCACATCAGTTAATTGCTGTTGAAGTGATTCCAAATTTTTTGTCCCTTCTTTTTTCTCCACTTGTGCTCTTTTGTAGAAATTTTTCAAATATTTAAATCTGAACTCTACACACTATTTCAGAAACAACCTTTTTTCAATTTGCAAGGTTGTACAGCCATTCTTTCTGGTGAAAGGGAGGAGTAGAAATGATTTCTTAAAGGCTGCTCGACCTCAGCAATAAGACCACCATAGAAATTAAAGTTAGCTTGCTGGCACAGGACAATATTTCTATGCTTTGGTTGTGGCCTTAAAAGCAAAAAAATATGTGATCCAATCATTCAAATTACATAAACAACAGCTGAAGTTTGTTTGAGATTTTAGTATTTGCCATAGTTAGGCTCCAAAGCTCATAATTTATGCTGTAGTTAAGATCCACAATGCACTGCTATGAACATTTGATGCAAAATTAATGAATGAATAGGCAAAATCCCAACCCCAAGCTCTCAGCATAGCAGACTCCCCGGAGTTTTTCTTTATGAAGCATCAATGGAGCATAAATCTCAACTTAAGTTTTTTTCTGTGTTTTTTGTGTTCCTTGGGTTTCTCCATAGTATAATTTAAGACTTGAGTAAACAGCATGCAGAGAGGTTTAGAGGCTGCTGCTCGGGTTAGCAAAGGTTGAGCAGGTGCCCAGATTCAATTCAGCTGGGTGTTTTTATATGCCTTGCACTGGGCAGATGCTCTTTTTTTTCGTTACAGAGTATGTGGGCAAGTCACAAGAATTACTAGTTTTCCAGTTTATCTTTAAGCAGATCCAAAGCAAAACAGTGTTGGTTCATGCATTTTGTCTACTGAGAAATTGAATTGACTTGAGCAGAAACACATTAACAAGTAACATGAAAAGAATACAGGAAAAGAGAAAAAAATGGTGTGATAATTACCAGAGATACGTATCGACCCTATTATTAATCTTTGATGTTACTCACAAGACTGAAGAGCAGGACCATTAGGAAACATAAACTTATTTGTAACAATTATTTTGCACTTGTTTGCAGGCAAAGTAACATGGATTTTGTACATCTGTCTTATGGTTTAGGTGATTAAATACTGGGAAGACACTAAGAACAGATGGATTACAAACAGTTATAGAAATACATATTTGTTCTTGTATTAAAGTAGACGTTCTAAAATTTGAACCTCAAGTACTAATTACATTGTACTCACTACAGGCTTGAAGCAAATCATCATGTGGAAAAAATCCATGACTTGTAAGTTTGCATAATATTCTGGTTTCATTTCTATTATTCTGGTGCTGCTTCATAGATAAAGGTAACAATGTTTAGTAATAGCAGTAAAGTCTTTGGAAAAAACTATCCCAACAATCATATCTCAACTCATTTCCTCTCGTTCCTTATCCTAGCAGAATTCAGTGATTTCATAAATTTGAAAATGCAACTTCCTGTGTCCTTTTTTGTCAAAGTTTCTGTTGGAGCACTGAACCATTCAAAAGCACAAACCATTTGAGAATTTCACCAAATAACAGATTTGATTCACAAGTGAAAACAATATATGAAATTCAACAGAAAAATTACTTGTTTCAAACTAGCTGTTTTTAAAAGTTCTTTGGGCACTCCCTATGGCAAATTCAATGTACAGTTTAAACATCTCCACTACTGACTTTTATATAGATTTCAGCATACATCCTCTAAGTACCAGAGGTTATTGGTATGGTCACAATTTCCATTTTAAATAATCATATTAAATCCTACTGCTTAGATTAACTAGTTTGGCTAACTTGCACTATCTACAGGTATAAGAGATTCATAGATCCATAATGCTATCTAATTATGCTGAAAAATAGGTGTGAAAATATTGACACTGAATCATTAGCAAACAGACTACTCTCCTCAACTGACAGCAACTTATTTTAAGGAAAGCATGCTGAAAGTAAACTGTCCTGGACTGAAGATCTTGTAGTGTCCTAGCAACATCACCCAGTAATAATCACACCCTACACTTGTGATGAAAAGAAATTTTATACATTATTAACTTTTTTAAAAATTTTCTATAATTGAGGGGAGTCACTTTCTAAAATTTAAATTAGTCCACTTTTCAGAGTTTCTCCGTCATACAGCAGAGTTCCTGATTCTAGATCTGTGCAGTAAGGAATAGTGTTATGTTACTGGGAACCAATTCGAAGTGTTTTGATGTTGCAAACTGACATGACAATGACAGAACAGCAATGTTGTGGAAATAAATAAATGCAATAAAAATATAAAATTCATAAAGATATATTTTATAACACCTTCATTGCTCGTACATTAAGGAAATCCAGACATTTTTACATGGCAATGTGGCATACCTGAATAATGAATAAAAGTGGAAAATTTTTTGAAATTAGACTTCTACAACTAAACAGAGATATCCTACAACATATAGGCTTAATTTTTCTCCCTTAGATTCTACACAACAGTGTATTCTTGGCGTAGTGCCATGACTTAAAATCAAATGCACGACATGTAGCCTTAAGACTTTTAAAAACATTTCTAAAAGAGTGCAAATGAAAAGATTCCATGTCTTCTGTAGTACACAAATGAAAAGACTTCACAGTACAGCAGAGCAGAGTTAAAAGCAACACGAGGACACTGCTGGAGCTATAAGCAATAATAAGATGTGCACTATAATCATCACGTAGACAAATTGTTTACATACGGCAGAAAGGAAAGCTGCCAGAAAAATCCTTTAATATTCCTAGCTACTCTTCTTAACCAGCTCTCACCTGGTTTTGATCATGTTCAAACACCTGTCCTTGGCATGGAGTAGCAGATGATATTTGAAATTCTGTCATATAAAATGTTTGCCATAATAAAAACCTAATTAATACTTTTTAGGTTTTAATTGTCAATTTGCCCCTCAGGCCTCCAGGATCACATGTTACTCTAAACTTCGTAATAGTTTTTAACACACAGTCTCATATTAATTTTTTCTTTCAATTAAATTCAACAGCATTTTAATTCACTTCTCAGAACATAACATTTTTTAAAAATGTTACTTACTTTCCTAGCTGGCCATTCATACTTTAATAATTAACAACTGTCAGGTATGATACATTTTTGTTAACTTTTATTATTTTAATCTTTTCTTCAATAATTAAAGGGCCTTTAAATTACAGTTGCTGTATTTTCATTCCACTTGCAGAAAATATTGATGTAAATTTTGTTTCATGCTGAAGATACTTTCTGTGACTACCTGCAAATGCAAAGAGAAAGAAAGCTCTTCAAAGAGAAAAATAATTGCTCATATAGATTGTGTTCTGCCTCTCCAAAAATCTCTGGATAGGCTATCTCAGGAGTCATGTATTTACTTACTTCCTTTTGTCCCCTATCCTGGAAGAATATAATGACCTCACTTACACAGAAAATGCAAGTTTCTGTGGCATTTATGAACCAAGTTTCTTTCAGAGAACTGAAGACCAGTTGTCTGCTAGATCAGCTAGATTCAATGACATGTAACCCATTTGTAATGTATTACACTACAAAATTACATTACAGAGGACAAGACCCCAGCTGCTCCATGCCAGGTATGATTTTGGATCCTTGCATGGAAGTTTTTTTTCTCTTCATAGGTACACTTTGCCATAGGCTGATAAGCCACTCGCATTTCAAATTCAGTAGATATCACCATGTCTGAAGATGAAAAATAGCCAACATTCCTTCTCCAAATCTCAAGATTCAAAATGTGATAATCATAAAAAATTTTCTGTCTCAGAATCCTCATGATGAAGGCCAACCTTCAAGCACTCGGAATTCAGCTGATGTAGTGGAATATAAATTTAGCATAAGGTAGTCAGGTTGTGTTGTATTCAGAGTGTTAAATACTTTGGAATGACCCCAGGAATGCATCATCAGAGAATATAAGATAAAGAAAATTACTGTGATGTAGGAGTGGCTCTGGAAAAGGAAATTATAACACCCTGTCCTTCAACAAGCTGTGACTGCTGAAAGGCCATGAGAATGACTTTCAGCTAGACCACAGTGCAACAGGGTAGGCTTCAGAAGAGGAATGAGATAGCTGCTGTTGTTACATCTCCACCTACTATGAATGAATTCAATATCCCAGCTGAGGCTAAGAAAACCATGGGTTTCAGTTTTTATATCCTGCAAACTCAAAAGACATGATTAAATCTTTTCATTTACAGCTATTATCTGTGACAGTTGCACCATTTGTTCTTGCAATGGTTATAAGATTTTGAGCAGCACACTGGTCACTTGGAAATCCAAGTATGTTTCAGATAAAATTGTGTTGGTTTATGAGCTCCAGGACACATAAGCCAGTCCTACTCCTTGGCATTTTTACTCACAGAGCCAGATTTTCTTATTTTTCTTAAATTATCTTTTAACCTTGATATTCTGCAAACTATATATGAACACCTGAGTTTACAAGTGCAGAACTGTAGCTTGAGGATTTGTGGTATATTTACTTCATCACAGGGTAATTCTGCCAAGTGAGTCAGTAGATACAAACCAATCTATTCAAGGAGAACAACTACTCCAAGCACTGTTTTTCACCAAGTAAAAACCAGTATTCATCAACAAAAATAGAATGTGTGTTTAGTCTGGCCAAAATTATTTCCATGCACACCTACGCCAGCTCAGTTCCCTTTCTTCATCCTGACAATCAACTCAGTTATATCTATGGAATGCTGTACTAAACCAGAAGGATCTGGCTCTAGACTCACTTCCCACAGCTGTTGGACATCCACTATGTTTAGAGTGTGTCTATTATGAAATTCAAGGACAGAAGGACAATTTATGTAGACGTACTGGTGTTGGCTAAGCTATCTTTGCTGCAGACAAGAGTGTTGCTATGGTAGCATTAGAGTCAGTGCAGGCCACGAAACCTGCCTAAGTTCAGGGATCTGGTGTCCGCTAAACTCCTTGTTGCCATGGCTGCACTGTTTTAAGTGCTAGCTAATTTAGCAAGTTATAATCGGAGTCTGCGCATTGCAATCTGTTTTTAAAATTGCTCTATAGGCCTATTCTTAGACTGAGAGCACACGTTATAGGAAATAGTTCTGCCTACTATTCCCCAATATTCCTAAATGAGATGTTGTTTGGGAAACAACATGAAGGTGTCATGATCTCCCCCAAAATCAACACACATCGTTCATACAACTAACACGCTTATATGTTTAGCATAATTCTTAATAAAAGTGCTATCTGACCATAAGTAGAAAAAGCCACTGATGTTTACTTCCCTCCATCTGCATTTCATCTAGATTCACACATTCACCATGACAATTGGTATTACCCTGTCTCCTTACCAGTGCCTAAACTCAGCTGATTTCAGTGAAACAAGTATCAAGATTTAGTGTGTAGGAAAGGGGAAAGTTTTCCTTGCTTTAAATACCCAAATAACCAAATAACGCTAGGTGAAGCCAAGAACAAGATATGCCACATTCCACAGGATCTAAGAAGGAAATAAGGCTAAATTCTGAAAATTATTTTTTGTTTGGTTTGGTTTTAGTTAGAAACCTCAAACTCGACATGCCACCTAATATATGGAATTTGCCATCAAGTTCAATATATTATCAAAACATCAAGACTGATATAAAGCAGGCAAGATCTGTAGTTTTTCAGACTGTAGATGACAGGAAAAAGGGGGAAAATTAGAAGAATGTCAATACTTTTCCCTACCAGAAGGTGATGATAATATTCTCCAGATAAGATTCAGATGTATTACAAGATATAATAGCATCAAATTCAGTTAACCTTCCCCCAGTTTTTACTCCCAAGTATTCACAGCACTACTGTCACTATTAGTAATGTTAACCACTCCTGAATGCGCTGAGTGACTGGTTTTTCACTGAGACGGGAGTAGTATTTTCTTTGAAACCTTCTAGCAAAGTTTAAGATGCAATGCAAAGTGCTTATACAGTGCTGTATCTGTTTAGGGAGTTAAACAATGGCTCTGCTGCTAGAAAAATCTTCATGAATAATGGGAGTCTCAGTCTTTCTGATTGATGAGATTTGAGTCTGAGATCAAATTACTTTCCTTAATTACCCCAAATCACTCCACTAAAAATAGTTTGTAACCAAAACTTATACCCTTTTGTCTACTTTTTCCTTCCTCTCCCTAAAGGATCATAGTTCTAAATCTGAGGAAAATAATTCCTGATCTAAATGTTTACAAAATACTATTTGCTTTAAAATAATGTGCAATTGTTTTTAAACATTTTGTTTTTATGAGTATCAAGATAACCGACTTTAAAATAGATGTGTTCCTAGCACTACCTATGATGTAGAGAATACAAGCTCCTTGAATTTTTTCTTCTTGTTAAAGTTCAGCCAAAAATTCTGCATGACAAATCACTGCAGAACTGCCATTACCATTTCTAAGTCAAAATGCAGTGTGGGGGGAAAGTCAGGTTAATCCTTTTAGAAGAGAGCTGGTCAGTATTTGCTGTTCATGTCATAAATGCACTTGTTTCCATTAATTATGCTTCCTCCCTTGCTTAAGCATCATGACTATAACTTTGCTATGCACAGTATGCTTAACAAGCATGAAATGTCTTTGTAGGGCACCATGAAGGTCACTTTCCCCCTTGTACAGTTCACTATGCACATAGATGTAATAGAACTAACATAACAGTAGCTTCTGAAGTCACATTCTATGAAAAGGAAAACCTTGTATTTGACCCAGACTCCCGCTTTGCATTTGGGATAATTATACCTTTTCTTCTTATAGACTGTCTTTCTGATGCCTCTCTCATTTACTGGACCATATACTATGGCAAAGTTTCATCTGTGTTGCTCGTGTTGGACAAGAAAACAGTCTCAGCTTCCTTCCCCTAACACTGATGCTCAAAATCAAGAAAATGTGTTCAGTGCTGTCTACATTTATAACCTAATGCTGAAGACTATAACATTGGAACACTAAAACACAGCATTATAAAACACATCAGTTTATCCTTCCCACTAAACAATATGAGATTTCTTTTTCTTTACCAAAACTGGCAGGTAGAATTCTTAGATGGAACATTCTTTGATGTATCCACAGATTCTGAAGCAACTGCACACTTTTCGCTTAACTCAAAGTCATTCTGGAAAAATAGATCGGTGTTTAAAAATAGGAGATATAAAGGTGATCTTACTTCAAGTTTGAGGTAGCAAAATTTAGAGGCTAGCTCAAGAGGAGCTGAGAAAAAGGTTATCCCTATCTTAATTTTTACTCTGCTACTGCTTGAAAAGTGGTAAGAGAAGGCTGACTTTTCATGTGTTCTCTAATTTCCTCCATGCAATTCTCTCCACTTTCAAAGCTATATTCCAAGACACTGACTTCCTTGACAAAGCCTTAGGCTATCTAATAATAAAAATTGTTGTATTAAACCAAGGTTTCGTTATTAAAAATTTCCTAGAATGACAACTAAGAGCTTCCTATTTCTTACACAAACACATAATGGAGTTAATTTGACTACTACTAATCTAAGTGGATGTAGCACACAGACACCACATGTAGTTAATAAAGAACGATCTCTGAATGTATCCACTTTTGAAGTACAAAGGCTTATTCTGAGGGCAGCGGGAAAGCCTAGACAAAGGAGAGGCAGCCATAGAGCAAATGCAAAGGTAAACTGGAAATCAGAGACAACATTTCACTCCATAAATATAACCACTGTTAAAAAATGGAATTCCCTAAATTATTTTCTGAGTCCATTATAAGCTTATACACAGGATACACTGGAACACTGGATAGAATTAAATTAGTGTAAGGCTGTAGCAGGTTCAGAACTAGAAAGACATGTTATTCCTTTCTTCTATTTCACAACTGATATTGCTAAGCAAGTTGAGTAAGAATTTCTACCCTGATTTACTGATTTCAGCTTAATTTGGCTAAATTACAATAATAGACACATGAAAATAAAGAAATACAGGTCTCCTCCTGCCTCATGCCATGTAAATAGGTAAGTACCAGTGTACAAAAATACATGGTTGCTTCCAAGACATTTACTTTTGGTTGTCCTTACAATAATGACTAAAAGAAAGTAGGGGATAATAGTCCTTCTGTCCTTTTGTAAAATTAGAAGGAAGCCCACGTTTTTCATTTCTTCTCTTAAAAACAGCTGTTAGGTCTCCCAAACCAGATCTAGTGAAACCTAGCCCAGCAAAGCTTTACTGATTTCCATCTGTTGGAAGGTTTTGTTCCTCATAAAAGTCGCTTCCAGACAGGGTGGTTTGATGGTATATTGAAGGTCTTATAAAGTCCAGCTTTCAAGCAAGTAAGTGCCTGATGAGTAAGCCCAGGGTACAGGAAGGAAGGAAAAAAATCCTGACTCCTGTACTAACCTCGCTGTCTCTGTTCCTGATGCTTTCATTCACCATTGAACAGTTGGTAGAGGGTGTTTCACACTATATGGTGTTGCTTCCCAGTAGGTACAGTCCCCTGCTGTGCTCAGCAGGGATGAAGACAGGTTTGGCACGCACCCTGCACTTTAGGGCTCTGAGGATCTTTCTCACTTATCCCACTAGTATAAAACCAGTTCTTCTGCTGGGAATGGAAACTAACAGGAATAGAACCATCCCTACCCTCTGCTCTGAAGCCAGTCTATTGCAGTCCTAGTGGTGACCAATGGATCTCATAAAAATGAGATCTCTGCAGCTACATTCCTATCTCTTTCTCATACAAAGCCAGAACCCAAAAGCAGTATAGAAAGCAATGAGGTGTAAAAATGTAAATATTATGTGATATAAATAAATTATAACAAGATGGTGGGCAATATTTATCACAACCTCACCTTGCATAAGGATTGTGATTGTGCCTCTTTCCAGTGAATATCATCTACCCAAACGATGTGGAAAATAGAATGGAGCTTATGAAATGAAACTGAAAATCTTCCTGACAGTGACCTGTGAGATGCCCTACAGTTTGCTATGATTTTTCAAGTTCACACTTGTTTTCTAGCTACATATTCTCTGTATAAAGGATAAGTCTTTCCTCTTTAGAAGTGACAAGGATAGAGGAGGAAGTCCATAAATCAATGAGGTACAAGACTTATCTCAATCCAGTCATGTATGGATTAAATAGGACTACTAGAACAAAGATTGTCTCATTTTCAAGGTCTTTTCTTATAGTAAATCTAAGCAAACATGAATTAGATTTCCCCAAAGTAAAGCTGCAAACAAAGATACACTTTTTCACGCTCTGTTTCCTTTGTTCCTTCAAAGCATACCTGGATTTTATTATTTAACAGAGTATTCAGGATAGCTCAATAAAAAGTTAATGTAATTATTTTGCTAGTTTTATCCTTTGTGGTAAAGTTTCTGATGCATATTGTATTGTATGTTTTCCTAAAGAACTTTTGATGAGTTCCAGTATGTAATTACCAGGACACAAGGGACTGTTATCTCTATTACAGGTTACTGGCTCTGCCACATGAAATCTGGCAAAGCAAAATCATATAAAGCAGCCATAGCTGACCTGCCTACTGGACAAAATTAATTCTTGCTCAAAGTTGTTCTTCGATTCAATGAGTACTCTAAATACTGGACTCAGATAACAGTAGGACAAAATGTGTAAATGGAGCAAATTCTTCATAAAAAGATATAAAGTACAGCAGCACTGCCTTATTATCTAGCCTTATTCCTCATGATAGCTCATTCTTTCACTTACATACCAAATTAGCATGATCTGTTTATACTAGTTTATGGAAACATAATATACCTGGCTATGAGTGTCTTCTCCTAATTACACCATTGTAGTTCCTCCTCTCAAGATGCATTATTCTCTTGTTTGGGGACCCAGAACAAAGGCTTAAGATAAATGGAAAGATTGCCACAGATGTCAATATGCTTTGTATCAGGCTGTTGGTAAAGCCACCTTGTTGGGAAAATGGAAAAAGAAATGTATCCTTTTTTCTATATGTATATCTGTTGTTAAGCATTGTGTAAGTGATTGCACCAACACTGTCACGAAAATGAAGAAGACAAATGTGAAAAACTATACTTTGGGAACAATACTATCTGGTTCTATCCCAAGAGCTGAGGCATGTTGTAGATCACGTTTAAATCTAATTGAAGAAAGAACTGCTAATGGTGATGGATGTTGAACTACCAGAAAGAAAGAAAAAGAAGTGAATTTTAGTTTTGAAGGGAGGGAACCAATATAGTGAGAGAATCAGAATTACAAAGCACATTGTGCCCAATACAGTGGTGCAGATGAGTACGAACCTTGACTGTAAATTCAGATGAGCAGGGATCAACTCTGGGTTTATAAAGAGCTTAGCAAAGGGATCTCTGTATGTGAAGATACTCCTAGGGGCTCTCACGAAACAACCAACCGTCTATAGGCGATGGAAAAGGAAAGCAGAGGCCACAGACACCACACTCCCTTCTACACATACTAGCAGAAACTGGGCAGGTTATTTTAGGCAAACAGTATATTTATGCCTAGCATCAGTGAGGTTTGTCTGCTCTCTGTACAGAGTCGTTACAGTTTCTGTATTGCTGGCATGGCCAACTCAGGAACTGAAGAGTAGCTCATAGTGTCACAGTGGAATCCCATGCCCATTACAGCCGAGTCACTGAATGGCATCAATCGGTTCCTCTCTGCCAGACAGGTATGGGAGTTTACAAACAGATAACTAAGTCTCAGAGGTGAGGCTTTGAGAATAACATGTTGAGGTGCTGTAGCACCAAGGAACCTTACCACTCCTTCCTGAAAGGTAAAAACAAACTAAGAATCTTGCACTTTAAAAAAAAGAGAATTCCTAGAGGGCAGAAAGATATATATACAAAAGTAACAGTGAACATTTTGGGGAGTTAAAAAGCTATCTGAATTGGATATTGTTCACCAGTTCATTGATGATGTTTCCTCTTTTGCATTTTCATGTTATAATACCTAAGAATTAAAGCTATCTTGCAGAAAGATGTCAATTACAGTTGCTTTTACCTTTTTGTGGAAATTATTAATACAATCCTTCATAAGCTGGCATGTAGCCTGCAAATTACTATCTCACATTTTGTCAGAAAACAACACAATGTTCATCACCATTGCCTTTCACTTGCACAAGTGTTTCTTCCCTATTATACAGCCTTCTCATTAGACTAGTACGCTGGTCAAAAGCCACCCTATGTAAGGAAATCCACAAGTGCAGGCCTGTTTAAACCAAATCAATAGAGCTAATTATGATAAATGCTACAATTCATTACCTCAAAACCCAAACCCCAAAACACTGTGGAAGAACTGATGCTCTAAATTATCCTTAGGTTTGGTCAAAGGAAGAAGTAATTTTCATCAGAAAACACCTTATCTAAGCTATCTAAAGGATATCTTGATCTTTAAAAAAAAAAAAAAAATCAACAGCAAATTCAACCAACCAACAAACAACAAAACCTATATATAAATCAAAAAAATAAAAAGATTCAGTCAAAAATATGGTTCGATTTGCAGCAGTGACACCTCTGGCTTAATTTCCTCCCTCTGGGGCATGTTCTCAGGTGGTATAAAATATCTCCAACAGCTGCCAGACAGTGATAACAACCATTAGGCAAATGAAGAGCTTTTCAGAGAATATCAGCCCCTATGAAAGACCAATCATTTCTCTCTGCTATCTAGTTCTCCATCATTCACTCCTATGGCAGTTGTCATACCACCCTGCTCAGCTGCAGTCATCTTCCATTTTATTGCATATGCCTTGCAAATGTCATTCCTGCCAACACCTTTGACTTATATTAACTGTAAAATAAAGACTGAAAAAGTGGCTACAGTGGTTTCTGGACTCGATCATATTGTTGTATTAGATAGCTGCATGTTTCCTTATAACAAGATGTATTTCTAAATAAGTGAAGGAAACTTTTTATGAATAGCAATACTGTGACCTGTTTGTTTTTCTGATTTCACATACGTAATTACTGTAGGTTAGCATTATGCTAGCAAGTAGTAAACTAGATGTTGATTCCCTAAATAGGGAAAAAGTATGGCTTTACAGTCTCCAGGAACTTGGAACCTTATTATTTAGTTTTAATGACAGTTTCATGTGTAGCATGAATGATACAGTACCTGGATATATGGGTGTGTATGTTGTAGGGTTCCCACTCTAACCCTGGCACCACTGGGAGACACTTGCAGATGACAAAGCTATGTTTTACTCATTTTGCTCATGCTCTCCTGTTGCATATTACGTGCTATGAAAAGCACATTTTCAAATGATCAGCTATTATGAAGACAAAAATGGGTCAAGATTTAGCTTTCTCTCAGTAATATATTACAGTTAACTACAGGCTCTATCAACATTTAATCCCAAGGGTAGCAAGTTTTCCTCCAGAATGGGAAGCTATTCATTAACTGTATCTAATAACTAATACAGACATCATTAAGAAGAAAATAATGTTGGCTGTTGAATTCCACAAACGACTGCATACAGCACGGCTTATAAATTGTCTCCATAAGAACATGTTTATAGCATGAAGAATATTTCACCAATACTGCACAAATTCTGAAATACTCATGCAAGATTGACAAGATACCCCTCCCAAAAATATAGAACACAACATTATGACCACTTCTAGGTTGTTGCAGTATTGGCATTTCTATCAAGGAATTCCATTTTGCCAGAACACTCTAAATATTTTGCTAGTGTTCAAAATTCAGGAAGCCAACTACAGCACAGTTCTCTCCCACTAAACAATTTTGAATCAATAATGCACATTTGAGCATAAACTAAACATTTCATAATTTGCTTACTGACAAAGGAAACTTCCCTGTTATGCATTACTCCGGGAAGAGTGGCAGAAACATGCTTTAGCAGTGCAAACCCGTCATGATAGTTCTGCCTTAAGCAAAGGTCTAACATTTGCCTTCAAATTATGGTCAGGATGCTTTCTTGGCTGAAAAACAGAAGCAGAAATGATTGGATCATAAAGATTCTTGACGGGATATGATGTGAAACGTCTCTCTCTTTAAAGAAAAAACATAATTGCATATTTAAACACTGGTATTTGCATTGAGACAATTGTTTCTTTTGAGGACTCTTAAATGAATATTATGTCTTTTGCTGCTCCTATAACACAGGCATAATCTGCTTCCCATCTTAAAATGGAAATGTAGCAAGTTTCTCTTTAAATAATTCATTTAGGTAATTCCCATCCAAGTTTCTGGGTAACAAAGCCAGGTTAACCAACCCAATATTAGTCTTGTGCTAACATTTAATTGTAACTTGCCACACATTCTACGTCCGTCTGCCTCTCCATTTATCTTTCTGGAAAAGTAAAATATATCCTGTATCACCAGTGTACAGAACATATGGCGTGATGATTGATACTCCACAGCATGCAGTTATTGTACGATGTATACTGTCCTCTGCTGAAAAGAGGAGCACTTCCATCAGACTGCAGCAGCATGTAACTTTCTTGTTCGATTTTGTGGAAACACTTTGGTTTTAGTACCTGTATGCAGGATTGTAAAAGTGTTTTGGCAACAATATGAGGCATGTTTCCAAACCCTGAAAAAGTAAAAATTAATTTCTTTCTCCTGAACTTTTTGAAAATTCTTGTTCCTCTTCTCAGACCTTCAGGTTATTAGCTGCTACTGCTGCCTGTGCTGATGTAGCCCAGATATACTGGATTCGTCAAGATCCTGAACCTGAAGGCAAATGAGAATGAAAACGAGCTAATCGCAAAACAGTTGTAGGTCAAAACCACTTCAGTTATGATCCTGATTCACTGGAATTGGCAAGTATATCGCCATCAACTCTCTCTTCAGGACTCCAACAGTATGTTTAGTTTCGTTCATGAACTGTTGTTGATGTGTGATATTTTAGGGAAGCAAGCGTAGCGAGATATAGCAAGCCACATTTGACTTCTCATAGACATGCCTTTTTATCATTTCTCCTACACTCCACCAATGAAATTTCTTGTCACAATTTAAAATAAAAAAATTAGAGCTCAGATTGCCACAGTTTCTTAGGTGCAGTACTGAAGAATGATTAGTATGCATCTGTCTTTACAGAAATTCAAATATAGACTATATCTGCTGCCTCCTGTAAGAAAACTATTTGTCTACAAGAGCATCCCATGACATGACATTTGCTTTTCAAATATCATATTTCAACAAAAGTTTTTTTATATATCGTACACAATTACCAAGGAATATCTCAAAGTTCAGTGCATCAGCAACACAAGAAGATAGTCTTTTTATTTATAGGTATGTGATTGTATACTTTAATACCAGATATGATCAATCTTACTGTAAAGGAAGTACACTGTTTTATTATGGACTTCTGGAGAACACAATTCTCACAGTAAGCAAAAGCATAAATAAATATTCTTGCAAGTGATATATAAATTATTCTAAGTGAGCAGCAGCATGTCAGTCAAGGTTGATTAAATTCTTTACAACATAGCCTCATGAAAAGAAAAATGTTAGATTTGGGTCCAAATATGAAAATTTTCATGACTGACATTTGTGGCACTTTGGGGACCAATGAACCTTTTGTCAAAACCTGAAGGAAAGTTTTTACTGCAGGACAGGGAACTTTTTGGGGAAATTCATGTTTGTTCATATTATCAGCCTGAATTATATAAGTACCTGGAGAGACCAACTGAAATCAGCCCTCATTGAAACAGGTGCTATATTTACACATAGCAAGAGATGCACTATACCATTATCTTTCTATCAAAATTGTCCAAGTGCTAGAGAGGAAAAGGGGTGAATGGCAGTCAAGGTCATGTGTTATTCCAGGCTCACATGCTGACTTGACACCTGGTTAACACCTCTTCCTATACTGTGCTCCACCCTCTGGCAGCTAAATCCATATGAAGAAAAATGGCATCATAACGAAAATTTATGCAAGTATATGTTCTTCCAGGAAAGTCTTCTAACTTCAAGGGTGCAGAAAAAACCTCCACACATTACTCTAGCAGCAAGCTCAAAAATATATGGTCTTCAAAGCATAAAATAGTAAAGAAACAGAATGTTTCCAATTCTCATCAAGATAAAAGTATATACACAGTATATATATGAAACACACCAGTAAAGAATATCTGAATACTGTAAGAAAATTACCTAGTGATTCATTCTCCATTCCTCTCAGATCCAGTAAAGCAGTCTCTTAAAGAAATAGGCAGACAATACTGCCTATTATTTTCAGTGAAAGTTAGGAGTCTGTACACTTTCAAAAAGATTCTTGGACAAAATTTGTTTCCAGTTTTAACAATTTAAATTCAGAGTAACTTAACTGGTATCTACAGAGCTGTTCAAGTTTACACAGATGTCGCTAAGAAGAATTTGGTTCTATGTTCCACATGTACTGATTTAAGAGGTTTCCTTTGTAAAACACAGTATAGATGACTACAAGTATTTCAGGGACACTCTGGTGTATTATTCTGTATGGCAATTCCATCTAACTTGAAATAAAGTAATTAAATATGCTCTAGCATATTGCTGCAAAATTGATCACCACTTTCTTGTGAATAGCCATGCATTTTATATATAAGATGAATGTTCCTTTCTGGAAACAGATCATTTCCAGATTAATGGGTAAATTACTGTTCCTTGGAAATTAATACAACTAGGTCTACTTCTGCAGCAACTTAAATATTCACAAATGAATTGGAAATACTTCTGTCTTTTTTCTGCCCATTGCCTTCCTTCTCTGGTAAAAAAAAAAAAAAAAAAAAAAAAAACTAATTAATAATGAAAAAATTTTTTTGTCACTTCTGTGGGAAAAGTAACTTATAATGTTACTATGTGGTGTTCTAAACCCCAATATTACAACTGCATTAAAAAAAAAAAAATCATGAATCAAGCCACCCCTTATGATGAGATGCCGTATTTTTAACAAACAGTATCAAGCAGGCTACTTTCATTTCTTTGTTTGAACCTCTAAAGATTAATTCCTTCAATTTTCTTCCAAGAAGCATATGGGTTAGGACTTTTAAAGAAAAACCTGGCATCTTCGCATAATCACAGAGTGGGACCATGACAAAGCCCTAGATACAGCAAGAATTTCAACAGGAGGTTAAAGTGGTATCTTGAGAGCTGAATCTGACCTTAAGTTAGCTGCTTGCCATTTCATCAGTCATGGCCACTATTCATATATAGCTTACCTCCACTCTCTCCTCCTCACTCTTTTGAAACATGTTTTGATAGCTTGACAGGAAAAGTGCTCCCTAAGTTGGTCCCAAAATTTTCTGGGACATTAACAATACTGAGTAAGAATGCAGGTCTCACCCAGACCTGCTTACAAGTCTTAAGCCCTATTATTTTATACAGTTTACCATAAGTAAAGATTGTCTAGTTAGACAGTGACATCTG
>JAVJGG010000039.1:11506378-11557020 GCA_035590195.1 Aviceda cuculoides
CAAGAAGTTGGCACAGGACACAGCCAGGGCAGCTGACCCAAACTGGCCAACGGGGTATTCCATACCATGGGACATCACTTAAACCAGGGGGAGTGGGATCCTTTTGGGGGGTTATTCACTGCTTGGGGACTAACTGGGTGTCGATCAGCAGGAGGTGAGCAATTGCATTGTACATCACTTGTATTTTCTAATCCTTTTATTATTACTATTGTCATTTTATTAGTGTTATCATTATCATTCTAAGTTTCTTCTTTACTGTTCTATTAAGCTGTTCTTATCTCAACCCACAAGTTTTACTTCTTTTCCTGATTTTCTCCCCCATCCCGCTGCTAGGCGGGGGGGGCAGGGGGGCAGAGAGAGTGAGCGTGGTGCTTAGTTGCTGGCTGGGCTTAAACCATGACATTGTTGCATCTTCCTTCTTTATGCATCTTGAGCTAGATTCTATTCCCCTAGAGGCGAATGAAAATTCAGTCATCCTCCCTTTGATTTAAGGATTAGTGAATCTCCTTTGCATGTGCTTTTGTTGAAGGGTTCAAAACATTTTTCAAACCATTCCAAGGAAGCTAAGATTCATCCTCTTGTTTGAAATAGGTATTAACTCAGTGCTACTTCAGGAAGAGCCTGAAAATAAACGTAGGAATTATCAGTGAATTTTCTTTTTTACTTGGTACAATAACTACCAGGTGTCAACTTCAAGCTGACCTGTGTTAAAATTAGGGTGTGTCTGGTGGAGATTTTTAAAACAACTAAAAGAAAGATTAACTACAGATTCTAGAAAATATCAAGGAAAAAAGGTCTCCAGAAAATTTATGACCTTACAGCATTTGACGATGGCCATTGGTGCATGGGATCTTGAACATCTTTTAAATTAAGAGGTGATGAAAGATCTTAACTGAAAAGTTTTCTTCTTGTAATTGCATTTGAGAAATAACCACAGCGATGACAAAGCAAGCACATGGGTATAAATGACAAGTAACTTTTCTGCAGTCAGTGAAATGACTTAGTTTTGTATTTGGTTTGTGATTAGAAGTGGGCTCCTTGACATGTGCATGTGTCTACCTACACCACTAAGATTATTCAGTTGCACTTACATACATTATCTGTAGGGGAGGCTCTAGCCTAAGTGATACAGGTATTTAGTCTTCAGTTGCTATGGTTAATATGCAGCATTTGTAGTCAAACTTTGAGTAATGAGAAGAAAGAAAATCATTGCCACATTGGTTTCACTGAAACTGTGTTTTCACTTTAAAGGTTTTAGTTACCAATAAAGGTGAAACAAGTAGAAAGCATTCTACTTTCAGTGTACAAGGAGGAGGCAGAGAAGGAGTGTATTAAGGAATTCTTATTAATCCTGAGAAATTATATACTTAATAAAGTGGTAAGTGTCTTTATTCTATCAAGAAACCCCTGGGGGAAAAAAAAAAAAAAGAGGTGATGAAAGAAAGTGTAGATGAAAGAGGCTAGAACAGGAGTTCTTGAAGTAGGAGATCTCCATTTCAGTCAAGACTACTCATAAAATTAATTCGTGGTGTATGGCTTCGATCAAAAGTTTTCCTTTTGTGACATGTTTGGTTCTTATATAAATTTCTGTTCCTTTATAAATGTGCTGAGAGATAAATATTACCAATCTAGGTTATTAATTTTAAGTAAAGGTAAGAATAGAACAGGAACAAAAAAATTTATCTTTTTGAGGTAACTGAAACTGCTTGGAAAAACCATGCATGTGAACTGACTGAATGCACTGAAGCTTTAAATTTGAAATGTGGTAATTTTATAATCACAATGCAAGTCTTCTAAATGGAAAATAATCTTCATCTTTGATTTAAGAAACATACTGTATAAAGCACCTCTCTGATCTGGTGGCCTTTTCACAATGAAGTGATGAAACAAAACCTGCATTTAAGAAATATAAATGTGTTAGGAGTTGAAGGTGTGTGCATTTCAAATCTTTCCAAAGGCTATATTTGTGCTTATATTTCTTCCTATCTTGCTAGCACTACCTTCCTTTTTTATTAATAGATCTTTCCTAAAATAGTCATGGTACATAATCCTTGTTGAATAGCATACCCTAGGCTTGCTCTCAATATTTCAGGGTGTGTGAGGAAGAAAAGACTGAAGTAAGGTTCAATGCTAGTTATGCTGGTATCAGGTTGACCCTCTGTGGACCAGCTGCTCGCTGAGAAGTTCCTAGAGCATAGCAGTTTCTGACTGCGCACCCAATATGTATTTGGAACTGGAAGAAACTTTTGAAAAATTGTGATTAACAGTATGGTTTAGTCAGATGCAACAATAGCTTTTCATTATGGATGTGCTCACAGTCAAGGTATGAGAGGGCAGGCCACAAAGGTTCACAGGAGGCAGGACAGATATCCTCTAACAGGATAGAGGCTTCCCATTATGTAAATTAATAAAAGTACCTGGTTTTAAGAGCGAAATGCAGTGTCAGGGTGAGGTTGACCTAAGATGAAGCTTCTAGCTCATGTGAAACAAAATAATATTGCTTTATGCATTTTTCCTTTGTATCCTCTATGGATTTGGCTTTTGAAGATTCATATCTTAACCACCCAGGTCTTTGGATATGTGCCTGCTTTAAAAAAGCACAAAAACTAAGTAAAATGGCATGATCTTTCTCTTCAGGGGTACAACAGCCATTAAATTTGAGAGGGTTAGAACTATAGGGTTTAATTTGGGCCCCATCACTTTAGTGTATAAGGTTCCCCTCCCCTTCCAGCATTTGCCTGTGTGAAATTCTAGTCCACATGGAGTTCAAAGGACCTGTGTTACTGTGAAGTTGTTAAGAGTGCATTGGAAGTAATGATAGCTTGAGCTAAAAAGTAAAAAAAAAAAAAAAGAAATTGGAACTAAAGGATGTGATGTAAAGCAAAATAAAACCCACAAAGAGAAGCACTTCAGATATTGCTATCTAATTAGTCTATCTTTTTATTCCTTACTTTATTTTTGGCGCTGTGGCTGTCAGTAGCTTAATGTACAGCTAAGCATCCAACACTTTATTTTCTGCTTTGTTTTATACACGGCAGTTGGACAGATAGTCCCAAAGGGTTCCTTTTTATTATGGATTATTCCCAGTGAACACCCTGGCTGTAAGCACTTGATGACAGCAAGGTTATTGTAAAATGGCTTTTTCTCCCTTTGAAGTAGAGCTCTAACACCGAGAATAACTTTTATGAGGCCTTGTGGGAATCTTGTTCTTTATGAAACTCAGTGATTATGTTCAGAGGCTGGAATAAATGTTCCTGTGAACTTTTTAAAAATAAAAGAAGGGAGGAAAAGGAATGAGAGCATTTGCAGCTCTAAGGGTCAGGTATTCTATTACATGTAGTTTACTGGATTCCCTGCCCTAGCTCTCAGCCTAACCTAAGGTTAGACATGCCTAGGGACTGCTCGATAGAGTAGGAATTAACTGATACTCTGTACCAGAAAGGAATTATCTAGCAGTATACCATGTTTCAGCCATTTTCTGTGTCCTGTTTGTGATCGATGAAGGTAGAGCACCAAGAATCTAAAAAGAGGATCTTTTGCAAGATTTTTAAAAGAGAAAGTTCAGGCTTTTTTTTTTTTTTTTTTTAATACAAGAAAAGAGTAGAATGAGAGAATGAGTGCCATAATCCTGCCCTAATTGATTTCAGTTTGTGAGGTAATGCTGAAGAGCTGAACAACAAACAAAGGCTAGATAATTAGCCTCTTATTATTTCAAACGATAACTTCCTTTAGAGTTCTGAGTTATTAAGTAAAACTTTCCTCTTGCCCAGGACTTTATGCTTATAAAGGCACAGAAGCAGAGATCCTAAGCCACTGTGCTGCTTCTGGATTTGGTATGAAGTGGTTTCAGGAAGGCCTGTGGTCCCAAATATGTGAAATGCATGAGCATATCCAAGTCCTCAGTCAGGCCCCTGACAGCAGTCATGAACTGTAGTTACACATAGTCCCTCCATATATCATCCAACCTTTCCCTCAAATCCATCTGGTTTCTCCCAGAACTGACTACTCTTTCTTGGTGGCATGCACTGAAATTCTGTTTCCCTCTTGTCTTACAGAGCTGAGCTCCTAATAAAGCCTTTTCATAGTAATGGAGAATTTTCTCTGATAGTAGGTAAAACAAATTAAGCTGAATGTGAGTCCTTACTTCCCTCCCATACCTGTGATTCACCAAGAGGAGAATCCAAGTAAAATATATCAGAAAAGAAAGCCATGGGTTGTATGAGAGCAATACAAGAAGAGCCTTTGAGTTCAGTGTGGCAGAAGGGAGAGACGTGCAGGGAAGATACAGCAATTTCATTGCCATGCAGCTTACCAGCCATCCTCTGTCGTCATCTGCCTGAATGGGATTTTATCCTCTTAGCCCCTCTCCATGCTATGTGAACATAATGAAAGCCCTAAAGAAGTGAAGGACAATGCAGGATTGAAAAGAAATCTAACATCTCAAAAACAAATTTTAATTTTTCCTAGCGTTCACAAAGATTAATTGCAATACAAAGCCAGCAAAATCAGTATGAGACTCTGAAAAGCACTCTTCAGAAAAATAAATGCAGAAATCTTTAGTTACAGGGTTATAAGACTTTGTCTCCTGATTATATGACACATGGAAAAAAACACAGGGAAAGAGATGGGAGAAGAAAACTCATTTATGCTGAAAATCTTTTCAATTTCTTGTCATGCTCACCTTTTTTCTGGCACTGGTGAAAAATAAAATATTTGCTGAGCTGAGGAACATCACTGAGTTCAATGCTGAATGAATTTGCTGACTAGTCACACAGTTTCAGGGCTGCAAAGGTAGGATGGTTAAACACCCAGTGGAGCGTATTTTCAGAATCCACAGTTATTCATGGGTTTGCATTTTCACAGGAGATATTAAAAAGGAGGGAAGGCAGACAGAGGAGAGAATGTTAACACTATCTA
The DNA here is from genome assembly GCA_035590195.1 of Aviceda cuculoides. Classification (NCBI taxonomy): domain Eukaryota; kingdom Metazoa; phylum Chordata; class Aves; order Accipitriformes; family Accipitridae; genus Aviceda; species Aviceda cuculoides. The sequence continues at coordinate 11,511,296 of JAVJGG010000039.1, forward strand.
CCAGAAAATTTAAAGAGTTTTATTTTTAGTTCATTTTTTAAGAGAAGGATCTGTTGTTTTGTTTTTAAATATAATACAAACAATGTGGATTACCTGTCTATGAAAGGCACTGACAGTAGTTAGGGTTGGGACAGACCACCAGTCACTCATTTAGGTGCTGAGAATCAGTCATGATGTCTCTCAGCCCTGTTTTTCTCCATACAGAAATTCTGACTTAAAATTTTGTCCTGAGAACAGACACTTCTCTCTCATCTTATTTTTACAAGCTGGTTAACAAGGCAGTTAACAGCTACAGGGTACAGTTAGGAATGCAGTTTGTGTTGTGCTCATGCTGGTGACAGTTGTTGCACTTATCACTTCCAGTAATGATTCCCTCTGTTCACTCAGAGATTTGTAGCAGCAAGGCAGTTTTCCTGGCTACAGCCTTGGTTACGTCCCATTGAAGTTGATGTATTTTAACGCCACATTGAAAGTTAAGCATGTGCTTAAAAGTCTCAGGATCAATGTGTTTCTAGCCATCAATTCTGAGAGAGGCCCTTAAATCAGGCATAATTTTTTTTTGTCATCTTGTTCACTGGATGTAAGACTAAGAATATGAATTTCACTAGTTATTTGAAGCATGTACTGCTAAGCAGCTGGTGTTTGTGCCATGTATTAGCTATATAAGAGCAGGTCTCTATCTGAAAGTTGCTGTATCATGAGTTTTGGAAGGGAGAATGTGCTTTACATTGTGTTTGCTGACACATACATATGAGAGAGAAGTTTGGCTATGAAGCTTTGCACTGGAGACACACAGAAGTCTAATCCTGTAGATTTCATTACTGCTGTGATAAGGCAAAATTGTTCTCCACATCAGCTGCTAATAAATGATGCTGCAGGCCTTTAGGTGATGCATCGTTGGGCAGCCTCTGTATCTTCAAATTTGTGAGTTGATGAGGCCTTAATTCATTGAGTCCTCAAGAGAGGGAGCCACTGGTGCAGAAAGTGACTAAATTCTGCTGCTTGCTTGACAGCAGCAATCTTGCTAGTCTCCTCTGTTGTTGGAGGAGGAGAAAAGAAACAGAAACAGTGAAGGAAGATCATAAACTATGAGTTATGTTAGAAACAAAGTTTGGGGTGTTCTAAAATGTGTGGCGTATTTTTGCAATTTTTCTAAAGTGGGAGTTTGCAATGATGTATTTGCTTTTGTAATAGGACTTGCACTTTGCAAGAATGAATCAGTCATGTGCTTGTCTTTCCTCAATGACTAAGTCAGTGTATGAGACGGATTTTAGGTTCATGTTGTTTTAAAGGTAGCCTGTGAGACAGATACGTTTCTATGCATTTCTACAGAGTCTCTGAAGAGAATCTTCCAGTATTTTTGTTTGTTGTTCATAATTTTATTCTCTATTATGCCTGTTTCTATATATATTTTATATAGGTTAATTTTTTTTAATGTAAATGCTTTTGATATTTACATATAGAGAAGTACCCATACAGAGTTCTACACTGTTATTTACTGGTGCCATATTAGTCTCACAGTCTGTTATTTGGGCAATGCAAGTGAGCATGTTATTCAAGGTGTGAGCATGAGTTTGCTATTGTTCTCAATAATAATAGCAACATTGCCCTATTCTACAATGTATAAACCTTTTCTGAAAACTCTTTGCTGGTATTCTCTTTGCTTCTTTTAACCTCTCTGGGGCAACAAACATTTAGAAAACAACCATCCCAATCTAAGTTAATATATAGTGAAATTACACCCTCTGCTTATGTTGGATATGAAATGTATAGCTATAGGTTATATTGAAATTATATCAAGAAAAGTTTTTGATATTGATGGGAATATTGTTGGCCTTTGACTTCGATTTGAGATTTGGAAGTCACTTCCCTATGAAGCATTGTAATTACTACCATACTTTGGGTTTTCACTGAAACACTTTTAACAACAATAATATTATCAGAAGGGTATAATGTGTGTTTCATTAGAAATTCCATCCAGAGTTCATGGCAGTTTGCACTAAAAATGTGTCTTAATAATCTCTTCATCACAACAAGGAGTCTCCTTCATATGCTGTCACTTGTTTAAAATGGTCTTTTTCCACTCAGATTTTAGATACCCTGTGATATAAAATTGTTCCTCATTTTCATTAAGTGCAAACATAATATTCTCTTTTGGTAAACTATTGTTACAATTGAAACAATTTTTTTTTTAATCAGTTGGTGCATTTGATTTACCAAAGGTTGCGTGCTTAGAATGACTTTACATTTTAATTAGAGCAGCAGCAATCTGTTAGCTAGCACTGAACTCTGATGAACATGAGTCTCTAGGCATGTTTGGAAAAGCTCATGAATTCTCTGCCATTCGCCTAATGAGCTGTCGGAAAGGTTCCATCAATAGTGTCAAAAAATTTTTTTAAGGACCCTCCAGACGTGTTCAAGAAGCTTGAATGAGCAAAGCCTAATACAAAATGAGTGCCATTGGGCTAAATATTTCTGGAAAAGTCCTTTGCTGCTGATATAAGGAGAATTAAACGTCATGCTTGAACATTTGCTTTTGAGGGGGTGTTTTTGAAATATGGGTTGTAGAACTTAGCTATTGACAGTTTCAACATTACCTCTGGAAAGGACAATATGAAGGTATATCTCATTATCTCCTTCTCTGCCACAATACAAGGCCGGATAGCGTCTTTTCTATTCTCCACTAGCCACAGCAGAAGGATTTGAGGAGTACATAAAAAAACCAAACTTGTCTGTGGGGTTCTTTGAAACCCACAACGTTGCATGAAATAGAATTGTGATAGACAATAGTCTTTTAATGGATAGGCAAGTCAGTGGAAATCTAGTACCCTCAACATTTCCACAGTGTCACACATAAGTCTGTGAAAGAGGCATACTATTTTTGACAGTTTCTGCTCTAAAGGAACTGAAAGGCACAAGGTGATGATCTCTTCACATGTCACTAGCCCACTATTCATCTGGGAATTCACAGAGAGACAATAAATCCTCTGTATTATTCACAGCACAAGGGTTATGTCATAGCGTTCTTTTGGAGCTTATAGGGTATGTGAATGCCACCGTACAGGATATATCCTCAGGAATATGTGGTAGAGTAATCTGCTCTTAGTAATAGCCCTGTAAATAATTTATGACTAAAACTTGTTGACTAGCTAATACATTGAGTTAAAAAAATAGGCATCTGTTCTCTAACCATATGTCGGTAGTCTCACTGCTGTCATTGACAGAAATATTCCAAGTCTGTAAGAAGGAACATATGTATAAATATTTAAAAGTGGAAGAACATGCACAGGAATATTTACTTCTGATGAGGCAGTGAATGAAACAGCAGTTCCTTACAAGCCAAGATACAGTGCCCAAAGAAATTCCAGGGAACCCCAAATCACATTAAAGCTATGGGGTTCTAAGATAATTCTAATTTTTTTCTTCTTTATTATTAGCAGTTGAATCTTGATCTGCAATGCAATGAACATTTAATTAGATATTTTTTTGATTTGAGAAATAAAAGTTGGTAAGTTAAACTACCTTATTTAAGTCTTGCCTTACTAGCTAGCAATACAAAGTTTCAGAGTCAAAGGACAGTAACTTGGGTTTGCTTCTTATCTGCAACATACAACACTATTAAAATTCATTTTTAAATAATGTACCAATGTTATAGACAGTTCTGAAACCAATACATTATACTGAAGGCTGAAAGGAAAGTCTAGCTGTTGCAGAATCTTTTATATTACGTACATTGCCAGCCTAATTTCCTTAAATCACACACACATTTTCCTTCTGGCTAATCTGCTATTTGCAATAATAAAAAAGGGGGGGGCGAGGGGAGACAGGACTGGTTGACTCAAGTTTTCTAGTCAAATCACAGATGAAATAAAACTTCTTGTTGAGAGCTATGGTGAGAAGTTCCCCTTTCCTTACTGAAGTAATTCAGAGACTGTACTAACAAGGTCCATGTTCAAACTGTTGCCAAATCCTGGGTAATCTGCATCAAAATTATAATAGGCGATTGAGAAATATTAAATATGCTTTGGATGGGAAGTAGGTATGACTGGAACAGCTTAGTAGGTTTAACCCCAGCCAGCAACTAGAGCACCACGCAGCTGCTCGCTCACTCCCCTCCACCCAGTGGGATGGGGGAGAAAATTGGGAAAAGAAGTAAAACTTGTGGGTTTAGATAAGAACAGTTAGAACAGAAAGGAAGAAAATAATAATAATAATAATGATGCTAAAATAAATCATGACTAATAAAATGACAATAGTAATAATAAAAGGATTGGAACATACAAATGATGCACAATGCAGTTGCTCACCACCTGCTGACCAACAACCAGTTAGTCCCTGAGTGGTGACCCCCCACCCCCACTCCCCCCAGTTTACATACTGGACATGATGTCACATGGTATGGAATACTTTGGGTCAGCTGCCCTGGCTGTGTCCTGTGCCAACTTCTTGTGCCTCTCCAGCTTTCTCGCTAGCTGGGCTTGAGAAGCTGAAAAGTCCTTGGTTTTAGACTAAACAGCACTTAGCAACAACTGAAAACATCAGGGTGTTATCAACATTCTTCGCACACTGAACCCAAAACACAGCATGGTACCAGCTACTAGGAAGACAATTCACTCTATCCCAGCTGAAACCAGGACAAACAACTCAAAGCTGCTTGCTATTAACACCTGGACCAGTGAATCAAAAGGAACTCTTCAGAGCCATAAAGAGATATCACACCAGTAGAAGACAGTGTTTCCTAATATAATCAAGAGAGAAACAGAAGAAAACATACTGGGCCAAAAGAAACACACAATGTGTTTTAAGGAACTTTTTGAAATGTCTGAAGTGTCTCAATAAAAAAAGGCATTTGCTCTCACAGAAGGAGCAATGCAATGAAACAGATGTAATTTCAAAGGAAAGTCTACAGGCCCTGCCTAAGTTAATGACAAAAGGGATAAAGTTTAGAATGAGGTGAATGAGAATATTCTATTCTCTCAGACCTACAACGGAATTGGTCACTTCTTGAACTGCTGAAGTACTTTTAATCAGCAGTTTGAAAAAACTTTTGTAACAGAGAAGTCCATGCCTATTCAAATGTAGCTTTTCTTATATATTTGTCTGACATAACCATGCACCTTGTTGTTTTATTGTCCTTGGGCCTATCTACTTATTACTACCAATGAGTCACTTCTAAAATCTAAAGTTTATGATACTTTCACAAATTTTCATTCTTTGTTCAAATTCTGAATCTTTTTCTATCTCATTCTTTCGTATTAGCAATAGCTGAACAAACCTTGTCTAAATGGAAAATAACCATGTGAGCTGATGAGTTCCAGAAATGCAGAAATTCCTCAAGCACTGTGTAATTCAATCCTCAGAAATAGAAATAAACTTTATTTTCATAGTGCGAGAGAATGTAGTAGAATGCATATTTCCATGTGCATTATGTCTTAAAAAAGAAAATAATTACATTGATGAATATGCTTTTCCTTCTTTTTAATAATCATATTATGAGCACACAAGTAGCTTCAGAGTTTGAACGACAATGTAATAATTCAGCCATGGCACTGTCAATGACACTTGGCTTTTGGCCTCATGTTTAAACCATGTTAGCTATAAATTATTATTTTTTAATTCACGCCTTGTTGCTTAAGAAAGAGATAATTAGAGCATAATAACTGCAAGGCTTTTATTCAACCAGTTAAGTAAGTGTTTTCAGTACTCTTTAGATTAATGCTTGGGTTAAAAAATTAAGAAAGTTGATAATATGTACTTGAGAATTCTGGATAACAACTACCATTGCCTTCTTAGAGATCAGAGAACCATAGAACAGAGAGAAATAGAATGAGACAGGATATATGGGAGTGCTCCACCAAAAAAATCATCAGTATCTAGAACAGACATTTCTGAGCACATGAATAAACATCAACCAAAAGATGATATTTAACAGTCTGTTGCGACTTGCTATAGAAAGTTTTTTCTAGTACTTGGGAAATGAAGACTGTCAGAAAACTGTTAACTTCACAATATGTCTGACCATATCAAGTAAGAAAACAAAGAAATCAAACTTTCTGTGAAAACATTTACATTAGAGCAGCCTTGTAAACTAACTTCAGTTGCTTAGCTTAAATAAACTATTCCAAATCATTACCAGTAGTGATTTTATGCCTGTAAGACATGCTAACTGCCAACTGCCTGGGATCCTTAATTCAGAAGTCTATGGCCCATGTTTGCCATTTGGAAAACTTCTACAGTAGAAACAATGTTCCACAGATAAATATGGTATGCTACATGGCCTTTTTTGAAGCTAATTCAAATCATTGCTGGTGTAATCTAAAAAGCATAACTGATTTGTCCCTTAAAGACCTGATAAATGTTCACAGAGTTATATATGCTTACTATCTCTCAACGGTTAATTTTAGACAAAAATTCCAAGAGCACAGGGCACAAAATAAGAGAAGTCTAAAGACTGGCAATTACAATAATAACCTAGCAATATTCTCCAAATGGAGACTAGTGATTTTGTCACAGCCTGATACAATAGTCATTGAAGCAATTGCTGTGGGCATTAGATCAATTCTTAGTGAGCATTTTGAAGAAAAGTGAAAAATGAGAATTTCAAGAGGTGTTATTGCTGGCTGTATACCATATTTATACATTTAATTATGTCCTTTTGCAGATAAGTATTTTTTTCTCTTGAAGATTCTAGAGATGAGAACTCATAAGCACACTCTCAACTGTAATTCACTGCTTTTAATATGGAAGGACACTGTCAACAACCCATACCACACTTTTCCCATATCTTCCCACAGAGTTATAACTGAGCAACTACAACCAATCTTTTTGCTGCATGATACCTGAATATTGTATATAGAGCCTTTAAAAATAACATTACGTTTTAAAAACAAACACACTTTTTTTTCCAAACAGATCCTAATGCTAGCAATGCACGCATTTACCATTTGCCTATGTTAGACCTTGTTTGGACTGGAATACTAGCTAAGTATCAAGTTGCTATGCCTAGATTTTAAACACATGAGAAGAGGATGCAAAATATGGCACTGGCTGTCCCCTGCTATCTTCTCCATTTCTGCTGCAACACACACAAACACAGTGTGGAAAATTTTCTCTTAAGTCATGGGAAAAGCAAGAAAAAAAAAAAAAGCCATCATCAAATGGTGACAAAATATAAGAAGCAAGATCTAACAATCTGTACAGGTACACAAGGAACAAGAAATGATCCCTGTCCCCATTTTACATGGATATGCCTAAGAAACTAATGCTTTGAAGCTCCTTTTTGGGTGTGAGGGTGACTTGAAACCACCTTTCTCCAAGTACCTGTTCATTACTACAAAACACTGCCCTTTTCAGTTAAGAGGCACAGAATATGGAGAGTCTTTTCCAGATGCCAATGACCAGCCATCTTCTTGGCTTCTTACTTTGGGAATTAAGCACAAGAGGCTAGCAGACTGCCTTCAAAGTTGTATACTTAAGTGTATTTTTCCTCTTGGAAGACATAATCTTGCTCATGGAATTTTTGCTTTTCATAGCATGCCATTGTTCTTTTTCAGCAGGAGTTAAAAATGTTTAGAATCTTTTCAAGCTGCCTCAATTTCTTCCTTAATTATATTATCAAATTATTGCAGCTGTCAGAAGAGACAAGAAAATTATGAAATAAAAATAACTCTGTTGTCCTGCATATATACATTGAAAATTAAAAATGTAAATTACAAAAGTTGTTCTCAAAACGGAGTTCATAGCAGTATCTCTATTATCTTTTGTATATCTGGCTAGGAAATCCATTACTACAGTCTGCAAGTGACAGTGGTAATATTAAACCTGAGAATCTGCAAATATGAAGATGAAAATGAAATGGAAAAAAGGCAGAATTGCAATTTCAAGCAAAGCAGAAATAATTTGTTTAGTGTCTGACTGAAGTCTTCTTGATATCTATCCATATTAACATGATTTAGCAATGCAGCTAAACACTTAGGGGTAGACCCAGTTGTGTTGTCTAGCTGTTGAGGAAGAAGTCCAAGTCTGAACTAATAATTTATTTACCAAAATCAGAATTTAACATCAATGATTAAACAAAGTTGAGAAGAACACAGTACAGAGAGAAGAAGAACCCTGCCCCTATGTCTGGGACTGATCACAAACTGATCCTGATAATTTCACAAGCACATCATACTTCATTCCAAACCTCTTAGAGGGTTGGCTACACCCTTACAGATGTTCATCTTTATTCCTTATAGTCTTGATATATTATCAAACAGAAAGCATAGAAAACTATAAACACATTTTTAAAAAAGGTTTCCAATTTACATGTAAGCTAAAAAAAAAAAGAAAACAACAAACAGAAAAACTCCCCCAAAACCCCAAACAAACAAAAAAACCCAGAATATTTGACGTTAGAGAATAATAAAAGGCCAAATTTCTTCTCTTAAAGCAATCAAATATTTTTTCTTAGAGATATTGAAAAATTGCTCTTTAGGTCTTTGTCTTAGACAACGATATGTCAAAAATATTCCTGTTACTCCGGCATCACTTGTTGTTCCGTAGAATGTTGTGGTTTCATTAATCATGCTGAAGTGATGATGTCTACGGCCAGGCTTTGATTGACATGCTCTTAGAGGCAACGAATCCTGAAGCTGTATGTGTTATGCTGAAATGCTGTACAGCCAGCAAGCCTTCACAGCAGCCAGTTTTAGTGGTTCAGGTGGACCTGGACTGGCAACATAAGGGTGAGCTATTTATGGCTTGGTGGCCCCACGATACTTCAGGCCATCAGGCAAGAGCCCAACATATAGATGGGCTCATGATTGAGGGGTGGACTTGACCATGGACACTATTGCAATTATTTTTGAAACATTTCCTGTGCAGTAAAATTGGTTTTACTGTATCTTGGTATTTTATTCTCTTACACTTAAACTATTTTCTATTTTCAGTCAGAGCTTTTGCCTTCATTGTCAGAGCTTTTGCCAGCCTTTGTTCACAATCGCAAAGCAGCCTAATCATTTCCCCAGTTATAACTCTGTCACTGAGTGATCATTCATGTCACAGCATATTGAGTTTATTTACACGTAATTGTACCATACCAAGCTTTCCATTATACTACACCAGTGATCTCAACTGAATCACACACAGTTGCTAATGATGCTATCCAGAGGGTTTCTCCCCTATTTCACAGCACAAAATTCCTCTTTGCAGCATACTGCAACCATGCAAAGCAATATCAAGGCTTCTGCTGCAGACACAAGTAGTGACTTGAATCCTCTTCTCATCAAAGCATGTAAGAAAATTCTGTCTATGCAACCTATCACCATGAGGTGCTAGCAACTGACTCACAAGAGATCATGCTGGAAATACAGTCTTTTACTTTGCTTGAACATGACAAATATCAGATGATCCCCAAGAAGTGACTTGCATTATAACACAACGATATCTTAGAGTCCTACATCCACAGCTAGACCACTGACTTCGCTAAGGATCTCTTTCCTTTTTTTTTGCTCTATTCATTCAATTCACATAACAGTATGATGAGAACTGACTCACAAAACTGCTTCTGGAAAATTGGAAGCCTGAATTGAACAGTACCTCCACATCAGAAGAGATTAAGTACTACTCTGGCTGTAGAAAGTTGTGCTAGCAGTGTAAAAAGATACAGACAGCAAGGGTTTCAGATTTGAATAGTCAGTAGGAGAGTCCCAGCTCCTGAGTTTGCAGAACAAGGTCATTGTGGCACAGCACCTAGTAGGAAAACAGAAAACCTGTAAAAATGTGGTTTAAACTCACCTGGACCTGGATCTACTTGGGGTGATCTCCCCCACCACATACATTCCCCTGTGGCCTCTCTGAATTCAGGGATATGGAGCAAGTTAGATAATATATTTCATCCAAGAGTAAAGAGCTGGAGAGCAGGAAGGAAAAACATAAGCTTTAGTAGGCTAAGGTGACTGAAGCAGAAATACACGACCCAGCAGCAAGCTACAACTCTCTATCTGGAAGATCAACAAAGAAGCAAGGTAAAAGCTTTCAGAGCTTCGGTCTTCCAGAAGGGCCACAGATTCATCTTCAGGGTGCATGCATCTACATGTCTAGATTCAAGGCAAAGTAAGGTACTTGAGAGAGATCAAGAACAAATTAACTTTGTGTGGGTACACACAGTTTATACACATACCCGTCTCCCATCACCTTTTGGGATGTAGTCTACATAATAAAATCCATTCAAAGAAATCCATAGTCTACCTATTAGGAAGGTTGCACCAAGAATCACTTCCATCTAGGAGTCAGTTCAACTGTCTCCTCTAGGCAACCTCTTTCACTTCTTGCAGAGGGTAGGGTTCCTTTGGCATAGTCACTGAGCACGTGACTGTTCTTATACCTTCCGTCTCTGAACAGAAGCCTACCAAGAGAAACCTGAATAAAAATGGAGACAAATATTGTGCTCGTGGTTGCAGATCTCAGCTGACACATGGTTTTAACCTTTAGGTTTTCAGCCTGTAAAATTTCCTGACAAAATGGAACTCCTGACAAAATAATTGGTCTTTTTTGAATTTTTGTAATTTTAAGGGATCTTCAATAATTGTTCATCACCACTAACCACCCCACCACCAGCCTCACCAAACCAGTCTGATTAAAGTAAATACACTATGATTATCCATGGAAGAGAACAGCACATGACGATAGCATCAATAGTATCTGAGTCTTATTGCCATTTTAAAATGACTTGGTCCTTTGAAGCCATAAAATACCTGCAGCGGCATGTACAAGACACAAATTAAGTCAGAAAAAACTTTCTCTATGCCACTGTAAGTTCATTGAATCTCCATGTACTTCCCGAACACTGAACCAGCAATTAGATTTTTTTCTGTTCTTTATTAATTTGCATATATATATATATCATTACCATTTCTTGACTATTACATAAATTAGCTCAGTAACATATTCCAGAATTTTTCTAACAGGAGGGACTCTCCTTCCTTTACACGGGAAAGAAACACAGTCACAGTTTCTGCATGGGATAGAAATGTTTAGTGTGTGTTTTATATTAGAAATGTAACATATGAGATGATGATCAGAGCAATATCGCCTTATTAAATATATCTGGAGCTATTGTTTAGTAAATTTTGGTATAATTCTTCTTTTTAGTGTATTGTGCTTTCCAGATAGCTCATAATTATCCTTTAAGCGTTACAGGAATTGTATCCATGTATTTTTATGAATTTCTAAAAGCTATCAGACTTAAGGATTGCATTTTTATGGGACCTGCATGGACTTGTAAAATAAAATTGTAATTTAAAGTCACTTAATTTATGCAGATATTAAAGTATAAATACATTCCCTAATCTAAAAACATACAAAAAATACAAACCTGAGAAATAAAAAGTCAATTAAAAAAAATAAAGATAAGGATTGACCATTGGTCTAGAGTGTGAGGGTGTAATGTTTGTTTGATGTTCTTCAGGTAAAAATGCATCTGAAGAAACAGGAATGTGAGCTGAGAGGTGAAGGAAAAAGCCACTGCATTTAATAAGGCTAGTCAAATAATCGTGTTTGTATTACTAAAAAGAGTGATTGTGTTGGAGAATGTAGAGGTACTTATTTAGGTAGATTAAAAGGAAGATCAGGAAGATATGGAAAAAGGGTATTTTGGTGTTGCTTTGCACTGGTGGCAGCACAGCAGCTTTGTTGCAATAGGAGCACTCAGCACCCGGCATCGTACCCCTGCACACCACCTGCTTCCAAATCCTACACTGGAGCAATAAATACCAAATTTACCCATCCATCCAAATCCCCCCCCTCCATGCATACATTTTTGTCCTTTTCTAAAATACCAAATATATCTGTGAGCCTAATTTGTTAATTATCTAACAATGTACGAATCACCAAAACCTAAAATGACTTGAAAATATTAAACAGATCTTTAAAAAGTATGTTGAAAAGAGAAGTAATCCTCACTGTACTCTTTTGCGCTATATCACAATTCCCTCCTCCATTCTTTCTCTGATATTTGTTGTCTTTTTTAATATAAATGTATACATTGCCAAAGAAATAAAAATTCACCACTGCAGCTTGACTGAAGTTAGAGTTATAGAAGAATTTTTGCAGCATTGTATTTGTGCCATTATTCCCAAGGCCATTGACCCAGGAATTCTCTGCTCCCATTTTTTCTGCTTATCTACCTTCCAGAGTGCAGATTAAGCCAAGCTCTTTGTCTTCTGTGACCGAAGTGCAATAAAAAGCAACAACTGAATTTGAAATATTTATTAGAAGTGTAGAGAATGAGAAGAGAAAAGCAACCAAGGGAAAAGAAGCAGCAAAAGAGCATTGGACAAGGTTACTTTAACTGCCAATTAATGTTCAAAAATAACCTCAGCAACAAGCACAAACATGACAGTCATGAAAAAGAATAAGACTGCAGTGTTAATAAATACTTGATATTAAGTGCAGCAGCCAGAAAATAGTTTTTTCCCAGGACTTCCTATATCAAATAAAGTATTTTCCCTCACTTCTCCTGAACAGACACTAAATGTCCCAGGCAAAGGTTCAAAGCTCAAAGGACCCACCACTTGTGAATTCCCAGCCAATGCAGTCAGAGCAAGGCCTGTATCGGGCAGCCTGTGTCTGTCAGTATGTGAACAAAACAAAGAAAACAACATATACTAGCTGCTGAGATAACTGATACAAGGATCTATCTGCAGCCTGAAGTTTACAACTCGCTTGGCCACCGTTCTGCTGCATCCCATTGGCCCCTTCAACCTCTTGTCTGTTTAGATGGGAAGTTTTTTGAGTAAGTATTCTACAAACGTACAACAATAAAAAGTACCTAGCCCAACAGGGCCTGTGGGACCCAAGGTAGAAAAATCTATAAAACCAACAGAAACATCAGCCCTTCTGTAAGACTGTTTCTTTGCCTTTACTGTGTTGAACTGTTCTGAAGTGATTCATGCATCCTGTGGTTTTCACATACCACTCTCCTTTCCAAACAGGATAGGAAGCAGCCAGTGCTTCCATTGCCAAATTTTTACACAGTCAACATTAGATCTGAGTTTTCTTTTAATTGTCTGTCTTCTCCTATATAACCTCATTAATTATGTGCCTTTTTCCCCATCAGCATCATGTGTTTGAACACTGGGTTGAATTGTGACTTTATCTAATGAGCCATAAATACTGTCTTTTATAATATATCAGCCTCTGCCTTTGGGCTTCTGTTACCTAACAAAAACTTGTCCTATTATTCTTCCTGTGAAGTACTTCATAGTTTATATTGATCTTTCAGCAATATTTCAGTAACTGCCTCCTATTTTCAATAGCTGACTTCCCTAACAGTCATTTTTTTAAAGTTTCAAGTACCATTCTATTGAAATCTTTGCCATATAAAAAGAGAAAATAGTTAAACAGCAAAATGAGCTCATTAGAAGATATTTGTGCTTCATTTCAAAAGAAAGAATATAGTTCAAATATTAAAAAGAAAACAGTACTTTAGAAAAGTATCAAGTGATTTAGGATCTCTGTATTAACTTTTAAAAATAGACTTAAATTAGTGTTTCCCAAGTTCTTTTTCATCTAAAGATATAGCAAGACTTTCAAAACCCTTAGAGACTTGTCTCCCTTTGAAATCAATATTGGAAAAAATCTTGCCCTAGGGCTCCTAAGTCACATTTGAAAATGTGACAGTATTGAGAAGAATACAAATTGCTTATTAAAGAGCTTGAAGTTGTTAGTGGATATAGAATTGCCATTAAAGACAAAGAGGTTAATGACATTTAATCTGTGTCTACGAGTTTGTTGCTTGGCAGACAGATAATTTCTTGCCTAAGGAGCTTGCTAAGAACACACAAGTAAGTGGATGGAGGCAATGAGAACAACAGAGGAACATGTTTTGTTTGAAACCCAATTTCATGCATATGAGCCTGTCCCTTCCCCCAGAAATATACTATTGAATCACTTTGACTATGCTAGCACTTTTATTGTGTAGTTTGGGCAATAATCTTTACTTCTTGTTCTTCACATATATAAGTCTCTAGAACTGTTTATGCAGGAGACATGCGCTAGAAAAGCCTTGGATCCTCAGAAGCTGTTCCCCTTTGCTTTCCACCCATATGAAAAGAATTTTCTAATTTTCAGGAAGGAATAGGAGTTTTCCAGAGCTGCATGTCCTTGAAACTTTGCTCTGTGAGTGAAGTTTTCAGCTGTTATTTTCTTACTGTAACATGCATTATGTGGCATAAGTTAAAAACTATATTTAATAAAATATTAGTTGTTAAGTGTTAAATATAGGTATTTCAATGCAAAAGATTTATATTTGTAGAATGTATTATAAAGTCACAGTATCTCAACTTGGAATTATGTTCTGTATAATAACCAGCTTATTATACAGTTTTTTACTCTCCATTAACCCTTACAAAAAGGCACAGCAGCCCTGTCTCCTGACATCTTACCCAACAATGCTCTACATAATCAGTGTGACAGAATGAGTCCAACGCTCAACAGTCACTCGTTTTACATATCCAAGAACAAACTTCTAATTAGTTGAGAAAGGTTAACATTCTCTTTGACTTGGCACAAAACAAAGTTTTAATAAAGTAAGGCTTATCCCTTCTCTTCCATGGAAAAAAGAGATCAGGTTTTTGAACAAAGTAGTTTAATATTTGAGTTAACGCTTGAGACAATCTAGACTAAAATAAGAATCTATTCTCCATTTCTTTTGAGCTGATGCTGAATGCTAGCAAAAGGAAAAAAAAAAAGTAACACAAAAAGACAGTAGGGAAAAGACAAAGAAATAATATTATTTGATCTAATATCACAAAGTCTCATATTGCAGTAAAAGTTGGTGTCCAGTTTTAGGAAAGAAAATATTTAAAAAAATATTTGGGAAAGGGTCAATCTTGATGGCTGGACTTATGAGTAGCATTCTATTTTCTCTCCCTGCATGCTCTTAAACCTGTATGTTTATAGCAGCCAGGCACCACGTTTTCCATAGAATAGAATCATAGAATCATTTAGGTTGGAAAAGACCTTCAGGATCATTGAGTCCAACCATAAACCTTTTCAATCTTTTCAAGGAAAGCTTTCCTAAACATGATGGACAGCCTTGGTGTATGTACAAAAACGTGGTACATGCCATTGGTCTCACTGTATTAATATTTATTTCAACTCCAGCTTACTTGCAGCAGATAAAGGTGAAAGCAGAACTGGCTTTGAGACCAGGCCAACAATAATTTAATCTAATTGGATTTTCTGAGTATGCAATGTTAGACAAATGTCTTAATGTTGCACATGAACTAATAATAACACAAATTTACTTTTTCAAGGTTCAATTATTTTAAAAAAATAATGAAGTAATAAAATCAGAGGAGATCCAATCAAAAAGTATAAGTTTTAGGTAATTCTTTTTCTGTCTTCACTCTACAACTTGTACTCTTTACATCCTGATTACTGAATCCACTTGTATTTTCTGGCTCCTGAATACTACTCTTACCACTCCATTCCCCTGCTACTCATTACCCATGACTGATTCAAACGGATTTGTTGCACAACTCATATTTTGTGCATAGCAGACAAGGTAAACCTGTAATTTTGACTACTAGTATAACTGGAAATGAACAGCATGGCAATAGTGGGGAAAACTGAATTCTCTAACGGAATACAGAAGGATAACTGGTTATTCAAACACAACTTTCTGCTCATTTTTCAGAGAATAAGCGGGTGAACATGGAGGGGTCTACCTCCAGTAAGAATAAGTTCAACAAGTTGCAACTAACTAATGACATATTGAGAGCTAAGGGTACAATTTTTAGAAGCATATTGGACCAGAGACTTATTACAGAATCACGTGTCACTTTTATGTTCTAAGTTACAGAATTAAGTGAAGATATCATACACACTATGAGTTTCCTGGATTTGCACATTTAAACTCACACTAACTTACTACCTTCCCAATCAACGTGTTAAGTGGTCAGGACAGTATTTTTCTTACTGACTGTAACACAATGTGGTAAGTTTTTTTGATGAATATACAGCAAGGTGAAAGACCCACTCTATTTAGATCTGCCACACTGGTTGGATCTGCACTACCACTACACAGAACACAAGTGAACTAATCTTTAGAAATATGCAGATAGCAAAAAGTATGCCAGAGTTTCTTTCCATGGACAGCCTCTTTCCCATCTAGAAAAGGGAAGGAAACCACTGCATTTGAAATAAAAAAATGCCCTTAGTGATATGTAAGACAACTGCACCACTTACAAACTTTTAAGTACTGCTTACCTTTTAAGTAGAATATGAAATAATAATTTTTTAAAATACCAATTTTGTGAAAAATCTTCAGCCTACCATACTATTATTTCAACAGGAATTCAGGTATTCATACTCTTGGTCTCTTTGCAAACACAACCCTAAACATTTATATGTTTATAACATTTATATCCTCAATATTTTAGAGATCTCTAACTTATGACTTAAGCATACAAAACTGACTGTAAGACTTTTCAGTAAAGTTGTAAAACAGACTGCAGTAACAGCCTAACAAAGACTGCAGTATCTTGTCTGTTGTTCAGTGCTTCTATAATTAGGATCCCCCACAGAATGCAGGACTGCTGACAAATAAAGAGGAAATACTGACGGAACCATTTCTGCCACAGTGAAATTTCCCTGGAACTAAAACATTTCTATTTCAATAGCACATATGGATTGCTGGGCAAAAACAGAAGAAAGACACTATAAAAGATAAAACATAGCCTAGATTGGGAGAAAGCCAGGTTCAAGTTTCTTATTTAGGATGATTTTGAATGACATGGATGAAATACTGTGCAGTATCTCAGCCAGAGCATCCTATTTCAGATCTTTCTGAGTCAAGACTTAAATCTGCATCTCTCACATCCACAGCCAGTCAGTACCCACAGCTTGCTTCAGTCAGCCACTGTTTTCTCAGAAAAACATTCAGGAGGTTTTTTTCTGGTTTAGTGCTAATGAAAACAAAACTGCAAAGCTCCAGAACATGTTGCAAAGCAGAGTAACAACTCAGCTGTCTCAGTTACATTACCTGACATAACCAGCTAGAAATCTGAAAGTTAGATACACCAGATTAACAGCTTTGATTCATGGTGCAGAGGGTTCAGGCTAACCAACGGCCTTTTCTGAATCAGTCTACAGCATACTAAGGGTATGGTAAAAATTGCAAGATGTGTGTTCACAGTCAGGAGAACATAGTCCAGAAAAAATACAGAATGGGCATTAAATATACTGAAGTGTGATGGTTCGTATCATTATTTGCATCTAAATAGTTGCTAATCACAAAAGAAGCTTTCAAAAGGCCTGAGAGAATTTCCCTTCTAAAATGTTACCTCTAAACCTGGCAATGCTATGGTTCATTTGTCCACAGCTTAGGCAACATTGTGCTGTTGTGTTTTTTACCACTGAAGGACAAAACGCAGTGAGGGGAGAGATGGTTGCATCTCTTGGCTTCTCTTCTCATTGGCCTGAGTTGTAACAAACTCTTATTTTTCAAACAATTACACTGTAGAGGTACTCCAGAATCAATTCAGAGCAAGAATCTTTCACCTGTAAACACACATAAAAGCATTACTTTTAAACCAGTTCTTAAAGTAACAGGGCTTAAATTCATACATGAATTCTCCATCCCAGACTTCATATGTGTCTTGAAAACTTTAAGTAACACCACAAAATGAGAGAGGTTCTCCCCAAATCATGTTGCCTTTGCAAGACACTGTGCAAGCAAACATGCTCAAAATAGACAGTGATTACATATACTTTTGAAAGGTGCCTTGAACTCTGCTGAGTCAGTATTGGCTGCATGCAAATTGTCCTTGAGGATTTTGATTGTTCCATAAAGTATCTCTGGGACTGTTAGGAACACTGTACACTCTCCTTGGTACCATTAAATGAAGTGATGCATTGCATACTGGATTAGAAATGCTGAAAAACTGGTTTGTGTTGAAGGGGGAGATTCTTGTACACATCTGGAAAATTGAGCAATTTTGAAATTCCATAGTAACAAATGGTTTGTCTAAATTGAGCAGTACAGAATGTGTCTGAACTAAAGACCCACATGGAGATAAAAATCCCTTCTGCATACAGAAAACAAAGAAAAAAATCACACAATATAACACATTACAAAATACTCATGCTGTTTGCTCTTCAAAAGTAAAAACTGTACCAAAATTTTAAAATCACTGTAAATACTGCTCGGATTTAAAAAACAAACAAACAAACAAACAAAAAATCCAAACAAGAAAACCCACACCACAAAGATACAGTTAAATCTTAAATCCAAATGGTCAATATTTTACTAAGTTTCAAAGAAAATTCATCTTTACAATTGTCAGAGAAAAATTCAGACATTTAAAGCAAATGGTTTGGGGTTTGATAAAAAAAAAAAATCATGCTCAGAATTAAACTCACTTCTCAGCTATTCATGAAAAAGCTTTGGGCATGGAGGGTATACCATCTCTCCACTTGCATTCCTGTTTAAATTGTATTGTCAGCTACTATTAGATCACAGATGAATTTCAGTAACTGAAATTTCCCCAGTAATGTAACTTCTTTGTTCCTGAGTGTAACTGTAAGATTTTAAAACCATTCAAGTCCCTTGTAAAGCTCATCTTGAGGGTTTAAATGGGATGTACATTAATAACATGCATAAAATGGGATGTACATGTAAAATGGGATGTTTATAATACATGCATGTAAACCTCTAAAGGAGTATATCAGTCACTGGTTTAAAAAAATTTGTGCATTAGAGCAGAACAGATGATGATTAGGCCACAGTGCTGAAAAAAAGAAAAGAAAAAAAAAGGAAGCAGTGAAAAAATATTTGGATAAATTAAATGCATCCAAGTTGACAGGACCTGATGCAGTTCACCCTAGGGTACGCAGGAAACTAGCCAATGCAATCTGTGAGTCATTGATGCTTATTTTTAAGAATTTGTTGAAAATACAAAGAGAAGTTTGTAAAGGACTGGTGAAGGGCAAACTTCATGGGTATTTCCAAAATGAGGAAAAGGGCCTGGAAAATTATATATCAGCCAGTCTAACTTCAATGTTCAGAAAGATACTAGAACAAATCACTTAAGAGTCAGTTTACAAGCACCTACAGGATAATAAAGGTGATAAAAAGCAGCCAACATGGATCTGTCAAGAACAAATCACATCAAAATGATCCAATTTCCTTCCATGGCAGGATAATGGGCCTAGCAGATAAGGGGGAGGCATTAGAGACAATCTGTCTTGACTTTAGTAATGCACTTGATGCTGTCCCTTGGGACACTCTCATGAGTAAAGTAGGAAATTTGGTTTTGATGAAGACAACAGAAGATGGGCACAAAACTTCATATAAGTGCAGTAATCAACAGTCTTCTGCCAACCAGAAATGCATTTTAAGCCAAGTTCTAGAGGAGTCTATCCTGGGCACAGTTCTACACATATTTTCAATTATGACTTGAATGACAGGGTAGAGTAAACACTTAAAATGTTCACTCATACAAACCCAGAGATTACATAAAACTGAATAACTGGATAGAATCCCAAATGGATTTAAAAAAAAAAAAAAAAAAAATTAGTTGTAGTAATTCCACAAACCACTGTGGTCAGGAAGATGTCCAAAACAGTATTTTGTAGCAAAACAGCAATGTAGAATAATTTTCCATAACCTTTGAGAATGCAAGACTGGTCTAACTATGAGGACTATCAAGTCCTGCTTTATGCCTTCAGGAAAAAGTCTGCATAAACCTTTGTACTTTTTCTTACATGTTCACATTAAATTAACCAATTATGTTCAATGTTTATTAAATATTCCTACTGTCCTGAAGTAGTAGCCACAGAAAATGGACTTGGTGGACAGCTTTTTTTAGTTTAGGGCCCTTCATATAACTTTTCCTTCACTTTGTGATTTCTTTCAGCAATATCCTAGTTTGAAATGTATTTATATTTTTACGAACTTCATTTTTTTAAAATTTTGAAGTAGTGGCTGTGCCATATTGAAGCAGAAGGCTGAAATTTTCTGATACAGCAAAAGCAGAAAATAGAACCAATCAATAATTTACATAAATTATTATTCATACAACCAACCTGCACTGGCATAGTCTAAACTTCCATCATATCCAAATGAATCTGGTCTATCCAGTCATTTTTTACATTAGGTGCTCACAGATTTGAATATAGAAAACATTTGTGCTTCATAGATGCTCGGGCAAAATGACACTGGTATTGTAACAAGAAATATATTTATCAAGACTATCTTGGTATGTTAAGTTGCTAAAATACATTGCATCTTGAAAATCATTATAAGCTTATTTCTCAAAAAAAAAAAAAAAAAAAAAAAAAAATTGCAAGTCCTCCACCTGCTTTTACCCCAACTCATTATAGAGCTTGAGTGAGTCACTTTGGCTTTCATTCTATTTAAAAAACAAATGATACTTCTCCCTCCATTTACCTCCCTGTGCTGAATAGTTAGTTAATCTCTGTGCAATTATTTCAAGCTCTATAAACGTGCTAAATATTGCTATTAGCATAGCCCAAGCTGGGTAAGATACAGAAAAAATACCATTGCATATATTCTATCATACCAAATTGTTATGCCTTGCAGTAAAAAATCTAGCTGGCTTAAAGTGAAATGGAACAGTGAAAGGAGAAGCTGAATTAAATTCTAAAAAAAAGAGACCAGAAAGGGACTAAATAGGGATATCAACACAGAACTGACAGCTTGTCAGGACAGAGGGGAAAAATAGGCATGACCCAGTCAGCAAGACAACCACACCTCCGAGCCAAAGACAGCTCAGCTGGAAACAGATCAAAACCTTCAACAAATGTTCAGAGTGATCTCAGTCATTCATTTAAACAGGGAATCCCTAAACTCACAATATTAAGCTATTTGTAGCAAGTAAGAAACTTAATAAAAACTTGGAATTTGCAGAACTGCAGAGATTCCTCTAGAACTGATGCAGAGGGGATGATGGGGGCACAGAGTGTAAAAGTTGAAAGCAAAAACCCATGCACCGCAATGCAAGGGTAAAACAAACATAGTATTTCTGCAGCTAACATTGTTCTTTATAATGTCCAGGAGGTCATCTACCTTGGCCATTCTTTATTTTTCACTGTTAAAGATGAACAGAAAGAAAGGGAGAGAGATAAAGGCAAATTAAACATCGAATATTTCTGAAAGTGAAAAATGCTACAGATTTGGATGCAACTTTGAAATCTCATTATATTAAAAATGGTATGCCAAAATGCTGCTACTGGAACACATTGAAGGGTGAACAGAGACATGTACACTGCACATGCAGTCCCCACGTTTGTTGCCAGAGATTATTTTTTTCTGTAATGGCACTTAAAAACCTAGGCCTCCTGTATTCAGGGAGATAGGTAACACATTTTTTGATTTAGAAAAGCTCGTTAATGTGTTCTGCTACAAAGTCTTATGGCCCCAGATACAGCAAGGAAGCATCCTGCTGACTGAGTTAAAAAGATCAGTAATTGTTCAGCCAGCCATGGGATGAAGAATAGTCAATCATCAGAGGATAGGGATTTGGAGATTACATTGCACTACACGAAATTGTTTTTTTTAACTATTAGTGACCACTTCCTGTTTAACATTGCCAAAGGTGTTTTTTTCATTTTGCAATCAATAAAATGCTAGCCCTTCTTGTCTTTTTTACCACCCTAAGTAAGCTAGTTTTAAGGTATTTGTTAATAAAAAACAGTTAGAATTTCTATAGAGGTTTTGTAGGTTTTTCACCGCTTGAATCATCAATTTGGTTGCTTCTGCAGGGAGAACCAGTATTGGTAAGGTTGAAAAATCCTGTTCTCCAAGGGCACGCATGAGTGACAGCAGTAGATATTTAGAAAAAAATAAGCTAAAAAGGGCCTGTGGGTGACCCAAGAATAGATCAACCATCAGTTAGCTTATTCAGATACATGCACACTGTATATTCACCCCAGGCTAGGGCTCCAAAAGATTTCAGCAGGCCAAGATAATAAGCATTTAAACATAGATTTGGCTTTTGAACATCCATGGAAAGTCTGTTAGGACCTTTGTCTAGGGATTCTGCATTCCTGCTTTTCCTTCCTCTGGTGACTAGCTTTGTCCTTTCCACCCATTCATCCCATTAGGAGGTGTTGAGCAGAATGATAATTTGAGCAATCTTTAGCTGTTTAAGCACGTAAGGAGAAACAGGTTTATCCTTTGCTTATTGCTCTTCAAGGACCACTGTCCCTGGAGAAGAAAATCTGTATAAGAAATGATAAGGTTAGTAGAGTCTACAGGTGTAGATTAGCTCCTTTTTGTCCCCATAGCATGAGCTATACACTGAAATCCCAACCTATTCTATTTACAGCATCCTCCAAGATGAGAAAAAAAAATGGCTTTCTTCCTGCTACCTGGTTAGTACTTTCACTCACTTCTGCTAACCTGAAGTGTTTTATTTAAAGCACAGTTATCATGACTTTTAACTCTCTTCAGAGCCCACCGTTTCATTTCTAACTAGTTCCTGAGCTAAGAAATCAAACAGATTTCAGAAAGTAAAGCCTCCATGAAACAAACCCTAATCCTTCCCTACATCAAAAAAAAAACAAGACAGCTTTCATTTCCCTGACCACAGGTCTGTCTGGGAAGGCACTCCCAGCGGTCACAGAGTTAGTAGGATGGGTTAACATGTTCCTACTGACATGCAGAGAGTCACTGGCTGAGTCACTGCAGCAAGAAAAGGACCACTGCTTCATGCTAGTCACTCTTCTGTGTTCAGGAAAAAAGGCAGAAAACGGGTGGGAAAACTTTCTCTCTAACTTTGCTCAAAGATTTCAATTTCAAAATCATAAGGTAAAAAGAACCACTTTTCAGCTCAAACACATGGATTTTCTCCTAAATTTTCTGCTGAATTCCAATGCAGTCTTTATCTAAATAGAAGACAACAGGTTTCTACAATAAAGTGGTGCAGCCAATACCATGCAAAACCAATAGCATGAGAGGTTCACATCTAGGACAGCTAATAATTTATTCCTAAACCCATTTAGGCATGCACACCAACTGACTAAAGAATAGGTGGTTAAATCCGCAAGATCAAGGGATCTTTCCATTGCAGTCTAATTCCAAGCTGATTTACACTGACTATTCAGGTGACATCAGAATCAGACTATCCATCTCCATTATAAAAATAACCTCTTAAGCAATAATACACTGTTTCAAAATGAGAATATAAACTGCCTAATAAATACAGAAATAACAAAAAATATTAATGTCCAAGAAAAGAGGTACGAGGAGAATCACAAACAAATCTTCTTATCCCCTGCAGTGATTTTTTTCATAAGGCGGCCAGACCAAATGCATTTGGGGGACCATTAATTTCCACTACACATTGATAATAATGTTAGAAGAAGAGAGAAGGACACCCAAATTCTGGGCATGGCAAGCTAAACTTAAAACTTTTATCTATTAAAAAGAATGCGGCGCCAAAGCAGATTTTATTAAATGCTTCTATTTGGGTATCCATAATCAGCAGAAATCATAAAGGAAGATGTGGTGCAAAGTGGCTGCTTTTATTTCTTGGAAATCATATTTGGTCAAAAAGAGGAGACTATCTGAAATTCATTTCCCCTCAAAAATTAGGTAAAATAATGGATTTTTGTGGCTATAGCAGGAATTGAAAACTTATTAATGCCAAAAAACTCTCAGGGTGAACAAAGATATCTGTCGAAAATGCTGAAACAAAAGCAGTATTCCTGCATTCAGGAAAAGAAAAGGCAGAAACCATAGCTGAACCAGTGCAAGAATATGGCCAAGATTATCACCAAGGTAAATTCTTGAAATGGAGTATCAGGATGAGGAAGGTTGAGCAGAAAGAGGCACAAGAGGAAAAAACAAAACAAAACAAAACACAAAAGTGAGCATAGTTTTGTGTGATGCCTAAAAAGGAAACTAGAATACCTAGAAATAATAGAAGCCTTTGACATAAAAGTCATTGCTGAATGATCAAAATCAGCGGGATAAGTAGGTCATAGGAATAGCATTGTACCATAAGAGTCTGTAGAAGCTAAGATGATCAGTTTTCTAAGTGGGGATAAACTCATGAGAAATTCTGTGGATGTAATTCCCAAATTAGATGAGCACTGTCTAGTACTGTTAGTACAAACAGACTAATACTGTTATACAAGTAGATTTCTGATTAGGGAAAGGATATTTAGTGCACATTGTTAGGAAAGACAAAAAGGCAGGAGTAATGTGAAACAGGGTTTGCAGAAACAAAACTTTCACAGAATAGCTGTTTCTAATACAAAAGGAATACAATGGGACTGACTGGATGTCCATCATTTTACAGAAAAATAATGTGAAGATTTAGGTTCTTCAATATGCAGTTTCCTATTTACCCTTCTATATATAACAAACCAAAATTCTTTTAATTTAAATATTATTTTTAAATTTCCTTACACTGTAATGTTTATTTTCAGAAGTAACAATATGACTATGGCACAGTTTTATACTCTAGATATATATTCTCAAATTAGTGGGATTTTTTTAAATCAAGAAATAAATGCAGGAATTCAAACACTAGTATCTAGATCATAAGTAGATCAACAATACAGCGTTTTGTACCTTTTTTTTTTTCTTTTTTCATAAACTTTGACCTTAGTCATAGTCAGCATGATATGGAAAAGCAAGCAAAAAGACATAATAATTCTTGTCTTCTATTTCCTATTATGCAAGGACATAATCCAAGGCAGGTAAGCCTTACTTTAATAGAGGTTTTATATGTGCATGACAGCATAGTAGTCTCATGATCAGACACTAGACCTCCTATCTATCAGGGAATTTTAACAGTACAGTGTGTTTTTAAAATTATAGCATAAAATTTCTGAAAAGATTCACTTCAGAAGTTCTAGCAGGACTAAAACTAAATATTTTGAACATAGGACTGACCAAACCAGAGCAGTTGAAAGCTTCATCTAATTCAGTCCGGTCCACTGCCTGTGATAGTACCAAAGCAGAAACAGGAATGTAAGACTAATACAGGCATACCTGATGCTTTCTCCAAGTGTCCTCAAATCTCTGTTTGCAGCTGAAGGACTGCCTGACCTAAAATTGTTTCCACGGATTTAGTAACTATTAAGGAATTTCTCTTCCATACACTTCTCCATTCTTTCACTGAGCCTCTGAAACTTTTTCTCATCCACAGCATTCTGCAGAAAGGAATTCCACAAAGGGTTCATCATACAATAACTAACAACTTTTCTTTCTTGGTTTGAAACTGTCACCTCCTAGCCTCACTTAGTAAAAACAGAACAATACATACAGCATATATAGCAAATCTATTATATCCAATTACAAATAAATGTAAATGAAGAAAAAATACTAGACTTTTTCTACTGGATGTTTCCAAAAACATGTTACATAACTTTATTTCAGTGTAATTTATCCAATGCAGACTATTTAATTATTTTAAAAAAGAAGACAAAAAAGGGGCAGCAAGGGGAGAAGCTAGTTCTACCAGCTCTATTGTGTTTCCACTTAGGCACATCTGCTGGATATCATGTTCTGCCAGTGAAGTATAAAGCTGCAATGCAAGCAAAAAAAAAAAAAAAAAAAAAAAAAGAAAACGTATTTGGAGTGTGAAAAATACATTTTATGTCTTTAGATAATAGCTCCTCTACTTACACCAACAACATATCAAATTCCAATTATCTCTGTGATTGTTTTCCAGGAAAATTAAACATTTCATGACTTTTTATTGTTGTTGTTATGTAATGAATTACACAACATATCTAAGTCTTACTTAAATATGCAACAGACCTCTGCTCCCCTAACAGTTAATTTTCTGTCTGTGAAAACCTGCTGGTATTTAACAAAACAACAGCTCTTAATCAACCTTTAAGTGTAATGGCTAGCTTAGGTTTTCATAACAAATATACTGGTAAGATCATAAACACATCAGTGTTTCTCCAAATAAGTATCTTAATACTGAAAGAGTACAATATTGTTCTTTATAAAGCCAAAGTTTAAATGACATATCATTAACTGTAAAACTAATCTATTTGGCCCTGTTTGATATGCACAGCAGTTAAGTGATAAAAATTGGCCTAGAGGGTCTCAATTAATGCCAATGGAGTTGAATGGCGAGACCCTCCCATATTTTAGGATTTACTTGGTAATGAATATAGAAGAGGGACCTGGTTAATTTTTTTTTACTCTAGAGAACTAATCATGATTTGTAGACATAAAACATTACACAAAAATCTCTGCTGAAGGCAGAAGCAGTTTTGAAAAAGAAGTGGATAGAAAACATATCTATGCAGGAAATTTCTCCTTCACTCACTTTCCTAAGAGATTCAATGTTAAAACATATTTAGAGATCATTTTAAAGTAGTATCATGAATCCTCCTTGTAAGAAATAAAAATGGACTTTGGAGTAAATCTCTCTTTTTTTAAAAAAAAAGTTAATATATTTTAAGCTTTTATGAGCTTCTGCATCATCACTCCTGCACAACTATCACACAACGCACAACGTCATTTTCCTCTCTTCCTTTCTGTGCCAGTTTTGCCACTTCCTTCCCTTCTGTTCCACACCTGCAATATTTTTACTGTCCTTTCCCTCAGCCTTTTTATTCCAAAATTTCTGGGGTATTGTAGTTTGTTTTCTCCCTCTGAAATAACAAAATCTAAATTATATATAATTATCGGGAAAGAAAATAACAGTTTACGCTAAGGTATTAGAGGATAATGCATAAAACAATCTGTTTCCTTCTTAAGCAGAGTTCAGGATTTTATTTTCTATTGCTGCAAACTTAGCTGAAATCTGTATTAATCTCTCTATAATGATCCTTAAATCTTCTGAGGAGAAATCTTCCTGAGGAAAAAAACATTCATTCAGAAAACATCCATGTAAAGGAGGAATTAAAATCTCTCCATTCTACCTCTTTGACCTTCCCATGTTTACATTCTGCACTGATTTGTGCTGCTTCATTACCCAGACCTCCAGAGCTGATGGGTGCTGCCTGAGATGGGGCTTGATCTCCACTCCCAAGCACTATAACACTGGCAGAGAACTGCAGAATTCAGAATGCAGTCTAGAAAACATTTGGAAAGACTGATCTCTGATCAACTGCCTTGATTCAGTTCCCTCTCTTTTATCCACAGCTTTCTCTTCTCTCTGTCTTCTGCTTCTCAGGCATCACTTTTTTAAGAAGTATTTCTTCACCCCAGGAGCGTAAGATTGTGTCCTCTTTCTGTTCTATAGGAAATCTATCTTTTGCTTCTTCCACGTAGTGGGGAGAACAACAATGTAGGTGTGAAAAGGGTGTTGTGAGGGGTTTTAGTTTGGGGTTGGGTGGTTTGGGGTTGGGGTGGGGGGGGGGGGCGGGGGGGGCGGGTTGGGCAAGGTGCATTTTGTTTGTTTGTGGGTTTTTTTTTAAAGATAATTGCACATAATTTTCTCACAGCCCTCATCCACAGGAAATCTCTTTCCTCACCTGGCACTGTTCTCATCTCCTCACAGTATTAAGACCAAAATTCCTGTACAATCGAAAATGAGAGAAAACAACCAAGTCCCAGATGATATCTTCCAAGGCATTACTTATAGGAGCTGAGAACAACAGAACTCAGATTATCTTAAATTCAATCACGTAGTTCAAGAGTCTCTTCAAGCAAAGTAAATCAAGACAGTTCTAAAATAAAAGTGGAGTAGGAAACAAAGCTCTTTACAGTCAATACTCTCTAATCTTAATTGTTTTAATTAATATTTTATGGGTTGCAAATGCAAGGGGGTTTATGCTTTGCCACTCTTGTGTAATCAAGTTTTTTTCACTATTAGCTGATTAATCTCTGCTTTCTCTTTCAGAAGATTGCATTTGTTCAAAGTCAGAGTTCATCTCAAAATGACACCTTGTAAGAATAACCTACTGAAAAAGCTAATCCTTGTTGATAATTAGCTGTAATGACTTCTAAAGGGAAAAAGAAGCAGCAAGTGTGGGGGGGAAGAAGCAGGGTTGTTTTTTTTTTTTTCTCCACAGTATTTGTCTATTAAAGATATACTGCATTAATCCACGAAGTTACTGGCTTATTTATTAAATCACAGGCGGTCTGTTGTCAATTTAAGACTTAAAATACTGAACATCCCTATCACCCATGACATCTAAATTCCTGAAATTAAGAAACTATGATCTGGCTATATTTAAATTTTTTAAGCTTACCGATTGCTGCTCTGCCCACTAAATTTATTCTCTACATCCTTCTGTGCACACAGAAACATATATATACATAGATAATTATATACACACATGTACTCTTAGACAGTGTTCTTCTCCTTTCTCTTAAACTAAATACAGACATGACTGTGGAGTAAAGGAAGGAAAAGAGGAGGGAACCAAAGGTAACACAATATTTGTTACACTGCCATTATCTCATCTTTTGTTGTTAATTTTCCAGGTATTGTGTGAGACACTCTCCCTCAGGTTGCAAGGTTTTCTGTAGAATGAAAAGAGTTGCTTCAGAAACAGCAGTATCAAACATGTCATCAGGATGGAGGGAAGAATAACTGGGATTTCACAGTCAAAAGGTACAGAGATTATTCTTACTACTTCCTCCAGTCCTTTGGGAAACTTTGTGCAACCCAAAGTAAAAGGCTGTCATACACAAAGCACTTGTTCTTGGTTGTTTGTAGTTTAACCACACACAACATCAAGAAGATGCATGCCTCAAAACAAAAAAATGAAGTGTTTTAGGAAAATGGAGTAACAGCAGATAAGGAGTAAGACAGATTCTTCATCCATTTGATAGACATACATAGAGGAAAAAAGAGGGAGGGAAAGAGAGATCAGTACTATGAGATCAGAAGAAAAATAACTGCAAAGAATGGTGAAAGAAGATTGTTTGAAGTTCTCAGATCTCCTAACAGTAAGGTTTTTAAAATGGAAAGGAAACCTCTCCTCATTCTCCTCCCTGCCTTCTGGACCAGAATTAAGGTGCTTTGAGTAAGAAGTGAAACAGAACCCAAAGACACAAAAGTGTAACAAATCAATAGAAAGGCTGGGGCCAGAGTGAAAGCAAGAAAAAGATCAGAGGATAAAGGAAGAGTCATGGAAAAGTATCAGGGGAAAAATAAAAAACAAAGATCAAATAAAATGGATGAAGTTTAATGTTAAAACTGGACTTTTTGTGTCTATTCATAGAAACGTTGATGCTTAAAAAACCAAGGAACATACTTAGTCCTGATTCTACTGTCATTACTACTCTCTGTAATAGCATAAGAAAAACCCTCCAGAATTCCTGCACTCAGGGAGAAAACAGTTGTTTTCAGTCGATTTTAACACACATTTGGTGAGTTCTGGTATTTTCATGTAAGTGTGCACCCATGTGCTGTCTTTTGGCACTATGATTGTCAACTGCGTAACTGGCTTACATTTAGGTGAAATACTCAACATATTTTAATGCCAACTATATGGACAAACAGTTCCTGACTGAAAGTCAATTCAAATAAATGGAACAGTTGCTATCAGGTCTTCCTTTTCTCAGTATTTTTCACTCAATTATCAAGGTAAAAGTTGTAAGGCAGATGTAAGGCAGTGTTATTGCATCTTGGCAGATGTGAGTTTCTGGGATTTTTTTAAATATTTCCAGAAATGGAAATTTCCACAGTATTTCCCCACACAAGATAATTATGGATATACAAAATAAGAGATGAGAAAAGGAGGTACTCAGTATTTGTTGACTAATATAGAATGACATCTATGACAACTGGAGAAAGAGAAAGCAAGCAAACAAACAGATAGCCGGAAAAGCAAAAGGAGCACTTAACAAAATAGACTGGTGATATATGTTGACCTCCACCATATGTAAAATCAGCAGCTTTGATGTTCAGATATCACCCCTATCATTGGGGATGGGGGTGGGAGAGAAGGAGGAATCAGAGGCTCTTCTGTTGTTCACCTAGCTCAATGGGGAGGGAAATCCTACACCCCAATATATCCCTTCCCTCTCTCGAATACTCAGTGAGGGCAGACAAATCACCCATTTAACTCTTTCTTTCCAAAAAGTCCAGCCTGCGTTGTTAACTTCTGTTCATTCGAGTCTCTGCAAAAGATTCAGATCCTTTGTGATTGTCTCCTTTCACATAGAAATCTTATTTCTCCATAAAAGAATACATTAGGTTCAGATACTTCTGAAAGTAGAAAGGAAAACTCCTTTTAAACACACCAGGGGATGGCCTGGCCACTTCAGTTCTATTGGCTCACCATGACAAACTAATAATTGTTAGATAACTGACATTTGGGATCTTGTGCCAGAAAAATGAGTTAAATTTTAATGTACAGTCTCTACATTCACAATCAAGGAACACCTAAATATACAACAGAAACATGGGGGAAAATAAGACTGTAACATAAAATACATTAATTTTACATTGCCTATATAAATAGCCTTTCAGGAAGCTTTCCTAATGAAGTCTCAACTTATATTTGAAATTCAGTTATGCCCTAGGTCATCTGACAACAGGAAATTAATACATTTAACTCTTAAGCTATTTGGTCTTCAAGATCCTCTCATCAAATACGGCACTTCTTTCCAGCCTGTAAAAGAATTGAGTGACAGGACAGGATGATATAACAACTGCTATCTAGATTTGAGTTACACTAAGAATATTAGTGAATTATGAATTATTTCAACAGTTGATAAAATTATTTCAAAGTATGTAAACCACATCATATAAGATTGGAGAAACATTCAGAGATTTGGTTTCCCTATTTCTTAAATGACGTTTTCTATCCTGAGGTGTGATAAGCTTTCCAAAAAAACATGCAAGGAGAAGACCAAATATTTTGTTTGGTCTTGGTTGGTTTTTTGTTTGGTTGGGGTTTTTTTAACTGGGATTGAAAAATACCAAGACAAACACTTTGGTGTAGTTTTCATGGAGAATTTTTATAGAAGGGTACTTACATTCTATCTAAGATGCATTAAGAATGAAATCTGGATGGTTACTGCTTCACCAAACAGCTTAAAGTAATGTGCAAAGGATAGACAAAAAATTTCAAAAGTAATTAGGGAAGGAAACATAGGTAGTACAAATACCATAGGACTGCAGGCACATTTGTTCCAGCCACTTTCTGCCTTAGAGTGGATGGTGTAAGAACGTAAGGATTCAGAATCAAAAACCTCAAATATTCGATTTCAGCTAATTTTGTTTATATTACAGAATGCTTTTATCCAATCTGTCTTTCATCTTCTTGCAAGCAACAGTTAACAAGAAATCCCTCAAAAAATATTCAATTTTCCAGCTTAACTCCACTTCTTTAGCCATTCAGACTACTAGAAGAGTATACAAAGCTTGTTGCATATTAATATGGGTTCCTAGGGCCTCTGTCCTACCCCTTCAACATTTGTCTAGTATCAACAAGATTATAATGAAATATAGTTTTGTGTGAGAACACACATAGACACAGCCCTCAACTTGGGCACAAACTGGTGTTGGAGTGTCATTTTTCTCCTGGAGTAACACTGATCTTTTTTCAACACCTAAGTTTCAACTTTCAGAGAGTTCAGAAATGGCTTGTCTTTGCTCCCAAATATCACTTCAATGCCTATTTCTGTTAGGAATCTACTTTAGAAGTCTTCATGGCCTTCAGGTTTAGCAGACCAAACTAGAAACCAGGTATGTCCTACTTTGGTGTAATTTTGTCCTGAATGTATATTTTTAGGGGGAACCTGAGGCTAAGGGAGAAAAAGACATTTTATCCTTTTAGGATATCACTGAAATAAATATATTTAATAGTCAATTAAAAAAAAAAAAAAGATTGCTATATTTCATAAATCTCTGGAACTGCATTGTAATGGACCAAGACCACCCTGTTTCACATAATCAACTATGCTCAAATAGAATACATAAGGAGCTCATGTGAAAAGGGAAAAACATTTCTTCTTTTTAACAGAATTTCTTACCATAAGATTTTTAATATGTAACTATTACAGTATATTGCCATTTATAGGGTAGCACCTAAATATAGGTTCCAAAAATAAACCTGTAATTATTTGCTTTATAGCACTTCCTTGTGATGTGTACACAGTGAAAAAATGATGGCATGTGGGTACTGTGATTTTATTTCTATGTAAATAACCAACGGACATTTCATCATTCCAGCACAGCCATTGCACAAACAACTGCAAAATGCTAATCAGATAATCACAAGTAGAAACAGACAGTTCCATTTATTGTGAACAGAGGAGACAGCACGCACACCACCACACTCCTCAGAGGTCTTTGAAGTAAGTACCTTCTAGGAAATGTCATATGTTCACCAGTAGTTACAGTGTGTATCTGTCGCTTGGCATTCAAATAAGTTTTGTCTTCTGATCTAGTTACACTACATACTACACGTGGAGGCCTTGTTAGTTTTGCTATGAGGCTTCAGGTTTTCTTGAAAACATGACTGAGATTTATTCTCATTTTGTATTTTCTTTCCTATTAGTGTTAATGTGCACCTAGTACAATATGCATTGATAAATCATATCTGGTAGTAAAGTCAGGTGATGAATCATCAGAATTACAGCCATACTTTTCATGGTTTCTACCCTAAACATCTGTGTTGTTCATCTTTTATGTTTTTGCTTTGCCTTAGGGTTTTCTGCTTTTTAGTTATTCTGACTGGGTTATTCTGCAAATTACAAATGAGTTTCCCATTTTACTGGGCATCATTCATCTTCTTTTGCAGTCAGATTTGCCTAGATAGGCAATTGTTGACAGTGTAGATATGCTGTTACTCGACTGCTTGTGTCCCAATTCAATTTCTGTGGATCATGGTGGAAGCACAGTACAGCAAGCAGTAACGATATGAAGTTGCTTAACACTGTTATTGTAGTAATGTTGGCTGAATCTCCTAAACTGTGTTGCAAATTCCAGACTATCTCAGTAGCACTTTTTATGCCTTTCTTGCTGTTTCCATAAAAAATTAGTTCATGTTATTCAAAATCTTGTTACAAAGCAGAAGTCAACCTCGAAAAAATATTACAGCAAAAAAAAAAAGTAACATGTTGGGGCAGTTTGTCTGCAAGACTACCCCTGCTCACTTTCAATAGATCTGGTTCTGCACATTGCTTGAAAAAGAATACTGGATTGCATGTGGCATTACATTTAACCAAGGAGACATTTTTATGTCTCTATAATAAGAATACAGATTTTTCTATATTCAGAGTCATGGAAGTCAGAAAAAACATTTAGAAACCAAGTCTTATAAAAACTAGAAGGAGCTTCTCCTCTGGTTTCACTGCAGAAACTGAATAATTTGCAGTGAGTCATTATTACTTTCTATTTCTCTTTTGTGATATTGAAGTTTGTGTTTTGTGTATTCCACACTTGTTATCGCTGATCCAGCTCCACAGGTTTTACCTTCTAGAAATATAAGCCCTAAAAGGCACTTGAAAGAACAATATCCAGGCAGTGGCCAATCAATGTTGCACTGTTAATAGTAGCAGAGAATCTGTCTCAGGAAAACAAATTTCTAGCCAAATGAACACTTCTAGGAATGACAGCAACAAAAACTGAAAAGATCCATGACTCTATATATTGTTGAATAGTATCTTCTTGGCCAAACAATATTATGTAATTGTTTATCTCTCAACATCAATGTTTTTGCCAGTTGTCCTGTGGTTAGATAGATGCAATTTTAAGTAATATAAACAGATGTCTTGTTCTATGCATTAAGATATATTGGCAATAATATAAAGTTCCTCAGCAATTACCTCATCACAACTTCAAAATACATGAGTTCACCATACCTGAAAATCCAGGTGGCAACTTTTAAATGAAAGTATACAGGAAAAAAAAAAATCTACTTGTATTAGGATAGTATTGGTAGGTATTGTTTAATAATTACTTTATCATTTAAAGATTTAGCAATGAAAGGAAATACCTTCCATAATGATGGCTGGACAACGTACAGGAAAATTTTCTAGAGTTACTCCATGACTGAATGTGACTCAGTGAAGAGGAAATGTCTGCATGTCCACAATGGTATGCCAATCTTTTGGGCTTATCCTGCAGTTCATCTGATGGCTCAGCTGATTTTTCGAAGATTCTCAGCAAAATTAATAAAAGGCAATTATATGTGACAAGATGTTATAGACTACCCAGTGACCTATTTTTTCTTCTACTTCTTTCCTAGATACATTCAGTAATACTTAGAGGGACATCTTTCACATCTTAACAAGAAAGATATTGCCTCTCCTTATAAGGTCTTGCTTCACTGAATTCACAGCAGTTTTCAATGAAAGAATTATTACATGAATCCAAGTGCTTAACAGATACATGACTTCTAACCACATTAACATGCTTTCAGCACACCCACTTATGAAGCCATCTGTCATGGTTTAACCCCAGACAGCAACTAAGCACCACACAGCCACTCACTCACACCACACTACCCCTGCTGGGATGGGGAGGAGAATTGGGAAAAAGAGTAAAACTCATGGGTTGAGATAAGAACAGTTTAATAACTAAAATAATAAAAAATAATAAGAACAATACTACTAATAATAATACAGATATAATAACAATAATAATAATTGTAATGAAAAGCAATATAACAAAAAGAGAGAAATAAAACCCAAGAAAAGGCAAGGGATGCACAACATAATTGCTCACCACCTGCTGACTGATCCCAGAGCAGTGATCCGCCCTTCCCAGCCAACTTCCCAGTTTATGTACTGAGCATGACATTCTATGGTATGGAATATCCCTTTGGCTAGTTCGGGTCAGCTGTCCTGGCTATGCTCTTTCCCAGCTTCTCGTACACCTGCTTGCTGGCAGAGCATGGGAAACTGAAAAATCCTTAACTTAGGATAAGCACTACTTAACAACAACTAAAACATCAGTGTGTTATCAACATTATTCTCACATTAAATCCAAAACATACTATGCCAGCTACTAGGAAGAAAATTCACTCTATCCCAGCTGAAAGCAGGACATCATCCTAAACTCATGCTGAGAAATGCACTGCCTGCGCTACTTGTTACATCCTCACATCATTCCCTAGCTCTGGAGCAGTTTATCTCATGCAAAAATTTATAGTATATTGGGAAAACACCCTGATGAACAAGTGGGGAAAGTTTCTTGTCTAATCAAGACGATGAGGTTTTGCATTTAGTGAAATTATGAACATGCAAATCACATGGGTTGGTCTAACTTCTAAACAGATGTGCCAATTTTTGTAATAGGAGTTGATTTGCTCTTTATTAAAGTACTTAAAGTAATGTCCGTAAGGAATCTTAAAGTATGTTCCAGAATAAGTGATACAGAACCTGTGCATCAGTCAGTACCTAGGGACATATCATAGTAAATTAATTAAATGTTAGTTTTTCTGTGAATGATTACATTATTGTAAGCCCACGGTATGGAAGAGGAGTTCATGTAACTTAAAATGGTCAGTAATCCCATAAAGAAAAAGACTTGCAATTCCTCACCACCACTTCAGCACTTAAGAAAAGTTAACAGCATTTCTGTTCTTGTTTCACTCTCTGATGTCAAGGAAATGAACATATTGCCAGGATCCCACAAATGGGTATTTTCAAGTTTGCATAGCTTTGTTATTTCAAAACCAATTTCTTCAAACAAGGCAAAGCACAGATTACTCATACTCATGCCTCCTGCTGAGCTCGATGCTTTAAGAGAGAGACTTTTAGACTTATGTAACACCAAAAAAAAAAGTCAACATTTTCTGAATAGCAGAAAATACACTTTTCCTCACATTTTTATGCTGTAATTCATGGATCTATCTGAATGTTTGTTATGGAACTTTCCGAAGCAAAGTCAAGTTTAGACCAAGCAGATGAAAAGTTCAGTAAATCAATAATCAGTAAAAATAGGGTGTTTGGAGGGAAATGTCTTAGAAACTGAACACTGATATTGCTGAAGCATGCACTCCTGGTTATTTTGATTCTGTACTGAATTACCAATGTGAATGCATAAATCTGTACTTAGCACACAAAACAGAACCAAAAATGTTATTTTTCTGACAATACCACAGCCCAGCCGGAGGAGTGCTGGTGGTATCAAAAATGACTTCCAAGATAATGTAATTTTATGAGATGAAGGTTGTCTGTACATGTAAGACTTATGTGCTTAATGTCCACAAAATGTAGACGAAAATGGAAAGACTGAATTAGCCCCAAATATGTGCTTTGGATTACCTTTGCATCTTAATTTAGATGCTGAGCAGCATCAGCACAGTTTAGAAGATCAAAGTATTCATTTCATTGCCTTTGGTTTTTACTTGAATAAAAAAAAAAATAAGAAAAATCAATCTTTATTAACAAATGCTGAAATTGTTCTTATTGCAGTCTATGTTAAGAAAGTATTATGTTTTGCACCCAGGAAAGAAAATGGTGTGTGTTGGACTGAGTGGTAGCATGAAAACACTTAAAGCAAACAGAGACAGATTTTCTCATCTTCCACTTTACAATTTTTTATCTCGGGGCAAATTCAGCATGAAATACTACCAAAAATTAAATTACTAGTTGAAGTTTACACAAATTTTGAAAAATCTGTAAAGCAGCAGTGAATTTGGCCAGCTAAGATTTTGCTTCCCTCTGAGATACCTCACTGTCATGATGACATCATTCAGAAAGCTAAGGCAGTAAACACATGCTAAGCACCCTGAATCACTTTTAATTTCAAAAGCCAGGCAGGCTGTTTTCAGGATTTGGCTTTCTAAACATCTACTTTAGTTTCTAATATTCCATTCTATGCAACCAATAGTTACAGGTGGAGTCTTAAAGTATTTCAGTTAAATCATTAATGACGGTATTGCTGCTGTATCATAGGCAGTTCAAAAGCATTTCTAACAGAGGTTCTAGCTTGTGGCAGTTGCACAAAACTCCATCTGCTGTCCTTCTTTCTCAATTAACTGACCAGAAATGCCAAAGAATAATTCTGCCACTTCCTTTAGTCATGAAACCATGGCCTTTGTGCTTTTTATCAGCCAGGTGTGCTACCTATGAAAATTAGAAACCTAAGTCTGAAACCCACGGAGTGGTCTGGTGGAATCGGAATGACCACCCTCTAAGCACTTCAGAGATACAAAATGTGTGTAATACAGCCTAGATTAGTGGTATGATCATTAAGCACATACCTGTGCTTAGTTAGTTAATAATGTAATTGTTATTTTTTGTGCAGTGAAGTCAGCATGACTGAAAGTTTACTGTTGTGCTGCAAATTTTGAAAGAGAAGCTGCTAAAATAAGCAAATGATAAAATTATCCATAGTAGCTGCCTTTGAATCATGTCCACAGTTCCATTAGTAAGGCAAAAAAACCATGCAATAAATGATGAGTTGACATTACCACTAACAGCTGTAGTGTGATGGAGCATCTGATTTGATTCCCAAGTTTCCTCCAACAGTTAACACACATTCAGCTGCTACTTTGAGAGGCAGGATATAGTAATATGGAATTTTAAAAAATAGTATTATACAAGTATGACTTTTCAATTTTATATAAGGAGTGGACTGTGCACACCTCTTACACTGGCATTCCCAGCTTTTGAGTGTGCATTTCTTTTTCTCCACAAGAAGAGAATGTACAGAACACAGTGGCCGTAGGTCAGTGTAGTCCTACCTTAGGGAAAGCACTCTCAGATACGACAGACAATGCAGTTGCAGTATCACTTCACCACTTACTGGTTGCTTTAGATGTCCAAAACAACCCGTCAATTTGTCTAGCTCCAGCTTGGTAATCCTTATAGAAATGGAGAAACTAATCTATCAGAAGATAAAATAGGGATATGTTCCATCCCTTTTCCTCCTGGCCAGCCAAAGCAAAGAAGGCATTTTGGATGGGGTTAGCAGATTCCATTTTTAATTTATATTATCATATCACAAAAACATAAGGGAAAGGAAGTGAAGAAGTCTCAGAGAAGAATCTAAATGCGGTATTGATGGGGCAGTTATGCTCAGCACCTTTCCTACCCCAGAGGAATTCTGCAAAATTATCTTGCATTCAGAAAATCTACATCTGTTCCTGGGCTTAGTGTTCTTTCCCAGATTTTTTTTAAGCCCCAGGTCTCTGAGGGATTCTAGTTATATTTGTACTACCTATAGTTATGTGAGGACTATACAAACATACAAATATCTTTACTCTTTCTTTAGAGAACTTAAAAAATAAAGAGCAAGATATATCCACACCTTTTCAAACTTCTGGGTAAATTTGTGTCACAAAAGAAAAAAGAAAAAATCCCAGTAAGAACACCAAACCTTCATCAAGAGATTGGGAAAAATCCATCATCATGTTGTCCTCAGTTTCTGAAGAATATTCACTTACGTATTTTTTTCATCAGGCCTGGATGATGAAGCTCTTCCAACATCTAGGACGAACATTGATTAGTAGAACCTGAATGAAATGCTGCCTCAAAAGTACAGATATTACCTGGACAGAGCAGAGGGCTTACTCAGGAAAAAAAAAAAAATTATCATGAACTTATTTCAAGAAATAATGTTATCCTACTAAAATCAATAGAAGTTGCACATAAATTTGAGAATGTTCTTTAATTGTACATTAATAATATAAATGTCCTTTTCTTGATTTACAAGGTCTGAAGTGAATAAATAATTTCAAGTAATATTTGTAACATTTGGACCAAAATACCTTGGCACTGTATTGTTAAGAGATTTTGTTGTTGGATATGTGGTAGGATCAATTTGCTCCTTCAGCTTCTCGTTTCTTAAAATAAATTTAAAAAAAATTTAAAAAAAAATACAAAAATCCCAAAACAAACCAAAAAAACCCCAACCCCAAAACCAAGCAAGCATGCTTTTCAATTATATAAGCCTGAACTGGATATTCAGCAACAACTGTCCAAAATGAGGCTCTTCCCCCACAGTCTGGACATGCTTCTGGCTTAATACAAACAACCTCCCAGCCCCTTCTCTCCTCAGAGAAAACCCCCAAGCTCAGAACTCACAAACTTTTATCTCTCCTAGTTGTAGTCATTCTTTTACTTGGCTGACAGACTACAGCATGCCATGATGGAAGAGTAGCATCTTCCTAATTGACTTGGCAGTACAGAAGTACAGAAGCTAAGACTGCTTTGTCATCTAAATCATGCTGTTTAGGCAGAATCTCTATTGCTGCTTTGAAACATCTGTCCCAATTAAAGCAGGACAGTGTCTCAACTCATCTGAAAGGCAGAAGAAGGTTAATGTTACAGGCCCCAAAGGCAAAAATCTGTTACATGCAGTATCCAGGATGTTCTCACCTATTACAGAAATTTTGGCTGTCTGAGGGAAGTTTGTCAAGCCAGGCAGGAAATCAAAACTAGAAAAAATAAAGGGTGGTTTCTAGTTCAGCATGGATAAAAATGTTTGCACCTATCAGCTTCTGCCAGTGCAAACAATAATTAGGACTGCAGGCACATTTTCTTGGTTATTTGTATGCACAAATGCATGTAAATTTAGATTCTGCACATGCAAAATGGATGTCAGGTTAAACCCATTGAAAATTTCCAATGAGAGGCACTGCGCAAGAGGCTGGTCTTCTTGCATGCCCACAGAAACCATATATCCTTAGAATGTACAATATGAATCTTCAGTTATGGGTTCAGTATAAAGTCTCTTAGTGAAGCTCATTTAGCATGCTTTATAGGTTTTGAACAATGGTTTTCCAATAATTCACATCTTAGTCACAACAGTAACAATATGGTGATCTGTTTAAGAGGTAGAAATTAAAACAATTTATTGTATTAATTAGCATCTTCTCTTTTTCTCTGAGATACTTGTTCCAAGTAATCTGACAAATTAATTGAGGAGATCATTGATTTTAATTAATATTTTTTTGTATGAGAAAGGCTGTTACTATTGGATGGTGCTGGAAATTAATGGAGGGGGGGAGAAACTCTAGGAAAATTATAAAGCCAAAGAATATTCTTTTTTCTTCCCACTTCACAGTTGTTTTGAAATT
This sequence comes from Aviceda cuculoides, assembly GCA_035590195.1. NCBI lineage: Eukaryota > Metazoa > Chordata > Aves > Accipitriformes > Accipitridae > Aviceda > Aviceda cuculoides. The sequence continues at coordinate 11,551,217 of JAVJGG010000039.1, forward strand.
CGCAGCCTTTTCTCTGGTTAGCCTGTATGGTTTTGATACATCAAAAATATAGGTGGAGAAGCATTAGTAAGTCATAACATCCCAGACCATTTCAATGATGGGACTTGATCATTAACCAAAATGGAGTCTACGTGCATAATAACACCCTAGTTGGTCTATATTCAGACCCAGAAAAGCTACTGTTGCCTTGCAATATTCACCAATTTACTTTTCTTCCATTGACTAGTTTTTAATAGTTTTTGAAAACCTGATACTCAGCTTGGCCCTCAGATTGAAGTGGTTCCTTACTCCAATCCATCTGCTTAACGTAAGCAGAAGATTTGTGCCTTAACAAGACTATTTAAAAGAACGTGGTTTAATTTTATTTAAAAACCCATCCAAAATCTTTTTTTTTTGATTGAAGCCATTAGCTCTGAAAAAAAAAGAATTGTATTTATAAATTGAAAATTCAACTCAGATTTGAAGGGGCAGGAAGTCTCTTTCAGGTTTCATAACAGAATGATATATTGACCAAATCCCAGATAACAAGGACAGATCCCTTTACAAGTTCTTTCTCTCTGTTCTTTGACACAAGCTTTCCATTTGTCTCAGGCTCCAAGATAATACACTTGCATCTTTGTGCAGATACAACATTCTGGAAAAGCAGAGCAACATTCTTCTTTATAGGCACTAAAATATTTTAAAAACACAGAGCAGGATAATTCAGTTGCTGTTCGTCAAGTGCAAAGAGCACTAGCACTTCAAAGGAGAAACAAACCCCATCACCATTACCAGATGAATCAGAACCAGCTCACTAAACACTTCATAGGCAAAGACTTCCCCCCCTTCATTACAAAACCAGAGGAGAGAGCTGAGAAACACTCAAAGGATACAGCCTTCACATATGCAGTATTATTTTTGTAGGTTCAGCGCAAAGATATCTAAAAGCATTCAGGAAGGACAACTAGAAGACCTCCTCAATTGCTTTATTTTAATTTATCTCTCTCTTCAATACCTACATACAGTCATGGCTACTTGTCATTTTATACTTGCATCCTGCACAATTGAAGTCAATGAGAGATTTGTTACTAACTTTGTTCCAAGCATGTATTGTCCCTATTCACAGGCAAAGACCCACAGCTCCAGTTAGATTTAGACAGCAGATGTGAATATTCAGTACTTGTTCTTGTCCAATGTTAACTGCTTTACCTTTTTTTTTATTATTTGCAGTAATAATTATTGACACCAGACTCCCCTGCATATCACCCAAAGCAAGCCCACTGCCCTTTGGCTATTTTCATCTGTCTTTGTGAATGTAAGACATCAAGTCAGAGTTTGTATTTAAAGGTGGGGAAAGAAAGCCTTTTCGGCGTTTGAGGATTCAGGTGGCATGTGGAAGCACTGTCCAAGGTGTCTCTTTCCAGTCACTGTGCAGAAAAAGACAAACTGAAGCTGAATGCCTTCAAATAACTCCCCCCTCCACCTTGTCCAGTTTCTCCATCTACCAAACATTGGAAAACCACTGGAAAAAATCTGAAGGATTTTCTTTCACTTCCACCCTATCCACAGTGAAAGATTTTGAGTATTCGTCTCTTGCTTTCAAAACACCAGATGCAAGACACAGCACTCCACAATGCTTCACAGCTATTTTTTGCAGGTACACTGCTAAATTACTGTCATAACAACATTGATTATTTTGCTGTTAACTCAGGTTATTGTTATCTTTAATAGACATTTTCAAAGAACCCAACCTAGGGCTCATTTCATCTTTATGCATGAAATTAAGAGCATGACAAACCTCACCAGACTACTTGATTGCTTAAAGTTATAAACTAGTTTAAGTGCTTTTCTGGACTGGTGCATACATGAAGATATGGAAAATTATTCAGCCATTGAGAAGCTAGGAAGATTTAAGAAATCTCCCATAGCTGCTTTATACAGTAAAGCATTGTTGATCTGAACCACAAATACATCATGGGCTGAAACTTAAGCTTTCATTAAACTCAGTGTGACCTTACAGCATCTACAACTGGTTTATCTGAATTAGGAGGGTGCTAAGGGATCAGAATACTTGCAACATCTCTTATGACTCTGCCATATCTTCAGAATTTCAGAGATGGGTGCATGTGCACAACAGAAACCCTCCTGAAATCAAACCAGAAAAATCGTTCAGTTTAAGAAATATGTTTGATCATAATGTCTGTTGTTGTTTTGGGGAAATTTAGCCAGTGTAAGAAAAACTCTTATGATATTTATATGAAGAAACATAATTGGGTTGTTTATTGTGCAGTAAAATTATGTATTTTACCTCTAGAATCCATTAATAATTTAAAAAGACATTGGAAGATAATATAGGCAGTAAGACATTGCTCTCATCTTTACCTCCTGCAGCTGTGAAAATAACTCTTGTTCATTTTTTTTTTTTAGTTTTAGTTCACATATTACTTCTGCAAACAAACCAGCATATATTAAAATTCTATATAAGCTGAGGAAGGCACAGATCCAGCATTTTGCATTCCCTGTGACAGAGTACGATGCATAGCATGTGACACAGTGAAATTATCCCACCAGTTGAAAACTGTGTATAAAGAAAGTCTTTATTGAGCCTGAAATGAGAAATATACCTAAGATCGAAGTTGGACTGACAGATGTGGTCTTGGGTAAATCAGTTAAATTCCTAGAGCATTTAAACTCAAGAGCCAGTTAAGCTTCCAAGGTCTACAAGAGTAAATTAGATTAAACTAGTCCAAATGAGAATATCCACGTACAATTCAACCCACTTTTTAGTAAAATAACTGTATTTACTGCACAGTAAGAGTATGCAAACAGGCAGTCACCCCATCATAGCTGATGGGCTCTATGGCTGTGTTGCCACAGTAGGATCCCTTCAGGAGCACCTCCAGTTTAAGAGGTGCTATCCCCCATAGACACTCATTGCTTATCCTTCAGGTTCCTTGACTTAAGTTACTATGCCTTCAGTTAGGTAAGGCTGTGTTTCCACATAGATCTGTTAGTTTTTTCCAATCTTAAAATGGAACCACGGTTCTAGAATGCTACTAGACCAGTCAATGAAGCAGAAACACAAACTTTTCACTGACAATAACTAGGATTATGGGACCTTCTGCCACGGGACAAACAGGCATTGCAAACTGTATCTACCTTCTAGTGAACTTTAACACTAACCCTCAACCAAAGTATTCTCTTTGCGATACTCTAGAAACCTGACTTTTATTTTGAAATAACAGTTTAAATATATTTTTCTTTAAAAAAAAAAAAATCAGCTTTAAAATAAAATGTTTCTGTGGACAGCCAACTAACATCAGGTCTTCCTTGAGATTAGCACAAACACAAAATAGGCAGATTAGAACCAAGTTCCAGTCATGTCAGCAGACCTACAGTTGCACTCTGGTCATAAAATGGTATGACATGCCTCAAAAGTGATATATGCCAATAAACTCTTCATAAAAAATTGTAACTGCTGTGGGAATCACTCTCTCATCCATTGACCACTTCTGTGATCTGTTTCTGCTGTAAATGAAGGGAAACGGAGTGTATGGAACATAATGAACCATGGGACTAACAAGTGGTGTCCATGGAAAACTGATCCCTGTTGAGACATATGCTGCATCTTTGGGATCATTGCATCTCTCCAAGAAATGAATTCATATATTATTTGTATTAGTAGTCATAGACCAGAAACCCACCCTTTGAGGCTCCATACTAAAAAATTCAAAATGTTTCAGATCAATTCCAGACTGTCCTCCCAGTCCTATGGTTAATGCTGCTACTGCAAGAACTGCAATTACAGGAATTGCACACAAACATTAATGAGATGTGGGTCAGCATTTGCATGTTACAATAACTATTTAGACCTACACTGTGATTTTTTTTTTTTTAAGTTTAAAAAAAACAAACAGGAAAACCTCCCATTTAAAAACAAACACCCCCCCCCAAAAAAAAAACAACAAACAAACAAACAAACAAACAAAAAAACCCAAAACATAAGTAATTTATGCAGGAAGAGTAAACTCCAGTGGGGAGTCCAGGAACATCTCAAACACCACTCCAGCAGGGTTTCACATTTTTCAGTTACACCGACAGCTTATGATTCAGCCTCCTCCACAATCGAGTCCCCCATCCTTCAGAACCAGGCATGTAGGCATGTCATAAAACTATTACGGCAAACTGCCACCTGCCCCTTCTCTGTTACACATTCCTGAAGCTGGAATACCCTCAATGAGGTTTTGAAAGGTCCTGAAAAGAGCATTCACACAAAGTTTAGCAATGCTGCACATTCAATTTCGTGATGCACCACAGGAATTGTTTAGCCTTTCTGACAATAAACCTTGAGGGGAACTATCTGAAAGTTACAGCAAGAAAACATGAGATTCAAAAGCATGCATCCTGGAGGTGACACTCTCTGGGATTAAGTAGTGAAGCAATTTAAACTAATGATTATTTCTAATGAGTTTTAATACCAGCACTACATCAGACAGGAAACAGATTATATCCTGTAGCAAAAAGCTTCAGTTTGGCTTTCTGAAGGCATCTGGAAATACATCGTGACCTGGTTCCACAACATGTAGGAAAAAGAAAGCTGGATCTCAAGCTCGATTCATTTCTCGGTAGGACCATTGGCATTCTGTGTATTCCTAAACGAGCTTTCCTAGCTTCATAATTTCACATGTAAAATGGAGATACTTTCATTTTCCTATCATTTTACCCATCTTTTCTACTTAGTTTGTAATTCTCTTTAATGTGAATTGTCTCTTATTCTTTGTCTACACCACAGTGTGACTCAGAACTTGTCTGTAAGGCACAGATCAGCAACATACCCAACAAAAACCCCAATATATAAAGATGCCAAATTTATTCTGAATCATTAACTATGAGTGGATCTGTATTCACAGCACTCTCCATACCAGTTTCCCAGCTCTACCTGCTGCTACAAGAGATTTTCTTCACAAAACTATCCCTGAAACCTTGACAGACTTGTGAAATTACATAAGTGCATCCAGATACCCTTTTAGCACTTTGTGGGTTATTTGTTTTGGTTTTAAACAGAATCTATAAGCAGCCATTCAGAATCTTCAGAGTTCACATATGACTGGTGAAATTCCCTTTCCTCCTGTCCTTCCTGCTAACAGACAGAAAGACTTTGTGTTTTTCTGTGAATATTTTATAACACTCCACTTCAAATAGACAGCCACATAAAAACACTCTGTTTAGTCCCATCCATAAGACAGTTGGGTTTGACATCATTGTCTGACAAAGATATTACAGCTTACCAGTAGAGACAGCTGGGCAAACAGGACTATACTACTCAGAAGTTATGTTTCATATTCCTCATTGTACCACAAGGGGATCTGAACTATCTTGTCTTAAGTTCATAGATACAAGGTCAGCAGGAAAGCCAGCTACAGAACTGAGATTTTTAAAGCCCATCTTTATTCACTAGATCTCAGAAAATGCACATGCTCATACAAGTATTTTTACTATAAGGCATCTGGCCACTAAGGAGGTTGAAGCTGAGTGCTAAAACTGGAAAAAAAACCCAGCAGTTATAACCCAGATGATTAGGATGGCATTGCTGCTATAATCAAGACTGTCTTTACAGCTCTCAAAGCAACGGCCATGTGAAGACAGCATGCTGAACTTCAACACAGGTGATGGAAAACTGGAGAACCATTGCCTTAGGTGAAAGGAAAGAGGGTTCAGTAATGTCCTGGTTTCAGCTGGGATAGAGTGAATTGTCTTCCTAGTAGCTGGTACAGTGCTGTGTTTTGAGTTCAGTATGCGAAGAATGTTGATAACACCCTGATGTT
>JAVJGG010000039.1:11591036-11633121 GCA_035590195.1 Aviceda cuculoides
CCCACCCCCACCCCCCCCCCCCCCCCCCCCCCCCCCCCCCCCCCCCCCCCAAAAGGCGCGTCCTGAACAATGAGGGGACTACTTTCACAAGATTATCAGGTAACCACAGTTCATTGCTTTGCTTGATAAAACAAATTAACAAATTATATTGCTGCCACCAGAATTAATTAATTTTTAAATATTAAGGCTTTCATAATCCTAATACAACACTTATTAGTGCAGATTGCTCTGCCTGAGGGCTGAAGCTATTTTATTCTCTGTTCCCATGATGAGTGCCATACAGAATGTTTGATGCTTGCTGACTGAACTCATTCTGTCAGCAGAACAGTTGATATTTCACACTAGAATGCCAACTGTACTTCAAGGACAAGTCATCTGATCAAAGGGTACCACAAATCTTCACAGAGGATGACAGATGAGAAATGGTAAAGTGTTATTTATGTGAATGACCATTATGAATTTAAGATGCTCTTCTAAGCCATTTCACTATTACTCGTTCACCTTTTAAATAATCCCTAATTCTTGGCATTGCAATTATCATTCAACTGTATAATATTATAGATGAATAGTCTGTTTATGTGACAACAGCATAAGCCACTGTATACACACAAATACAGACACACATACGTACATATGTTTGGAAGCACTTTTTTTTCTTTATATTTAGATGTTATAAATACTCAGTGATCCAAGAGAGAAAAATGACCTGACAGTTAAAAAAACATGAGGTGGTCAAATATCAAAACCAATCCATCTTTCCTGTTTAAACAATTCTTATTTTGCATGAAGAAATGTACTCAGAAATAACCAATACTCTTCTTTTAATGGACTTTATCACCTGGTATACACTTCAGAAGACCACTGTCTGACTTGACAGATGCAGGTTCATGATCTCCAAGACAAGACATTTTGGGAGGGACATGTTGTAGGATGAGGGAAAGAGAGAAATGAGATAGAACTGTCAAAAAGGAAAGTAAATCCTTCACTAAGGCGTGTTCTGTGAATCCAAAGCTTGTGTCCTTGGGATAGAACATGACACTGGTCAAGAAAGCTATGACTGTTGTGTGTCCTCCAGCTAAACACACACACTGTTTATTATAACTGCTTGAGCAGTGAATCCAAACTTGAGATACTGAGCACAAAATCCTGGTCTTGTTAATATTCCAGAAGTCCTCTGAAATTCAAAGCAGTGATCTCTTAGCCAAAAGGGATGCATCACCTTTCATACATCTAGAAGCTCAGTAAGTATTCTCAATGTAACCACATTATTCCTCTGAATGAAGGTGGCAAAGATGCAACACAACAATTCTTTTCAGCTTCCCTATTTATAAAGGGAGAATATACAGTGGCTGCAGAATGTGAGAGGCTGTCAAGGATCTATGAATCATACGGTCTTGAAGAAAAATTCTAATATTTACTTCACAGAATCCTTACAGCCACAGAGGTAGCACAATGTCTACTGTTTAAGAAGCATCAACATTCTCCTGCCAGCTCTCTATCATCTTAATCCCTCACTTGGATTTTAGAAAAAAGTGGGCAAAAACTTTTTTTATATTTTAAAGATAAAATCATATAGGATAAGTGGAAGAAATTGTGTTTGTCTTAACACTATTCCTGGAAACCTTCCATGTCTCTAAGGTCAGATCTACAACCTGGTCCCTAATTACCTTCTTTACATATATACCATCTAGGTATATTAAACATCTAGAATATACTACTCAAAGAATAAATATGAACTAGACATCTAAATTTGCATATACCAAGCAGTTAACAGGATTTATATCTGTTCCTTGAAAATTAACAAAAGACATCATCTTGGAAACCTCAACTCCACACTAAAGACTTTGTACAAGCTTTGTACACCCCAAAACCAGAAGGCTTCTGTGAAAGTCACACCTAGGGTATCCTGACTGCACTGCATCCAATCACTTGTAAGATATCAACAACACTCAGCCTATATCAATTGGATCTCTTGCTCCCTGAGTTCTCTCACATCACACTTTTCTCAGTCTCTGTCACCAAATTGCACCAAGCATCGTCTGGATGATTTCTAGGTCAGTGAGTTACTCAACACCGTGTACTGCACAACAGCTACCACAAGGAAAAATAATAACAAATACTGCATACTGGCAAACAGTAAGTCTAGATACAACTTTGTGAACAGTAACAAGTCTGAACTGTCATGTATAGCTTGGAGAGATGATATAACACTCTAGATTACCTGGAAGGGAGCAGTCAATCCCTACAAATCCATTTCTCCCTGTCCCAATCCAATGTCAGGGAAGGTTTCAATATAATCCCAAGAGCAAGATTAAGACACAAACGCGGTCAAATGCCATATACCCAAAAGAGCTTTTATTATCAAAACTGTCAAAAGTGGAAAATAGTAGCAATAGGACAGAATGGAAGAAAAAGGCAGAAATCAAGCAAGCAGTTGGGATAGAGTTGCAAGAATAGTCACCACCATGGATCCAGTGGCGTCACGTTGGTCCTCAGTCTTCAATTCTTCAGTGATGTGTGCACACCATGGCTTGTTTCCACAGTTTTTTATAGGGCAGAGTCCAATGATGCATGCACATACATACTGTTCATGCACTGTTCACGTGCTGCAGGTTTCGTCTATCACACGACCTTCAGGTAATCAATACGAGAAATCAGTACCTTATCTCAAAGACTACAGTTTCCATGACAATGGTAGTCTCCACATTCCTGCATGCTTCGCCAGCTGGGCCTGTCTCCTCCCCTGGATGCCTCAGTGGCTTGATAATCATCCTTTTTGACAGAGGAGTGCCCTCCTTAAACAAGCCATCTCTGGGATAAGTCATAGCAAACAATCCTTGAGATGAACAGCTTGAGATGACAGTCCAGTATCTCACAGCAAACAATCTTTGAGACAAATAGCTCAAGATAACAATTCAATCTCTCACACTCCCTTGCACGTTATACCACAGATTTCCTACCCTCTTTCTCATCACTTTAAAATAACTCAGGGTGATTTGCAACTACTTATGTCCTTATAATTGATTCAGCTATAAGTATTAAACATGCATGTGAATCGGTAATATTATTTTATTAAGAGGAAAATTACCATATGTGAAACATGGCTGAGCAAAAAACATGAGAATCACAGTAAATGAGTTCAAGGAAATGAGCATGACAAGTCACAAGTAATACTGTACAAATACATTTCTCTGTTAAATATTTTTCTTAGTCATTGTTTCTTTACAACATTGAAATGTGCGCTTAAGTCACTCAGCAGTATTTGAGGCAAACATCATGAACATCTGAAAAGTTAGATATTCCAAATTACATTTATACAAACTAAGCAAAAAGAAGTAATGGCTTAGAGATCATGACACAAGTTTTTGTGTGCATAACATCATCACAACAGAATTTCCATGCTTTAAAAACAAATCAGTTATGAAAGCGTAGAGGGTTTAAGAACTTCTGCCAAGAATGTCATTAACTAAAAGATTCAATATAGCAATGAGGAAAACATTTTCTACTCATTGTCTACCTCTTTAAGTAGACCTCTCCAATTAACTAAAATGAAGGAACTGAATTGTTTTTATTTATAGTGGAATATGCAAAAAACTTGACCTAAAATAACATGTATACCAGTGTAAACTGCCAATTTAAATTATTCAGTTGTCATACAAATAATGTGCTCAAATCCAGACAAATTATGAAGATCTTCCTTTTGAGTTCTGACCCAAATCATAATGTCACTGGAAGGATTACTAGTGTTCTTAATGACAGTTGGATCAGACTGGCAGAGACTAATAAAGAAAATACCCTGCCATACATGGCTTGTTTTAGAGACACCCCACATCTTTTGCTAGGTAACATTCCAACCATAGAGCAGCTGACCAGTGGCCCCTTGATTTATACACCTTGACTTTCCTCAGAGTGACTATATATCAGAATATGACTGAGATCAGGAAGAAGTCAAAGCAAAATGGCAGCAACTCCAGATGAAATTTCTAAGTGATCCCACCGGATTAATACCTCTGCCACCATTCTGCAAATTAATATCCATGAGAAATCAGCAGGAGATTTGTTTGCACTGACTCTTCAAAATTAAGGACTTAAATCCTAATCCAACCTGAAGAGACAAATGCCTTCCCTGAAACAACTCTCAGACTGTATTAATGTAAGTGAATGTGAGAACAATAATCAATCCTTTCACATCATTTAGATTCTTTCTAGTCTGGGAGAAATAACATAACTCCTTTCCATCTACAAAACCCTGGAAGTGATAAAGAACCTGTATATTTTAGAATAGCTGTGAGGATGTTTGAGATAATGGCACCACATTGACTGATGTAGCAACATTAAGCAAGTTTCTAGTTCATAACAGGACAGAACAAAAGCTGAATCAAGTTAAAGACAGACACAAACTGGCTGACAAACCATTGCAATAAAACACATCTACTTGACTGAACTGAGCTTTGATTGGACCATTTTGCCTTTGAATCTTTCATTTTTTAATCTTGGAAGAGGAAAATATCAGAAATTATCAATATAAGGAACATTTTGTGATAGAGAAAAGCACATCAAGAGCAAAAAATTTTGAACAGATCCAATTATAAAGGAATAATATCTTTAGACTTCGAGCAGCAAGAGTGAAGAATATGTTCATACATCAAAGTCAAGGGTAAAAAAGACCAAGGGGAACAGCTCGGATACTGAGGCTATGGAGTAGAATTAGTGGGAAAAGGCATCTCTGTGGAAGAGCTGCTGCTTAGTCTCAAAGTCTGCTGGTTGCTAACTATCATATCAGATCCCTGTGCCAGATTTACACAGATATAAACAACTGCTGATTAATTTCCATTTCTGAATGTATTATAAGCCAGGTGGGTTGAGAAGGGTACCTTTTAAGTTCACCCTGCAAATAAGGAGCCATGTTTTTGTCCCATTCTTACATCTTCCTTTCATCTTTGTTGCTCCTCATGTTTCTGTAGTTATTTTCATCTTTCTCCCATTATAGCTGTTTAATGCTAATGAGATAACACTTGATCCAACCCTAGGTAAGTCAATGTGCAGTTTTTTGTGTGAATATCAAATACCTGGGCTCACACTTCTATCGTAATACATGGCCCAGGTAACTATGAAAAGACACTTAATTCTTTGATAGTAAAGGTGACTTACTTTTTAACTACTTGTCACCCCAGAAAAGTACTATGCATTTAATTCAAAGTCACTTGAGGTCAATGGAAAAAGTCTAATGAAATTGCTAGCACTGAAAGCAAGCTGTAAATCTGGAAGCAACCACAGTGCAACTATTTGTATTTTTTACATGATTCATGGGGGTTATGCATGTGAGGGTTCATGGGGGATATGCATGTGTTACATAGAACACCTGTCAGAATTTGACAACTAAATGGTCATATCAGCACATTGCACAGAGTCTGAGCCAGCTCACACAGAAACCAAAGTCCAAACTTAGACTTCCTTTGGAGTTGAGGGACTCAGAATGAGACTTTGTCTTGGCCCCCGAATTGGTCCTGTAACTTACAGGGACAGATATTCTTCTGGGCAAGAGTGGAACACCCTGATGTGAAGTTGAACTCACAAAATTCACTTATGGTAAAGGCTCAAAGAGGATTTAAGTCCATGAAAGCATCCTAATCAGTTCTTGATTCATGGTATTAGCTCTTTTGATGACTGATTTCTTAAAGTTTGGTATTTCAATTAGGGCTGTATAAAATAGTTGTCTTCAGCCTGAACCACATTCAAAAGTAGAATTATTTTCAACTTGATCTGACTTTCTGAATTAGTAGTGGACTGCTTGATATATTTTTAGTGTCTTCAGACTATTCACTTGCACTGAAGAGGAACGGTCTTGGTCAACTAGCTTATCTTGAAATGTTCTGAACCTGCCCTGCATTTAGAGTTCAAATTAAGATCATTTGAGAAGCTCACATGCTACGTTGGCCCCCACTTGGTTAACTCAACTTCTGGAGACAGGAAACTGAGTTTAATTATCCAAGTCCCTAGGTATTTCGCATACTGGTATACCCAATGATGCTTAAAAGGAGAGTGTATAATTTTTCAATTCTAATATATTTGTATATTGCTATCTATTGGGTCAAAGCACTAAACTAAGGCCAAATAGGTTTGTGCTGTAGAGCTGGGTGTAGTGAACAGGGGGGACTGATCTTTCAGCCTCCAGGATGCAGAGATATTAAGAAATTGACTAAATCTATTTTCTGAATTATTTGGGGGTTTTTCCTCCTAGTGTGAGTCACAAAGAGGCCACTTTTTTAATAGCATGTAAAGGAGCAAGAAGTATTATCCACAGCAGCCAGCAGAGACAGCCAGAAATACAAACTGCTGTTCACTAAAAGCTCTCTACCAGAAGTGCTTCACTTCAGTGGTATGACATTAAGACCAGAAACCCTGAAAATGCAACCAGCACCAAACACTCTCTGCAGTGCACAACTGTATTCCACTGGCCCCAAGAATCTCACTTTCTCCCCAGCTGCCTGGGGTCATCATTCTGGCTGAGACTAAGGAGTGTAAGTGCTTCTGAAAGAACACTGTAAAATTTGATTTGTGAATCAAATGGTAGTGAAATAGACATGCAAATATCATATCAGACTAAGGACACTAAATGATAATCAATTCAGTTTGGCTTCCCATTATTATTTACTTAATTCTGAAATGTGGTGTGCAGGCTGAGCACAAATGGATCCTCTGTCATCTCTGCTTTACTAAGCCAAACACGGAAAAGTCTCACTCAACAGAATTTTCATAAGCTAGCTTCCAGATGCTTTCTAATTAATAAATTTAAATTTGGTTAGGAAAAATCTACCTACTTCATGGAATCTTATGCAAGCATTTACATTGGAAAGCTTCCACTTTCAAATTATAGACCACCATGCAAATGAGAAAAATGACTAACATCTTTCTCAGACTCTTGTGAAATACTTTTCTTCTTGTAATGCCATCCCAAGGATGAGAAAACATAGTGATCATACTTGTAATAGACATGGAAGAAAAAAATATCAACTTGATCATGACTTCTCTGAGAGAAATGAAAGCTACCTCCATAGTAATGCAGTAAAGGGATCCAGCTTGTCAGAACAGACATTTTCAAGTGTACAAGCTGTCAGGCCTCCTAGTAAGCTAGAAGAGTACGTAAAGAGGAAATCATACAGGTCAAATCACTGGAACAAAAATCCATGAAGACTGAAGATTTTTGTCCTCGTCGCTGCTATCATCCTTCAGTTAGAGTCTGCTCTGAGCTGCCTTGTGAGGGAATCTCTCTCTTTCACCCCCTCTTTTGGGTCTATCATAATCCTAGGGAGATTTGCCTCACCATTTAAGAAACTAAATTAGGCACTGTATATTCTCCATGCCTGTCCCAATTTTTCCCAGTTGTACTGACTGCTCATTTATTGGATCCTTTGAATCACTTAGAGCTTTTCACTATGATTCTATTATCTCTCAACACTGAAAAAATAAACTTTCACTTGCATTTGGGGGGTAGAGGAGGAGGAAAATGAAATGTGGTTGATTTTATTGTGTATACACATATTTGACTGGTACTAAGTAATAAAATTGCTTTTTAGTTTGCAGCACTCAGGAATACAGAGTGTAACTATAACAAGCAGCAAAAGAAATGCAGAGAAGTAGCATTATTTCTGAAGCTGAAGTTACGATGACATGAAATTGGATTCTTTGGACAGTTTGTGACAAGCTACTGCATGCCACTTACCACTAAGTGAAAAAAATACTCAAATTCCACATCTACTCAGATACTCAAATCCAACATATTGGCAGGGCAAGTCAATGGCTTTTTACGTCAACTATCTAAAATTACTTAAAGAGGAAAAAAAAAAAATCTACAAAGCATGTACTTGGGATACAACTCTTGGTCATGAAAAACATGGATAAGTGATTATAATTGAACTGCTTTATGCTTTTTAAGTCAATTCAGGCACACAGTTTGCAGTAGATAACTCATTAACTTTGTCTCGGCGTGTTACTTGCTACCCTAAATCATGAGTTTAAGAAATTGTGGCGGAAAAGACTATCTTTCCAAATCAGCCTTCTTGCAGGTGAAACAAGCAGATAAAGAATGTCAAAGAAAGGAAAAAGCTGCTAAATAGCTAGGTTGCAGCTCTCTTTCATAATTAGCAATACAATCCCTAACTACAGAATGATCTACTAAAGCCTACAGGGAAAATAAAGCAAATTTGCAAAATAAGATGTAGAGTGTGGCTGTGGTATCCATCCTCTCTGTTATGATAGCAATGGCACAGCTTTTATATGGTAATTTTTTTTCATCTGTTGAATTTAAACACACATATGAAAAAACAGAAACATTTTAAACATGTTTTATAAATGGAGAAGTAAGATGATGCTATTTTAAACTGAAAGTTAAAAACATCTCTAAAACTGTTCTCAAGACCCAAATCATTTCATGTAAAACCAAGAAAACCCCAAGAACAGGTTCAGGCATGGCTGAAGGTCAGCAGAGCATATAGGAACTGCAAATGTGGAGCCATTAATCATTGTAGTTAGATCAAAATTTCTTTGGAATGGAAGAATTTCACCTGTTTCTCTGGATAAGATGAGTATACCTTCCTTTCCTACACGATATTAAAAGTCTCTGCTGGAATAAAATTGAAGAGAAAATTAATTATATAGATCCTCCAGTGCAACATGGGGAATAATAAACTGAGTCAAATGGAGTTGTCATTATACTAGATACAATAGATATTAATACCATTATTTGTTTTGCAGCAGCATCGAGAGAACAGAACAGAGCACAAAAATAATCTTCAGACACCACAAAAAGACCCCAAAGAATTTCTGCTAGGTGTTCTAAATGCTGTGACAGGCAACTACTCTGGTACAAACTAACAGAGAGATTACTGCAATTCATGAGTTCAGCATGAGTTGCCTATGGCAGGCTAAAGCATGTAGTACCAGTATGGTAAAGGTGGAGGGAAAGTTGGGGACACAACACAGATTATTATGTGATCTGGGAAACTGATTACCAGAGAGAGAGAGGCGTTTTCCTGTCACCTTTACGTTTTTTGAGCATAAATGACAGAAAGACTTTACCCAGCAGACTCATAACAGCTTTGACAGCAAAACAGGATGACTAAATTAAATACCAAAGACAGACCAGAAAGCAGAAGAAATCTCACAGGGAAAAATACTGCTCTACCATAGTTTTCTTCTTCTTTCATTAAAACAGCCATGAAAAATATCATTGCAGTTGCAGAATAGACTTGCACTGGTAAATAGGAAGAAACAGTTACCCAGTTAAATCAGGCATTTGGAATGTGACAGTAATGCATAACTCTTGTTAGAAACTGAACATTTTGTGCAGCCAAATTTAGGTAATCAGTCCCCCAGGATCAAAGACAAGTTCTCTAATTTGATCCCAGGGTAACATGCTAGTATGACACCATTCCTTCAGAGACGAAAAAGACTAATTTGTTTATTTCAATGAAAAAGGGATAGGATCCTAAATATTTAGTGTTTATTTGGGACTTTCTGGTTGGGCAGCAAACAAAATAAATACAACTATGTTGTTATGACACTAACCTTAGCTTACCACTTATGGTCAAACCAAATGTTATATTTGAAGGAGGAATTTGATTAAGGTCATTCCTGTCTGATTCCAGGGTATATCAGCATCACTCAGCCATAATGCAATGCTGAGAGTCCTGCAAAGAAGTCACTGCTTTATTGGGTTTTAGGTTGTGGTTTGGTTTTGGTTGTTGGGGTTTTTTTATTTTATTTTATTTTTAGCAAGGAAACCAAGATGCAATTCTATTAAATTATGCTGACCTTAATTTATTAAGGTCCATTTCCTGCACATTTAGGTTTTAAAGTAATAGGACTAATTGTGTTAAACTGCAGGACAGATTATTAGCAACTGAACTCCTGATTATTATTTATATTTCAGGTGCTGTTCAGAAGGCATTTCTTCTACTTTCATCTTGTCATTTCTCTTCATGGTATGTTTTGGACATAGATCAATTTCCAGGGGTCATACTCATTTTCTAGAGTAAGTAGTTTACAATCTTTTTCCCACTGTTAGGGACTGAGAATTATGATGGGAGACACAGCTTTGGCTTTTATTATTCTATTAACGTCTTACATTAATATCCAAGATAAATATGAAGATTTAGAAAGCCACTACACTAAGGACTACACAGAAGCTGCACAGAAAGAAGTCTATCCTCAAAGTGGAATTTACAGTCTAATTTCAGTTTGGATCTTCTTAACCTTTGCAGTGCCACTACCACCTTGCGGGCATGAAGAACAATTGGCAAGACCCACATTAATCAGCTAAGTACCTCTTGAATAAATTGTCACCTTTGCTAGATCTGTCTGGGAGATGGTGTGATTGTTAAAACTGCATTTAAAAGCAACAGCACTTCCCTCTCTGTTCCATATTTGAAAAAGTCACTTAGGCCAGGTCATTTCCGCTTTTGTTTGATGGACATGAGACCAAAATACTTTCATACATCACAACAGCTTAGTTTCATTGAATTGGTTTCAAGATATATATAAAACACTAAGTATCTACTGTGTAAGCCTAATCCCTCATTTAGATTTCTGAAAAACTTTATTCCTAGCAAATATATGAGATACATTATTTCACCTGCTTTGCTCTGTGAAAATGTAAGCTGATGATCAACTCACATGAACAGGCACAAATCAGAAAGGCTTTTATTTTAAGAGTTGTTTTCTTACAAATCTTCAGAAGAAAGTTACCATTTGTTGTCAAGTTTTCCTGGATAGTTCAGATTCTCATAATACAGACTCATTCTGCTCCCAAAAATATTTTGGAAAGAAACTGAAGTGAGGGTTAGATACCCTCATTGGGTCACAGCTTATTTGGTTTTCCATCTCTGCTGGTCTAGGGAAAATGCTGCCCAGCTTAGAGCGCAGTTCAGGACCTCATGCGCAAGATACTAGTGCTCCAGGAACCTCCTCTCCTGCCTGGT
Organism: Aviceda cuculoides; assembly: GCA_035590195.1. Classification (NCBI taxonomy): domain Eukaryota; kingdom Metazoa; phylum Chordata; class Aves; order Accipitriformes; family Accipitridae; genus Aviceda; species Aviceda cuculoides. Next base: position 11,602,016 of record JAVJGG010000039.1, read on the forward strand.
TCCCTCACACAGTTTCCTCTCCTTTTCAGGAAAGAAACAAGGTTTTGATAGATTCTTCTAGTCCAGGCTTCATACAGAGAAGATGAGTGTTCCTATGTGAGACACCATAAAGCTACGAGATGTTTAAATATTAGGAAGCATTACACTCTGTGCTTACAGACACAGACAGTAAGATCCAAGCAAAATCATTGTAAGGATCTGGGCAGAGGCCAGTAGGTACAGCAATGACTTTGAGATTCTTTTAGCAACCTGAATACACATGAAGTCATTTATTAGCCATTGATTTTGTAGATGATACGACAAATTATTCTCCTGCATAGCTCTGTTAAGAACAGATGACATTCAGCTGCCTTATGATACTGAGCTTCTTGAATAAAACACTTGGGGGAGGGGTGGGGGGCTGGAAATAGCAACACACACCACAATCTTGCTCTTTTACTTAACACAACTTTAGTTTCTGTGTGTCTACATAGAAGCCAGACACAGAAAATAAACTTATTTTCTCCTTTAAATCTGGAAATCAAGTCTTGGTCTCTCAAATCCAAAGGTTTTACTCTCTTAACATATCTTTCATGATAGCTAAAGATTTATCATAGGTGGAGAAAAGAATGGACCAAAGGCTGTAAGTTCCATAGATAAACCAAACAGCCTTCTACTTTTATTTTTCTCTCTGACAATAGCTAATCCATGCTTAAGGAAAGAGCATAAGAAATAAGGAAAAATATAAGGTGATACTTCTTCAAGTATAGCCTCCATCCTGAGGAAGCAGTGCCTTAAGGTCATCATGAAGTAAAGACAGTATCCAAAACACTGTATTTAATGATCACTGATGGACCTGGTATCCATAAATTTGTCTAATCTTCTTCTAAGCACTTACAATTGTAGCCTCTAACTTAATTTACCCTGTGGAAAACAGGTCCGCATTTCATTTGTTTTAAACCTGCTGCTAATCGTTTCAGTGCTAGTGAGTTACTCAAAATTCAATGTATGAATTAAGCATTTTTACAGTGGTGAAACAGTGTTGTCTTGCTGCTTCTCTATACCTTTTCTAAGCACTTCCAAACATTCTGGGGACTATGACCTCAGTCCTCAGCTGCCCTACGGACACATTGTAGGAACTGGGACAAATAAGTGAACAAAACTTTGTCAGGATGGATACATTAGTGTCATAAGAACTAATCTGAAATGAGTCTTTACTCTGTACAGAAGAGGTTATGAAGGGTCACCAGTAAACCATGAATTAGATCAGAGGTTTGGATTTTTAAAAAACTATTTATTATTCTGAGTGAGTATTTTATTTATATTGTAACCCATAGGGATCTCAGATATTGGACAGCAGATCTACTTAGTCTGCTCTTGTATGGCTGCTATTGCATAGCTCTTCTAATCATATCTGGTGTCCTGGATCAACAAAATAACATGCAAGGTCACATATCTAGATCATTCTATTCTTGGAAAGAACAAAAATTGGCTTTTTAAAGTTTATCTTGTGGCTGAATTACTGGTTCTATATTCTTTGAAGTTTATCATCCCTTCAGAAGCTTTTTCGTCTTGTATTTTTCATGCAGAATTTCAGAACTATCTTGGAAAGATTATGCAAGAGCTACCATTAAGTTTACAATATGAAAATAAAGTAATTTGTTTGTTTGATTGATGGCCACAGAGCTCTCCCAAGATGTGACTAATCCAAGCTAAAGAGCAGTGGGGGGAGGTCATTAAGGCTTGTTTTGATTTCCTCTGAATTCTGGATAACATATCAACAATTTCGCTACTTCTACTTGAAAATTTTAATTTAAGTAACCAGAACCAAGCAGTCAATCATTTGCTTCCCTTAAAGTTGAGGTCATTTTGCATTGATATTTCAGATGGAAAAGAAACCATAAAGCTGCTTTGTGTTATTCACACTATTAGTAACATTAAGACTGTGATATTATAGCGCACATAAACGAGCAAGTGATACACTACATGGAAGGTTTTTGAATGGTTCTGCTGCTGTCTGACAGATCAAGAAATTGGATAGACATAAATGCAGTTCATCTTTTCATAAAGCACCAAGATGCAGGAAGCAATATGTATGCATGTGAAAGAGAGGGAAGAAGACAGGCAGACTACACGTGTGTAGGCTTTGCTAAAATACTACTGTGAAAACATAAGCAATGCTGCCTCTGTGTTAGAACCCCAATTTGGATTAGAAGAGTCTGAAAAGAATGAATGTATTATCGGCCCAAATTCACCTAAGTTTTATGAAAGCTGAATTTCACTTTGTTGAGTGGTGTACTTGCTTTTGAAAGCTACGAATTTCACATGAAGACCAAAAAAAAGTCAGCATTGTACCCATTTACAAGAGTGTCTCCAGGACACAGAAGTTCTAAAACTAAGTCTAAGTGATAGCTCTTTGTGTCACTTGCAATGGTATATTTTCATTCTCTTCTTTGGTCCAGCAGGGACAACATATGTCTTGACATAAGATGATAAAATTAAACTAATTTATCTGTTACTCAGACTGATTGTCTGAGGATGTGCACATGTCCTTGACATTTATTTTGGTGTGGTAGTCTGCCATTTGCAAGATATTATGTGCAACTGCACATAATGCTCATGCTCAAGGATGAATGCTCTTATTAACCTCAAACTACTTACAAATTATAGATGTTTTCTTGATTAGTTCATTCAAACCAACTTGAACAGGCTGCTGGAGGATGTCCTACAGCAAAACAACCAGTGTCCTTTGAAACACTCATGGTTTCTTTCCTGTGACACTTTCCTCCCATGATTTGCATTGAATGCATCCTAACAACATTCCTGACTTTCTTGTCTCCTTTCTAGTAAGTCAACTACTAATTAATCAGATACTGATTTTAACTGGAAACATTTTCTCATTAATTTGAAAAATGATTGAAAGAGCTTTAACTCAAGCATTACCTTCTTTTCTTCCAAATAAAATTGTGTGGCAAAACTTCTGTTTAAAAAAGCATGATATTAAACTCACAGATATATTAAGGTAGAAAGAAACAAAAAAACCTCAAGAGCAGTGTTTTTGTAATACTTCACCAAATCAACAGGAAAGCAATAAACCTGCAAATTCAAGAGCATTCACACACAAGAATTGCTTGCCAACTTTAATTCACTATGTTTTGCTGACTTTCTCACAAGTCTAAAGCAAGCATACAATCACTCTGACACCATTCACAAACATGCAAAGTACAAAATAACCTCCAGGTTATTACACTATGCTACCAGATGCTGAGCATTTAAAAAAAAAAAATCCAAAAAAGCCTGAGTAATAAAGTGGATTAGTCTGACACTCATGGAATATCTAGTCTGTTTCATTTTTGAGAAGAACCTTAAGAAAATTTGTTGTCTATCTCCCTGATCTCTAATCTAGGTAAAGGCTCTTGCTAGCACAGAGTTAGAGCTGACTGTCATTGCACACAAAGCATCCGTAAAGCATTTCAGGACTGGCAGTGAAAATTACACTAATTCCCTCTCTCTGCAAAGAAAATGCATTAAAACTAACCTACAGGGAAGAAAATTCCAAGTTCCCTTGTAACAAACAAGCAAAATCCAAAACCGTAGCAGCAAGTCCATTCAACTTCAGAAAATATTGAACTGGGTCATTGAGGAAAAAAGATAAGACCCATACTTGGATCATTATTAAAATCAGACCAATTTGTTTAGATACTGAGTAGCCACTATCTCTTCCCTTTTCCTATCTTCCTGCAGTACCATACAGAACCTATGAGATCTCAAGATCACTGAACATTATCCCACATTTTAAAGTGATGATTTACAAAACACCTACAAAAGCTGAGCAGAGCAGACTTCCTCTGACCTCCCACAAGACTTGCATCCTTTAAGTTTTAGGGCTTACATGTGTTAAATTTCAACACTTAAAAATATTACACCTGTGGTCTACATAGATGTTGATTAACAATTGTAAACAGCTACTCTTTAAAAAAAATATATATATTTCCAGCCCGAAAACCTATTAAATCCTGGTTTAGTGGGCATGGTTGATGGTTGAACTCAATGATCTTAAAGGTCTTTTCCCATTTAAATGAGTCTATGATTCTATAAGGATTGTTTTAGTGCAAACTTTCAGTGCTCTCATGAAGATTTTTCAGCCTATGCAGATCATCAGCATAATTGAAAGACCTAATTGAAGTTCTGATAGATGAGGATATATTTTTGGTAGAACAGATGTTAGGAGTTTTATTTTATAATGCAATTACTTTACTAAAAGGCACTGAGTTTGCTTAAAACTGAGTCTTCTTTTTGTGCTCCAGAGTGTATTCCAAGATTAGAACCTATTTGTTGAACAGGTCCCAGTTCCTAAAACCTATATCCTATAACTGAAAGATAAAGATATCTGGAATAATGGACATGATTAGACTACAATAAATGCAACAAGGTCGTGTTACTTTGAATTTTGTGTTTTTTCCCCACTTCAATGGTCATAAGCCAGAATTTGTTCCAGCACTTGGAATATTCAGGCATAATAAAGCAATGACAACATCATTTTGAAAGCAGACTGAACCCTGTAGATTAAAACAGAAAACTACAAAAGGTTTCAATAACACAATTTTACCTTCAAATTAGGTCTTAGAACTATAGCATTCTTCTGATTACTGGATTAAAGTTAAAAGACACACACACAAAAAAAATCTCTGCATGGCTGCCTGTTTTCTAGTCAAGCATGCTGACTGCAGCATAAAGCCACATTTCTTTATTAAAATGCCAAATGCTATTCTTTCCTAAATTTCCCTGAACACCAAAGAAGGTTTTGAAGGAAATACCTGACCACCAGTTGGATTTTCAACCATTAAATAAGCAAATTGATAGAATAAAACAGAGAGGTGAAAAAGGCTACTGTACTGGATTGCAGTTTTATTTTCCTTCCCTAAAACTGCTGATTATGGTCATAAAATAGCATCCACAGACAAAAAGGCACCAATTCCATATAATGCATATTTATTGAAATAATGAAGTTATCTGAACCAAAGACAATATTTTTATTAAAATGAGACAATACACAGTTCTGTAGCTCCATAACTTTGTGTGGTATTTTGCCAAGCCTTAGAGAGAACAGACACCTATTCCACAATCTAAATGCAAGTAATGAAACATGATGAAATTCAAAATAAAAGATAGGTGAAAATAAAAATTCTAGATAACAAAACAGATAAAAAGTATGAGTGAAATCACAATTTCATCAACATTAATATAAAAACCTCCCAGCACAGTAAGCAAGGCCAGGATATTTGCCTTCATAAACTGCAAACAATTTTTTCATTGTTTATTTGATTTTAAAACACATTTTTGTGACCTAATGCAAGAGAGAAGACAGGACCATGCAGGAAAGAAACGGTAGAAGGGACTATACTACCGAGTATCCTGACTGTACTGTCTGTGGTGTGTACAATGAATCCTTTCCATGCAATGAGGAAAGATCTGTCACTCAAGTCAGATTGCAAAGCTGTTCCCATGACAAGAGGCACATGGAGAGGACCATGGAGAAAGGAGAAGTTATGAAGGTTTCTTTTAATTGCCATGTGAATGCACAGAGGTACAGGAAAAAGGAAAAGAATGCCTTTTCACCTAAATTCTGACCATTTTCTCCAGATTTTTTTTTTTTTTCAGAAGGTATGTCACTGTGTATCACAACAGTACTTCAGTCATAAGCACATGCTTCTACTGTGGCTGAACCACATTGTCTTTGCATCAGCTAGGGCTGTAACGGTAAAGTACCATGGTGATAGGTGAAGAATCTGCTCCACAAATTTGAGTGCAGAATGATGAACCAGATTTCTCCACTGACCTTTTCTGCCAAAGTTTATAGATGAAGACCTATAAAATGCATATTTGAGGGCACTCCATCTTTTTAAGGAATGTAGAAATCTTCTGTTGAAAGAACCCAACTCCTATCAACCAAAAGCTAACATAACAGAAAACTGCCCAACCAGTTAGAATTTAATTTTCCTTACCTGCAAATGCCAGTATCCTCAGTGGTCATCAACCAATTAAAATAGAGAAAAGAAAAAAAAGAAAAACACACTGGTGATAGAAGACAGAACAATAGAACAAAATAGATACATTAGCATTCATATTTTGCTTAACTAAAGTGATAATGGGCCATCTAGCTTGTCAATCTGGTGTACACCAACATTTTTCCACTGACTACCCCAAACTAATTTATGCTAACTGAGAATGGAGCTCAAGACATCTCATCATTATACTCTGTGCCATGCAATTCAAAGATAAATACACACATTTTTATCTCTGAGTAGGATGAATCTGGAATAAGCCTTCTGAAATTAATTGGGGTTACTGCAGTCTTAGTCTTATGTCACTCAGATCTGTGTGTGGTCTAGAATAAATACAGAATATTTACACAATAGTAAATGGATTCTACTGCAGGAAGGGATTCAGATATTTGTGAACAGCATGGCAGTTCATCACCTGAGAAAAGAGATTAAGCAATCACCACCTAAGAAGTGAGGCCATTATTTGACCACATGCATATATTCAATTGTCCCTGCAGAGGGGGTGACTGTTGTATGATTGTGGGCCTCCGCAGTTTTCATTGTGTTCCAGCATAATAAGGCTGACTTTGAATCAGCATCTCAGCCTTCCTAGAAAAGTCACAACTGGAAGTTCTAGACCTTGAACTTATGAAAGTGAAAAACTCAGTTATCCCAGTATTACCCATTAGTCCACAGTGGGCTGCATTCTTCACTTCTGCAGCACAACTGGCAATGAAAGCTTTTAAATGCATAGAATTAAAACTAGCCATGCAAGTCTTACCTATACGAAATAGCACATAATTCAGGCTACAGCTGAAGAGAAATTAGCCGAGCTATTCTCTGGGGGAAAAAAAAAGAAAAAAAAAAAAAGATGAAAGAAAAGTAATTTAGTATGAGTTAAAAGAAACCAGAACAACCGATTAGGAATATGGAAAGAAAGCTAATAATGCAGTATATATTCTGTGTAAATGTTAGAGTAACAGTTTCTCTCTTCCTGTTCTATTTAGCTGACTATTTCATAGAATTTAATGAATAGTCCTGGCAGAAGGAGTCTCTCATGATTTCACATGCATGACTTTATGTAGAGTCTGATCAGCAATATGCATGATATACCAGAGGAGGACACAAATAACATGCAGTTGGGACCAGTAAAGGTTCCATTGATGCTGACGGAATTTTAATTGTTCCCTTCCATGAGGCTGATAATTTTAATAAAAAAGTTGAAATCCCAAAGTGAATCTAACATTATCATTCAATATAACTGACACTGCAGGGAGTGCAACATGCAGTTAGAAAGAAAATTAACTGTGTTCTATAGAATCAACACACACACTCAAAAGCCCCAACAATTAACAATCTAGAGACAGCACCACTGTATGTTGCAGAAAACTGATAGTTCCTTGGACAGAGGATTCATTGATCTAATGAATGTCTGATGTATAAATGAAGAGTTCACCATTACATCTGATAAAAACAGCATAAGACTTTATAGTGAACTAACATTAGAATTACAGGTTACCCTGGTTACAGCTACTGATGAATTTCGAAAGAAGCTAGAATTAGCTTGAATCATTCATCGCATGCATTAGCTAGTATATGAAAGAAAAAAACTTGACAATGAATTATTACTCGGGAAGGCAATTTTGATCTGAACTGCTGTTTCACTAAATGTAAACAATTTTTTAATTAGTTTTTTCAATGACTTCAGGTTGTCCTATTATTGATAGTACCCCAATTGTTATTTGCAAATAAGCAGAGGCTTTGCTAAATAAGTTATAGAAGACTTTGTAATTAATTTTGGTGTGATCTACTCTTCTTCATAAATCTTCTGGGAAATTAACTCAGATAGATACTAACACAATTATTTGTATTAAACTCTCTCTAATCTTCTACAGATAAGTGTACTTTGATAAAATATGGGGACTCAGAAGATTTCACAAAACTGGATTTCAACTAACCATTTCAAAATTCAACGAAATACTATGAAACCTGCTGAAAGAACTTATTAATACCCAAGCAATTGTGAGAGAATTTAGCAATTGTACAGTTATAAGAGATCAGACAGATAGGAATGGTGGCTTTCCTAGCACCCTGAGTAAAAAATTGGGCATGCAAGATGACAGAAAAAAACTTTATTCTTTTCTCTTTAGAGTAGGCAGCATCATGTCATTGCAAGAGGGAGTAAGTCAGCAAAATGGAACATTTTCAAGAAAATTTCCTATAGTATAACAATAAATTAATAAAAGATCAGAAAAATGTATTATCAGCTGGCCCTATATTCAGGACAATGCCCACCAGTGTAACTAGATCAGTGCTGATTTTCTATACCTATTAAAGTTTTTCAGAAAGCAACATTTTTTTCTGCACAATTGGGGGACTTATCTTGGAAGATAGATACATGTAAAATTTCCTACTGCATTCTCAGATCATCACATACCTGTAGGAATTATTGTCCTTAAGCATCCATATCATTGTTTCTTTTGATGGATTGAACATACCTGACAAAATTATCTCTTGTCAAGGGCAACGCATTGTTCTGTAACTGCAGTGGAATAATATTATTGATGCCAGTTGACCCTATCCTGTAATACTTATTTTGTCTCTTGCAATTCCTAATAAAACTGTAGCATCAGGAAATGAAAAAAAAAGTATTAACAAATCAAATTTAAAAGTCTAGAATACAGTGGATTTTGAACATTTATAGGAGTTAACGTCATAATCATGAAAACTATGTAATTAAACCTGCCATCTTAAAAACAATAGTAATTTTATAATCACTAAACAAAACACTAGTAAACTTAAAGACTAGAGACAGTTTTCAATTACTTTTCCACAGAATATCAAGAGCATTGTTTGGATGCAGATGCCTGTCTAACAAAGTCAGCATTTAGTCTATTGGTAACAAACAATCACATCTTACAAATGGAATCTAGATGAAGCTGTAAAGCTTGTCTTTCAATATCACATACATTTCATTAAAAAAGGGTGTATAAATAAATCACTTCTTTAATTTATGGTTGCAGTGGCAATGAATACAAATCAATGTCACAAAACTTTTTAGACAGACCAACTGTTATTCTATATAACAGAATAGAAATACACTTATCTCATGGCAGACAGTTGCATTTCCCACAAATGTTTCCACTTCAACAACCCTTTTCTACTATTGCCCAGCCTTCTCCTTGTAGCTAGTTCTAGACTGCAGCTATAGGTTTTACTCTGCATCTCTCTCCCTCATTTAGTCCCTCCTGACTTCATTACATTTACACATAAACCCTTCTTTTCCCCTCTATCCTGGCAACTAGAGTTTAGAACTACCCTCTGCTGGATCTCCAAAAAGATCCTTTCTTCCCACTCAGATGGGGTGGATGAAAACTATCTATGTAGGTTTATACCAAACAAACAAACAGGAACAGAGGGTCAACAGAGCAGCCTGTACTTTCTAAAAGTAATCTATCTATTCAATAATCTAAAATTTAGTAGCAAAGCATTCTCTGAATTGTGTAGCAAATGCAAAATTCATTCCTTAAGTGGAAAATCAGTAAACAGACTCAACCAGTACACTCCTAGAAGTAAGACAGACCCACTTGCACCTGGTATGCACTTTGCAGTACAGAGAATGTAACACTTTATGCTCAGCAAGGGATGCAAGAGGTTCTCTTCCCACTGTAAATGCAATTTGGAAACAGCTGATGGACATGTCAGTGAGCAGAAGAACTGGGGTTGCTCCACAAGGGTGGACAGACCAAGAGCTGAGGTTGACCACAGCATGGCAGGAGCAGCAATCTTACCTACCAGGGTGCAGTGCCACAGTACCCAAGCAGGGCTAGGCTGCTGGTAGTAACATGCCCTGGTGGCCATCCAGTGACCATCAGACAAGGCCAGGTAACAATCCAAGTCCAAGGTGAATTCTGGAATCCCATTTAGCAAGTCAGGACAGCAGGAGACAGAGCTAGCTACTACACAGCTCAGGAAAGGAGTAAGAGCCATGGCCACAGCTTCAATGTAGCTCCTGAAGAGGCAGAAGAGCAGAGGGGGGGGTGTGGTAGTCCCAGGTCAAGGCTCATTGGTGTGCTCAGGGCCCTGGAAAAATATTCTTCTGCAGAAAGCAGTCTCCTTCACTAGCTAATGGTGTCAGCTGCATCCTGGCAGGCACCAAGAGGATGGGAAGAGGATGGTTATTGCCTTGGAAAATGTGCCTGTTTCGTGCACACACATCTTGGTCCCACAGCAATCACATCAGGGACTCCTCAGGTCTCCTTGTACCCCATGAGAAACTATGGCTGCGGCTGAAGCCAGCCAGAGCTAGGAGCCACCAGCACCTTCTCAAAGATGCTTAGTATCAGGCAGGGGCTTAAAAAGTGACACTGTTGATCTTGAGTGCATATTCCCTATACACCTTTGCATTTTAAGCAAACTTTATTGATTCTTCAATAGAGTAACATTCTGTTAAACTAACGAGTTAAGATGGACAGTCTTCCTAGACAAATAGCTTATACATACAAAATTATATGCTGGCAACAATTCATCTTTCTTTTCCCCATCCAAAACATTCTTTGCCTGCTACCTAGTTGAAATAACCTAACCTAACGCTTCTGTGGAGTTAAAAAAGATTTATAGCAGCTGAAATCTGCTTGTAGTCTACATTTTAGCTCCTAAAACAATGCAAATGCAGTGCTCTTCTGGAGGTTTTTCCTCTAGAGACAGAACTTTTTTAAAAGAAAATAAAAACTGACAAAAATAAAGGTTCTAAACAATACAATCTGGCTTGGTGAATCTAGGCACGGAAAGAAATTTGCTAATATTCTGCACTGTAGCTAAGTGAACTAGGAGATAGGAGAAAAAGATTACTTTCCACTATATATTTAATCTGCATTTCATTTTGTTCCTGGGTGAAAAAGCAAGGCCAAGAGAAAATAGCAGAAGTGGGGAAACTGGAACACATAATTTTGGTGGAAAAGTATAATAATTTTCATTGAGAAATGTGTCTATAGCAAAATGTAAGTTTTTAAAAGTTATTAATTCTTCCTGCAATGCATTCTTGATACTGTATGATTCATGTTTTCTATTTTCTGAGCAAGCATGTTAAAAGTTATTAGATGAAAGAGAAAGCAAATCATAGAACACTGTAAAGTATTTTTCTAATCAATTTTCAAAGTAAAGAGCATTGAAAACTGTAATTTAGTGCTAGGCCTTTACAATTTCCTAACAAAAGTATCATTAATATGATTTTTTAAAATCTGCTTGCAATTATAAATACATAGTCACTTGATTTATGCCAGTGAATCTACAAAAAGGTGAACAACTTGCAAAGAGAAATTTCTATAAACAAGCTTTTAACCTACAGTTTTAAGGCTTCAGAATTTTTAGGTACAAAATTATGGACAAAGATGGTTTCATGAGCAAATTCACGCTTTTAATTATTTCAGAAAAAAAGAAGTACTTAGCAGGTTTCTGAGACCATTCACCAACCTAAAAAAATCCACTGTCAGGCTTCTACTTTCATTTCACAGTTCTTATGTATCAGGGATGTTCAACCTTGCTTGATTCACTTGATCCACGAGACGGTTTCATTGTCCCCTGTCTTTAGCATATGCAATCAGTTAACTAAGGTGCATCCCTGAAAAGGCTATTGAGTGTTCGAGACACCTAAGTTACATATATTTTTCCATGTGTTGTATAAAGCATGTAGGTCTTCAGTTCTCTCTCTGCACCAGAGACACCTACAACTGTGTCCACAGTGCCCAGTGTTGTGGCAGCCACATCTGCTTTGGGACCACTGACTGGCATTGCAGTCACAGCACTGGTACAGGACATGTCCCAGACTGGAGCCATAGGCTTACATTAAACATAGGTGCTTGGGAATTTCCAGTACCTCCAAGTTTAAGTGGCAAATGCTAGAACTGCAAGTATCTAAGTTTTGCCAGCACCTAACTGGGATGCAGATCCAATTTTTGTTAGCTAAGCTTAGTTAGGGAATTAGCTATTATTACCCTATAATTACAACATGACAACTTTAAAATTTCATTTCTATCTTTTAACATTTTGTCTTCATGTCTTTTTTTTTTTTTTCAGTTGAAATTCTTTTACTACACTTACTCCTACTGCAAAAAGAATTCACCAACTTTCATCAAAGGTCTGGCCTTTAAGGTAACTTGATATGTCATCAAAGCGGTATTAAAATTATTTTCTGAAAAGAGAGAAAACTGTCCCCTCTGAAAGAAACAAAGAAGGAGAGGAAATTGTTTGAAATATTAAAATGTGTCTGCAATGAACCAATTGAAAGACAATAGCAAAAGAGACCTTTACTGAAAGGATAATGAGAAAATCACTTAGCAGTCAGTACAAAGAGTGTTTATATGTGAAGACTTTCTATTGTAGCTTTCTGGTTTCAAAAAAACAAGCAACAGTTGGAGGATACAGACAGAGGAAAGTCAAGAAACTAAGTCATGAAACTAAGTTGTTGCAATTTAAGGTGTTGCCAGTGTAACTGGCCATGCCTTCAGGATGCCCTAGTGTGAAGCAAAACGTGTTAACATTTGTTTTAAGAATTTGTCTTCTCATATGAGATGAGCGAAATACAGGCATATATACTGCTAACATGCATACACTCTACTGATAATCAACAATTTGTTAACTGTTGTGATCATCCGTTTGTTCTATTTATCCTGAAACAATCAACATATACCAGTTTGCAAATATTTCTAGTCATATTTTGCCTAGCTTTTCCTCATTCATTTTGCTTTCAGACCCTTGTTTCACTGAGTATTGTTCAGAGGAAGCAGGATCTGACTGGGAAAGGATTTTAGGGGGTCTTACATGTAATTTTGTGTAAACTGTATTGAAAATAACAAAAGCTAAGAAATAAAGAGTGGGATTAAATGGAATAAATTTGGGGAAAATAGTTTTCATAATGGAAGAAATATGCTGCTCTTCAGCTTCAAATTGCTGTAGTGTTTCACTGATATAGTTACTCTTTCGGTCTTCATAAAGTAAGGAAATGCCATTTCTTCCATTTTATAGAGGAAGAATTGAAGCACTACATGGAAAAATTACTTGGAAACATCAGTTTCACTCTGGAGTACCTACTTGAACCTGTGACTCCCAAGATAAAGTAAATGACAGAAATAAAAATCACAGATAGTTTCCTTTCAGCTTCCCTTCTGCTTGTTGAGTAATTTGAAAGATTGCAGTCTGTTCCCAATAAACAAGAGTCCTCTCTCCTCTTAGTAATATCCTTTGTCTTTTTCTTGGGGCAGACGAGATGTGGCAGCTGCACCAAAAATTTACTTATGAAGCTGGTCCACCAGGCCAGAAGTAATAAAAATCCTTACTATATCACTTCAATGGAATAATAGAGCATGTGAGTTCACAGAAGCATCATCTGAACATTTTCCATGACCATTAAATTCGCTTCTCAAATAGAAAAGAAATTCAATGGGGTAAAATAGCCTCTATTGACTAACAATTTCATTACATAGCACCATACAGCTCAGGAAAGAATGGTCTGTTACTGTTGTTTCCTAATGGGTGTTTATTATCCCCAGGCATGCTGCAGTATGAGAGTACTGCAGGTGATTAATGATTTTGCCTGCTGCAAAAGAGCAATTGGAGAAATGTCCATTTCATTTATTATCTGAGAAACACTACTAAAGTGTAACAATCCAAGTGCTTGTAGAGGAGGACACTTTGTAATCAATAATGAATAGACTCAGTCACCTTAAAAGCCATATAATAGGAGTTTAGAAGTAACACCTTTTATGAACTGACAGACTTTCCCCTGTTGGTGATTGAGTTACAGAACAGCTTCATCTTTCAGATGAAGATGTTTTGAAAACATCTTGTTACAGAATGAACTATGCTACCTATGCTGAAAATACACCACCCAGTCAGGGGATGAGCATGCCACACACATTACAAATTGTGGTCCTTCTAATCCTGCAATAACTCCAATTTCAGAGTCACACTGGTTTTAAATTGGTTCTGCTGAGATGACATGGTTCACATCTATGTAATTCAGTATATTTATTAGGGAGGCCAAACTTTTCTGCAGGTCTCGGTGAGGCCTGACTTCCTCTTTCATACCTGCCAATGTTTTTGTACCTACAAAGTGAACTGCAGCTGCCTACGAGTTTCCACGCTGCTAGCAACTTAATGCATTCTCATAGATAGAATTCTCATTTCTAATGAAGGAGAGAAAGAATAACGACAAACCCCAGAGCTCAGACATTATGGCATTCATCTAGCACATTAAAACTACAGGTTCAAGGTATTAATTTAGAGCAGTAATTAAAATCTGAGCCTCCCATATGACGGCTTCTAAGTATTTTAAGTGCCTGGTGCCTGGCTGTTCTCAGGTAGGTGGTTTTCTGTTTCATTTTCATTGTGGATATTGGCCATTTTGTGTATGTCTGTCCTTACCTCTCATTTTGACGAGACCTTCCATTCTACATCTGTCCAAAGTTTGGGATCAAGAAAGATTCAGTTTAGGGGAATCAGCATTTTTCAAGCAGAAAACCTCTAAATCTTTTACAGAACATTCCCAGCTGATTCTAGTTGTGAACATTTATTACCCTGAGGGCTTCCACCCTACTGAATTTCAAAGGTCTTTTGCAAGCAGTTGAGGTGTTGAAAACCTTCAGATAAAGGTTACAAGAACCCTCTATAATAAGACGTGGCAGGCAGCCTAAATATAAGAAGTGCTACTAGTTCCTCCAGCAAAAATTATCTAGGATAGCACTGTAATAATGATGACATTAGAGAATATGAATGTCTCTAATTCCCAGATGGGCTGTTGTCCTGTAACCTACAGATCTGCCTGGGATAATTTCCTCTTTCGCTGGCATTCATATCCAAGTGCCCTAGCAGCTATCCATGCAGCCCCAAGAATGTCAGAGACAACATTCTGAAGAACAGCAGTTCCAGTGATGACATAGCTTCCCTGTTCCAGCTGCAGTCTCACCACATATCATATACCAATATCAGTAAAACTTGCATAACTCCTAAAGCATAGCTTGATTAATTATCAATAGCATGCATAGTGGTTTCGTGGCAGCTTTTAGGTCATCATGACGATAATAGGAAAAAGGATATTGTATAGCCACGTGTCAATACCCCTGCAGCATCCACAGTACTATTTCTAAGTGTGAGCCATCACGCCTGTTTAAATTCACTTCCAGGGATTTAGATTTGAGTCAGGACATTTCTTTTCAACCAGGAGACAAAAGTCCTAAACCCCACACCAGTTTTAAGCTGTGCAATTACTCTGACTCCTGTGGAGCAGTTTCCATCTTACACTAATGTGAATGATATCAGAATTAGACAAAACCTCTCTGAACAGTCATGCCTGCTTCTCTCATCTATCATTGCCACTAGTGCTGTCACAGTGTCGTCAGGTCTTGCTGACACACTGCCTGAGCTTCCCCTTACAGCAATTCAGCTACAGAAGATACTGCAAAACCCTGTTGCTTTGGCATCACATTTCTTTTTCCCCTACTTTTTCCTTCTTTAATGGAATCACTCTTGTTTCCTTTTTCTGAAATTACTTTTTCAGTATTAAAAAAAAATGAACATTAAAAACCTTGCAGAATGAATCTTCCAACCCTCCCTCCTCATTTTGCCAGTCACAGATTATTCAGAGCCATGACCTCTTCAGTGACAAGTGCTTATGTAAACCAAACCATCACTGTATGTTTGCCTTCCTCTTTCCTCTCAGAGACCTTTTAGCATATCCCCCGTAATACACCCTATCTAATTTCTTTCCTCCATTTTTCTGTCTTATAAACAATGGATGAAACAAAGTTACTACCAAATAAAGGCAACAATATCTTCCAAGCCTCTGATAGCCTTGTCATTGTTTTCTCAAATAATAGCTCTTAAATTGCCCACTCTTTTTAAATTCCTGGGTATCTACTTGCTCCCTCCCCAGCCTGACCTTCCAGCTACCATTTGGTCTATGAAAACATGCAGGAACAAATGGAAGTTAACTTGGATTTTCATCTCTCTGGGTCCTCAGGTGTTTCATCAAAAGCAAAGCAAGTTATTTTTGGCAAAAATTGACAAACAAACAACATTCTGAGAGTACTTTTTCTCCGTATTTCTAAAATATTGTAATAAAATGCTTTTGCTTTGCATTTTTGCTTGGTGAGAGAAACTATTTGTACAGCTTTTCCTTTCATCTCAACAAAAGAAAATCATGTGTCTAGTACCTGTCATATGTACATGGCCATACTAGCAGGAAACTTGCATAAAACATTTGCTTGTTTTATCTAAATAATCCCGTTACCTGCCAGAAAACAGTGTAAATAACGTGATGCACAGAAACAAATATCAAACTGGATTTGAGTCACTAAGCTAGGGTGGAAAACAATAGCTTATATTTCAGAGTACGGGAAATACTTCTAGCCAGTATGTTTGACTCTTACTCTGTTTACATCAAAACCAGGCTGCAGGGGCAGCTCATTCCATTTCTCTGTGAACCAATGTAAGGATGGCATATTCACAGAAAAACAGGTGGTTGAACACAGCCAGCAGAGACTAAATACCTAACTTTAAGGCAA
This sequence comes from Aviceda cuculoides, assembly GCA_035590195.1. Lineage (NCBI taxonomy): Eukaryota > Metazoa > Chordata > Aves > Accipitriformes > Accipitridae > Aviceda > Aviceda cuculoides. Next base: position 11,618,598 of record JAVJGG010000039.1, read on the forward strand.
CTCAAGCATAATGACATGAATCCTCCAGTTTCTGACTTTGTAGTTTGCTTTTTATTAGACACTTTAAAATATGGTATTTTATAGGGCACGGAGAGGCAGGTTAAAAGTGGTATGTGTCTCTGAACCAGTAGTACATACTCAGTTGATCAAATGTGTAAGGAAAGCACTCAGTAGTTTTCCATTCTTATCCAAATCTGTCATACATTTGGCTTCTCAACCCACATCCTCACAAGTTGGTCTTAAAGCCAGATGTGCTTTTTTTTCACCACAGCCTTAGGAGGAAATAATTGCTCATTTCAAAGCATAGTGAAGTAAAGAGGTATCAGGAATCTGTAGGCACTTCAGAGTGAAAGGGGATGTCAAAAGCAGAGAATAGTCAAACAAGAGGATGAGAAAAGCAAAAAGATCAAAGGAAAGAGAATGGGGAAGGGAGAACCAATGGAGGCCTTTGATAACTGCATAAAAACTGGGGAGGGCCATGAACACTGGGAAGAGTTAGTCTAGTGAAAACTAACCTGGAGATCTTGTGTTGCTTCCCAAACAACTTACTACCTAGTCTTTTTTTGCAAAACATATGTGCGGAATTGGGTTTTGGTCCAGACCAGCACTTAGTGGCAACAGATTTAAGAGACCAGCCTACACTGACAAAGGAAACACACAAATATGTGCAAGACAAATTGCAATGACAGGGCTATATTTCTACTGAAGAATGTAATATGTGGCAGTGAAAGAATCTCCCTGGCCAAACAGCTTTCAGTGAAGCTCTGCTAAAAGATCTTTGTGATTCTGAAGGGTTCAGCTTAAAAAAAGAAAGAAGTGATATGTAAGCTGCAGGCAGCATCCGACATACCGTACTGTAAACCTAGAACTCAGTAAATAAAGATTGTTAGGTAGCTTACAGTGTTCACAAACTTTTTATTATGTTTAAATTCTGAACATTATTATTAAGTCAAATAATAATATAATGACTCTGTCACAGAGCAGAGAAAAAAAACTACAGTCCCCAAACAACCAACAATCTAAACATGGGGCTGAGAAAATAAGAGCAACATGTACGTAGCACATTAACCTGTTACTCATTTCAAACCTCAAACACTTTCATATATCCCATCAGACTATTATGAATGAAAACAAACATTGAAATGTATTCATTGTCCTTCTGTAGTCTTAATTCAGTCCAAGCATGAGCTGAATATGAAAATGTGAAGATCAATTTTCACCTTGTGCTGTAAGAGTGAGTTGTGTTGCTTGCTGAAAAAGATTTTGTTGTGAAAGGCCCCGTCCCTGCAGAAAACCTGTGAAATAGAGGGTGAAAGCATAGATGAATGGAATAGAAATGCTTTTGAGAGAACCAAGGATGAACAAAAGGGCCTAATACCTTATTCTGTAGGTAGCATCTTAGGGCTTTGCATAGCATTTCAAATGGAAGCAGGAAGTCTCAAAAATTTAAAACTATACTTCTGTGTAGTCCTAGCTATCATTCCCCACTTCTTTCCTACCTTTAAAGTTACATCACTACAGATACAATAAAATATACTCAGGACAGAATTGTTATACATGCCTTTCCAAGGAACCACACCTAAAGTCACTTCAGAGAGGTGGGCACAACTGAACGTACTGGGCATGTTGCTGTTAGCCTTAACAAGCAGTGTTAAAGCTTTAGTGCGTAATAAAGCAGCCCACTCACTTAATGGTGCTTCTCCTTGTAGTCTGTGATCTGTGCATATTCCCAAGTGACTTGGCATGCTGTAGGTTTTATCATCAAATGTTTTAAAAGTTTCTTAAACTGGCCAGGAATGTAAAATGCCAAGAGACAGCTATAACTCCTTCTTCAGTCTCACTTAACTGCAATGAGTTTCATTAAATAAGAGTGAAAAAAACAAAAGTCCATTCTGCCAGCCCTTAGGCAGAGGTAATTTTAGGGCTCCAGGACCTGCCAGAGGTGGGGAACAAGTCCTGTTATGGTAGTGAAGGGAGAATGGACAGCAAGGGATGAACAGGGAAAGGCTGGCTGACATTCTTTAAGGCCACCTATGATAGGTGGGTGACATCGAGGAGCAAGGGAAATGGACCCCTAATTTTCCCCATATTCTAGAGCAAGTGTTATCAAGCTTTTTTTATCATATACCACCCAAATTACAATCTGCTGTCACTTCACAACACAATTTGAGAAACACTGCCACATCGGTTCTCAAACAATGGGGAGCAGGAAGATATTAATGGAAGCAGAGATGTCAAGAGGAAATCCCTAGGCATTGTGGCAAGGCTGGGACAGCCTTTTATCAGTGTTCTGGTTAATCCAATTTATCTGATTATTCCTGAAAAAAAAAAAAAAATCTTCTAATTAGTAAAAGATATTCTATAATACAGTAAGCTTCCTGAAAAGTTCCAGAGTAGTCATTTTTTTAAACTACTTTCCAGAGTAGTACCTAGTTACACAACAACTTTTGAGATAAATTGAGATAAATTTACTCTTTTTTAATAGACATGTAAATCGTGATGTCCCAGCAGGGAGACAGTAAATGCTACAGGGGAAGGTTGTATCAGAATTTTTGTTATGTTTCAGGAGTTTATTTTCTGTGCTCACATCCAATTGATCTTGAGAGTAGATTAATTATATAGTCTGCTGTCCAAAACAAATCAGTGATTTCTTTTTTCATTTTCTTTCAGAATATACCGCAGCTTTTTAACAGATTTTGCCAATGAAAAAAAGGCTTTTTGTTCTCTCGTTTATTTTTCGTACCAAAAAGCCAATTATTTTCAAGTAATTCCTGTGCTCTCAAAGAGCCATTTTGCATTTAAAAAAGCACGGAGCAAAAATTTTAGAACAGGTGCAGGCAGAAGGGTTTTTTCCCCCTCTCTCTTTTCTCTACTAGTTCATTAAAAGCACATAATATCTGCTTCACTGTATGTCTGTACAACACAGCATTGCATAGAGATGCTCAGGCTAAAGTTAAATAAGTTTGGCTGAATACTGGAAGTAATGCCTCCCCATTAGCGCAGTGCTGTGTCTCAGTTCATTAGTTCTGGTGAGATGCCTGGTAAATCAGCATAGGTGGGGGCAGACTAAAATGGCTCTACAGCCTTCTAGTATTCAAGCTGGTATATCTTTTGCAGATCAACCTAGAGCATCCCCACTGCATTGGGCTTGTTTAAACACATCTGTTTTAATGCAGAAGAGAAGCAAATACTAGTAATTGTTTTCTCCTTATTTGCATTGCTGTGGTCGTAACACTTAATTCTAAAAAGAAGAGAATAGCTTCCAGACACTTCATCCCCATGCACCCCCACCCCCTCAAAAGCAAGTCTGTTCTTAAGACACACAAATACAGAAAGAGGCAGGCACAAAGAAAAACAAGAAAATACTATGTGGAAAATATTGTGTCTTTGATCTTTGGGGGGAAAAAGGGTGAGGTGGCTCCAATCACAATACCATTGAACTAAACACTGAAAAACATACAGCCAACATTTTAATTGCAAATCTTCAAAACATACTGTTTTTCTCTTTTGAAGAATGTCTTTTGGGGGGTCATAAGGATTGTGCAAGAATTTTGACTTTCTATTAAGAGAAAAATGTTCAATTCTTACAAGACAGTGTTTGAAAACTTAAATCCTGAATATTCAAACATCTACCCTCAAATGCAGTTAAAAGTCCACCTCAAAAATTTGAAACTATCATCATTTTTGAAAGAGAGCTGTTGACAGTAGAATCATAAATTCACAATGGCTGCACCCTTAAGAATCTGAGTTCAATTTATTGTAAAATCTAGAAAACTCAGAGGAGTTAAGGAGGCTGAAGACGTGGTCATCTCAAAAAGAGAGGAAATTTCAGAAAATTCTCAGGACCCTCTCAATTAAGGCTACTTGTTAAGGACTTAGCGCAGATCTTAGAGACTGAAAACACTTGGTAAGATAAACTTCATTTTACTTCACTTCCCATTGCTGACAACTGTAACAAAATGTATTCTTGTAATGCATCACAAATGAGGTTGGGCCTCATTTATTGTCAGCTTTCTAAAAGCTAAGGTCAAATTCCGCTCTTGAGCTACTGCCATCTTTTATTCACAGACAACTGAAATCCACCTTATACAGCCTCTCCTTGACATTAGAATTTATTCTGAAGAGCCTTGTGGCAGCTTTTTAACCAAGCTAAGTATTATCTTGCCTGAAGCTTAGCATGCACCTTCTGCAGTCCATATACACCAAATCTTCAGAAGTTAATATAGATGACCATGGATCATTTTTGGCTTTTGAACTGGACACCTATATGTAAATATTCTTTGGTGTCTGAAATCTGTTTAGATTATGAAAATTACACCAAAACACCCAAAATATATTCCTACGTGTTTTGTTGACAAATTTATACATTAGCCAGAATCTTCTCTGCAAGGATTAACCTCTGTCAATCTCATCAAGATGGAAATTACTGAATATATCTGGCAGACAATATACATGTGAGACATGATGCTTCTCAAGCATTTGTAGTAATTGACCAAGCACTGAAGGCAGGCGAGCAGTGTCTGGTCACACAGGATGCAACATCAACATCCAGACTGATAGAAACAGTGTTTTTATGGGGGAGAGTCTGCAGCTGACGGCTGTTGTGATATACTCTGATTGCTGTGCAATTAAAGCATATGTATCTCATGCTGCAAGTCCTCTCTAAGGGACGAGGAACAGTAAAACCAGCCATATCACCAGCGTACAATCCATAATATACAGAAACACTAGGATACAGGCTAAGTAAAATCCAGGCACCTGCAAAAGCATATGAAAAATCTTCCTCTGTACTTGTACATCTTTATTCATTTAGTACTTTATCATGAAGTGTTAGATGGTTGCCATTAAAATTCAATGGCGGGCTATAGAGTGCTGAAGTGTGAATTTGTGTACTAATTAACGACAGAAAGTTCTGCAATCAGAAATATCAAAGACATATTGGACTAATCTCTGAAGGGAAAAAGTTCTGATTCTACTTGATATTTGCTATAAATTAAGAACCAGCAACCAATTATAAAGTATTCCTGACTGACAGATAAAATCAGTTTGGTTTAAGCAATTTAAGCATGTCTAAGCTCAAATCATGTCTTCAGGACCAACTTGTATGACATGAAATTATATTGCATTAACTAACTGATAAAAGAAAGACTTTCAAAATTGTCCAACCTGATTCTGTGCTGATAAGAAAGGAGAAATTAAGGCAGACCTTCCAAACATCCGTGTCCTCCACTAGCTCGACCATCACGTGTGGATGTATTCTGAATACGGTGAAAGGCAAAGATAATCTCTTTTCTTTTTGAGTGACAAGATGTAAGACTCGTCCCAAGAGGCAGCTGGTCTGTCTCCTGTTTTGATAGCTCATATGGCTCATGGGTATTGTATTTTTTACCTGCTGTGGCACAAGCTTTATTCAGACTGAATGTTTCCTTTGTCCTTTTATCTTTCTCCTTTCCACTCTTTATTAATATTTAAAAATGTTAAAATATTACATTCACCACTCCAATTAGAGAGCCTGTCTTGACTAACATTTTGCTCTTGCAGTTTCTGTATCATGTAAACCTTTCAGACGCTTTAAATCAGGTGGCATCATCCACTGGGCAATAGTAATAGCACAAGCAGTCCCCAAAAAGTACTTGTTAGGCAGACATTGAACTGTTTCCTTTATGCTTCCATGAAAAACTCACAGGATATACAATGTGCAATGACAACAGGAACTGGCTTTTGTGTTTAAACTCCCAGTTACAGCCGCGTGGAGAGGTTTGTAGAAAACAGCCTGTGCAATCCTCCTCAATTGCATGGAGAGCCCTTTGCCGTGCAGACCCATGTTTATGCAAATCCTGCCGTCCCCAGTACTCAGCACAGAGGGCTCTGAGCCAGCAACATCAGCCCAGCAGCTGGAACGCGCTGTGGGAGCCTCACTGGTACCTTCCTGCTCTCCTCCGCTGCTCTGGATTGTTCAGGCTTAGTCTGAGCTCTCCCCAGAAGAACAACTCTGTGTTCCGTGTACCCAGTGCGGTGGGTTAAAGACCCCTAATGGTCAAATCCCCAAGGGCCAAAACCAGGTACTTGAAAATGAGGAGATGAAAAATATAGAGTATTCTTCTGAAATTATAGGCCTCGGTGGCTGGTGGCCCTTTGTAAGAGAGGAAGCCTCACAGGCTCGTTCCTGTCTTACGGAGGTTGGACAGGCATGGAAATGCTAAGGGTGCAGGAATAAAGGCCCCAAATTCAGAAACAAATGCCTTGCTTTGCTTTGCAGTCAGTTATGGCACGTGTTTTCTCAGTAAGATCTGAAGTCTGTGTCTAACGTTCCATGTATGCTTAGAATACTCTGCTAGCTCAAAACCTAACAGACGTATGTTGTGCCACAAAGTCACTATTATATCAAATAAAAGAAAGCAAAAAACCAAACATGACATCACCACCTTAATCAGCAAAATTCAGCATCATTTATATATGTGGAAATATTGAACTAAATTTGTCCATGCCTTAGTTTTCCCTGCTGTTCACGTTAGTTCTTCATCTGGCGGTGTAAAGTCATCAGTAATATCCCTTACATTTGGCATTTTGTTTTATTTCCTCTCGTATGAGCATTACACCTTCAGGTATTCCAATTATGTATGAAAGATGGGTCTCTTCCTTTTGCTTCACTGTAGATGTTTTTCATTTGCCATTTGAACTTTGTAAATGAATGTTGTCAGCTTTACTCAACTTCAAAAGCTATGCTTCCCATCTGTCTTACCAAAGCCTTTGATTTTTAATGTATAATTTTGTTAGGTTTTAGCTATGCAGTTCTTCATTCTGTACTGATGGAAGGAAAGACTACAATAAAGTATACAATGCAACAGCAACAGTTATTAAAGAAACAACTTTACAACAATAAACTTGGAATATCAGGCTCCCTGAATTACAGTAAAAGAGAAAAATACAGAAAAGAAAGAGAAGAAAAGATAATAAGAAGCTACAATGAAGACTGATTTAAAAGGAAAAAGAAGCTGTTCCAAAAATGTCAATTATTTGACGCAGGAAATTTTCAAAATTATTCCAGTATAATAGAATTTCTCAATGAATTTTTTTTCAGATTTTCTGTCAAAAAAGGAATTTAATTTTCAAAATCTGGAAAATAATATCAAACTGCAATTTAGCACTGCTTCTAGCTTCTGCTTTTTATCACATCGTACATTTAAATAAAAGGTTGAATCTCAAATTTTCTTTAAAAAAAATTAAGAAAGAAATTTACTGACCATCCCTCATCATAAGAGTTACTCTAAACATGTAGTGTTTTATCGTGGGTGAGTGAAATAATTAGGAATAGTTTTCAAATATGTGGGATCTTGACTTACAATATATTGAGAATGTTTCTCAGCTACAGCCTTTGTCTTATTTTCTCCTTTCAGCTCATTGGACTGAATTTCAAACACCTTAAAATCCCCACCTGTTTTTTCATTATACTAAAAATTATACCAATATACTAGAAGATTTCAGCAGAGTCTGATAAACCACTGACAGCTCACACACTCTACTATCATCTGTACTTACTTTCAGGAAAAGCCAATGTGGCTGCTGGCATCACTAACAACTACGTGCACAGGTAAGCTTTTTAGGTTGAAGCTCAGTGAATTATTATTTTTTCTTTTTTTAATCTTTGAAGTGTCAGGAATCCATCATATAATAAACTAAAAAATTCAGTGCACTTGGCAGCATCATACCATCCCTCAAATCTGAACCTTTTTCCTTAATAATTTTCTCTCAAGATTGTATAACTTTGTACAACTCCAAACCAATGCAGAATGGTCTGATTCTACTATTTCTGTAACCAATGGCATAGCATAGCTCCTGCCACCATGGTGTTCTTTATCACCACTGACCACCAAGTATCTCCAGTGAGAACCAAGTCAACCTAAGTTCAGCGATATTTACATCCTTCACCACGTCTGAGAATTAAATTGTAGGAACATAGGAAATTTTCAAAACATTGTATGCGCACTAGCCACAGTCTTGCACTGTAGACAGAGATTACTATCCTTTCTCTATCAATGCAGAAACACAGCCCCAGAGACTAGGGAGGTCCCTTGGCCAGTCAGGAAGATAGTTACACCTGACTAATCTCCAGAACTCCAACTTTACGCTTGTATCTTCCTATAGAAGCTTTTATTTTTATACTCTGGATTTTTTTGTTTGAGATGTTTACAGCTGCTTGGTAGTAGCTGTTCAGAGAACAGCAATTTGTAGTTTAATTTTCCTTTTCTCAGCTTTCATAGCTGACCATTTTCTCTGGTTCCTGCTTTCTCCCTTGCATCAACTCTGCTGGGTTTCTAGTCAAAAGTCTTGAATTTTGGATTGGAGGTGATTCAGAATTAGAGCTTGGGTAGTGTGAGTTTTCTTGGTTGGTTGAACACTTGTTGGACATTTGTCACTCCGGTATAGATCGTACGCCACTCTGCAGTGGTCTGTTAGATTGATCTGACATACTGAATTTGAAATGGTTTACCAGCTAAGTCATTTAATCTGTATGGCTGATATTTGTGCAGATATTAGTCTACTTTAGACATTTAATTTAGGATTCCATGGACCACAGCTAAAAGCCTATGTTCCATCCATGGACTATGGTAGGGACCTCCAGAAGTGTGATTTGAAACACCTAATGAGATAGCCTAAGTAGGCATTATGTTTCTCTCCATAGATTTTTGTCCATCCCTTTTTCATCTATCCTAAGTAGCACATTGCTGAGTAAGCTCTTATGTTTGTTTCTTACACATCCTTAACCAACTGCATGAGAAAAACACCTCTAGTTTCACCTCAGCTAAACTTCTGCTCACTGAGCAAATTCTGTTTTTCTTTACCACTCATGAGATGTTTAACTAGTTTCAATTTACAGAGTTTTCAATTCTTTATGTTTCTCCTGAATTTATTCCTGTTTTGAAATTTTGTCACAAATATTTTTGTCTCAGTATCTTTGTGGTAAATATGTCCCTGCTATATTCTGGTACCCAGATTATTGTAGAAAAGACTCTGCACCATTTCTCAGTATGCATTTTTCAGAAGCTCCCCCTACACACACACTGACACCTCTGTGAATAGACACAAGCAGGAGTACTAAGCGCATCTATTCTCAGTAAGAGGTAAGTTAACAGAACACTAGCAATCATGATCATTCAGCTCCACTAGAGCTGAAGCATTAAGTGGTTCATCTCTATTTCGCCTGTCAGTGTATTCCTTCTATCATAACAGCAACTGCCTTACTCCTTTTATGAAGTGTATGCTCTGTATGCTCTGTATTTCACTCTTTTCATTACCCTTTGAATGCTCTATTCTGCCCTTTTTCTGTCTCATTACTGCAGTGCCTACCACAAGAGGCTGATGACATCTGAAACTGCATAGCAAAACCTGACACATAATTCACCACAGCAGGTGACTATCATAACATACCTGATTGAAAACTGGCATGACGTCCAGGGCATGGCAGAGGTGGACTGTTCGGTGCAAGCGATACCACATGTGTTAAGTACTGCTAAAAGAAGAGAATATAACCAAAGGAAAGACAGCTACAGGACTCAGCGCTACTGTCCTAGTTTGGGCTGGGATAGAGTTAATTGTCTTCCTAGTAGCTGGTACAGTGCTGTGTCTTGGATTCAGTATGTGAAGAATGTTGATAACACCCTGATGTTTTCAGTTGTTGCTCAGTAGTGTTTAGTCTAAAGTCAAGGATTTTTCAGTTTCTCATGATCAGCCAGCACAAGGCTGGAGGGGCACAAGAAGTTGGGAGGGGACACAGCCAGGGCAGTTAATCCAAACTGGCCAAAGGGGTATTCCATACCATGTGACGTCATGCCCAGTATATAAACTGGGGGGAGTGTGTGTGGGGGGATTGCCGCTTGGGGACTAACTGGGCATTGGCCGGTGGGTCGTGAGCAGTTGCATTGTGCATCACTTGTATATTCCAATCCTTTTATTATTACTATTGTCATGTTATTAGTGTTATCATTATCATTACTAGTTTCTTCTTTTCTTTTCTGTTAAACTGTTCTTATCTCAACCCACGAGTTTTACTTCTTTTCCCAATTCTCTCCCCCATCCCACTGGGGCAGGGGGAAGTGAGCGAGCAGCTGCGTGGTGCTTAGTTGCCGGCTGGGGTTAAACCACAGTGCTGTGTCAGGAGCTGGTTCCAGGTGTCCTGTGTCCTTGGTGCATTGCCATACAGCCCACCGACATCTAGGCCCAATGGGCTGTGACTGTCTTCCCAGGGTGACATCTCCTGCTGACGGACAGGGAAGCTGTCCACACAAGATGTTGCGCAAGTGCTATAAACTTCTGGATGTCTGTCTCTGCAGATTGCCACAGGCTCTAGTGTTTCATGCTTACGTGCTGCATGTGTATGTGAAGACACCCTGAAGTTATGCTGGTGGAACTAAAAAGAAATTTTGTCTGGTATCTTCTGGGAAGGCTCCTGCCCTGAAATAAATGACAAAGTCCCTTTCTGTGGTATTTTTCTAGACATTTTCTTGACAGGTCTATCTTTTGTGGCAGTTGAAATACTTGGCAGGATCAAACAAAAGAAGTCAAATGGAGGTATAACGGCTGTTGCTTTATATTGTGAAATTCAAGCTAGTGTGGCGAGAAGTGGTGTGCTTTAGAAAACACTGTTGTGAAGGAAACCTCTTTCTTCCCTTTCGCTGCATATGCTCAAGGGTTACCCAGAGTGGTGCCTCAAACACATCTGCCTCTCACACTGGGAGAAGTGACACAAATGGGACTGCTCCAGCCCTTCAAGCGAAGCACTAGTTCAGGTGAGCAGCTGAGTTGGGTTTGAGCACCCAGATGGTGCAGATGAAAGCATGAAGGTGTCTGGTTTGTGGGCAAGAGGCTCAAAACCACCCTGAAGGACATCATGGAGGACTCATTTCTGTGCTGCAAATTCAATTTCTAGTCAATGTACAGTATCTACTGCACTTGGACATTTCTCAAAGGGTAAAATAGACTGGCATTTTAGCTTTGTTATCCATCAAAGGTGAGATCATGACAGTTTTTTGTTTTTAGATGGAAAAACAACCAAAGAACTAATTCAATGCTTGCTAATGCTGTCAGATTGACTGAGAAGGCATTGGTGAAAACAACGTGGGAGTTCACAATGGTGACTTACAGAGAAAAGTGCTAGAAAAATACAGTTAACCCCTTCCTCCTGTTTCATCAGGGACCTTGACTGTGCAGAGTTGATCATAAACTAGAGTGTGGCCAGCTGCTCTGGCAGAAGACAACATGCTTGTGTCCTTTCAGGTGAGGCTGTGCAAGAGTCTCAGCTGCAGGTTGGCTATATGTCTGTCCCTATTTAGCAGGAAGCTCTGCTGACCGTTTGCTTCTCATTTGCCTTCTTGCAGGCTTTGGCTTGTTCTGCAGCTGCGGACTGGAACATTTTTTTTGCCTTGGTTAATTCATTCTCTGAAGCTTGCAGGCATCACATGAACCAGATGAGCAACAACTCTGTTGTTGCAACAACTAGCCCGCACCAGTGTTGGGGCTGGTCATGTTGCAGCTCTGTCATGCCACTTCTAAACACCCGTGCTTTTGTTAATCTCCTCCTCAGATAGGAACAAAGATCTTAGGGAAAACATTAGTCCTGCAAGATGCAAAGTTAAATAAAATCAATTACATTGCCTATGAGAGACAGCTTATCTCCAAATCCTTGCATCTGTGTATAAATAATCAAAACCATGCCAGGTCATTTACAGACTCTTCTATAATTGGCAGGAAAACTTTCTAGTGAATAGTAATGGCTAGAATCTGCTTAGTCAATCTGTGTGCTTTTTTTTTTTTTTTTGACATTAAGAAATTTCAGTAAATATTGACACAAAAAGAGAACATAACTAACATTCCTCTTTACCCACATAAATCTATCTTGCTGGTCTCCCTGAAATGGACAGCTTTTTAAATTATTCCTAAGAACCAAGCACACTTGATATAAAAAATTGTTATATGTGATGCAGACTATGATTTAACAGAAAACTTTACAGAGCATTTGACTGGTGAGAGACAGACACTTTATTGCCCCAAAGAGCACTAATGACCAATGTGGATCCCCAGGACCCAGCTGCATACACTGAAATATTTTCTTCTGCTTTGGAGTCACTCACTTTCAGTTTGCTCTGTGTTTCCTAGATATAAAGTAATAGCACAACTGAGCTGTTTGGCTTCCCTGGAAAGATGTTGTGAAGGCACATGACAAAATGTAATTAAAAAGCTGAAGGAGGACTCATTCTCACAGGCATCGTTAATTAACTCATCATCTAGGTTTGACTTATGTCAATTTGAAAATATAAAATGAAAGTAATTTGTTTAGTCTGGGAGAGACATTCAACAGTTTGACTGCACTGATATAAGGAACAGATGCTTACCCCTTTTCTGCACTTCCTCCTTTGAAATCTGACCTCTTGAAAGCAACCTGCATATAGATTGCAACTGGACATTTTAATGTCTTACCCTGAGATTGTGTACACAGTGACTCCAGAGTGATGCCTGCCCCAGCTAAGAAGAGTGTACGGTCTGTTCAGAGGGGATTCATGCATGGAGAGATGAGGTGGAGAAGTGTGTTCAAAGAAGAAGAGGCCCAACAGCAAGGTGTAACTCTGCACCTATAGCTTTCAAGAAAAAACAAGCTGAGACAGACTGATGCTACTGTGCCATGGAAGAGATCGAGGTATCCAGTCGTGCCCCGCTGTTACCCATGTAATCTGGAAGGGGCTTAAAGGCTAGGAGAGAGGATTATTAAAGTGGGTTTTGTGCACTCAGATCCTTTTGATCTCAGCCAGCAATGTTTTGGATCACAGAGCCCTCACTACGCTGGCACATGGCAGGGAACAGTGACACCCCAGCGTGGCACCCACCTGGGCTGGCACTGTTAGCTCTTGCGCTCTCCTTGGGCTTGTCCTACCATTACTGAACAGAGTTAATCACCGAGGCCTGCACCCTAATTGAAGTGAATCTTTTCCCATTGACTGTAGGAAGACTACAAGTCATATCTAGCCTTCTTAGGTCCAAGTCAGCTAACTTGGCTAGGCACAGTAATCTTGAGACCACCAATACCTGGACATATTTTAAAGTGGAGATTGGGCGCCTTTACAAAATGTACTGTTCTTTGCTGCCTCCTTTCCTCCCTCCACTGTTTTTCAACCTGCTAGTGAATACTGGGTTGCATTAGTTTGCCTGTCCTCTTCTTGCCCTGGCATTTAACTTTGCTGGAATAGTGTAGAAGGCTGAGGGAAGATTTTGCAACGCTTATTTTACAGCATTTTATGATAATTGTTCCCCCTGAGAGATTCCCAGTTGAAATGAAATATTTATTAGTTATTGGGCATTCTGTGCAGAGACAAAGGAAAAAAAACCCACAAACCTCAATTCTGACCTTATATTTCATAGGTGAAATGTGTTTATCTCTCAAGCTGATATCCATATTTCAGGAGAGTGGCAGCCATAGGCAGTGAAAGTAGATGCAGCAGTGGGAGCAGCTGCAGGTGTAGGTATGTCACACCAGGCAGTACTAATATTGAAGCTTTGGTTTCTTCTGTCATCTCTGCATTCACCACATGAATCCGTGACCTTTCACAATTTGTAGATGGAAAGAAAAACTAGCCTGAGAAAATCTGCATGATGAACAATAGCTAGTTTTGGCACCTCCAATAAGAGAGCTCACCATTTCCCTCAAGCCCATCTTCTCAATTAAAGAAGCTTAACAAAAGCTTAAAGGACATCTGAGCTCTCTTCTCCAGGCGTAGCCAAGCACAGGAAGCCAAGCCGTATGGAACAGAAAGCATCTCTAAATAACCCAGCAGAGTCTACGCTGTATTCAGCAGCCAAGAAGCTCAGAGATCACAGATGTGTGTTCATACTTTGAACATCTGCAGCGGCTGGGATCTTCACATGGGTTGAATTTGCAAGAATAGATTGCGTTTTTCTTTTCTAGTCTGATTGCCGATCAAACACCTAGTCTGCCTTGTTACTTCCATCAATGGCAAATTTACACGGATCTGAAAGGAAGATGAGGAGCTTTCTGACTATGACAGGCTTGAGCCAAAGTTCAGGAAAATAAATACAAAGTGCTTCATTAGCAACAGTGGGCTTTGGATTAGACCCACTGTCTACTTATTCAATTATACAGTGTTATTAGGAGAAAAATTGCTTCCTGGCCTCCCTAGTAGGTAAAATTTAAGCCCTGCAGCATGAGGTTTTAGTCTCCCATTTTACCATAGTTTGCATAGCTTGCCAGAGCTTGCATTACTTTTTCTGTTATTGCTTTCCAAGCATTCCAATCCAGTTCTTCAAAAACCCTGCTTAAATAGTAGTGTCCTTGAACCAGTGGCTTCCAGGTTATGCAGAGCACAAAGTAATCTTTATTTCAGGGGTCCTTAGTATACATTTGCCAGGTGCTTTTTTGTTCTTATTCTGGAAATAAAAAAAAGGATGAACATTTATAATTTTTCTGTTGTTCTATGTATTATTAAAAAAAAAAAAAAAAAAAAAAAGGTTAAAAAAA
>JAVJGG010000039.1:11655390-11703117 GCA_035590195.1 Aviceda cuculoides
CCCAGCCAGCAAGAAGGCTGGAGGGGCACAAGAAGTTGGGAGGGGACACAGCCAGGACAGCTGACCCAAACTGGCCATTGGGGTATTCCATACCATGCGATGTCATGTCCAGTATATAAACTGGGGGAGTGGGGGTGGGGGGATCACCTCTCGGGGACTAACTGCGTGTCGATGGGCAGGAGGTGAGCAATTGCATTGTACATCACTTGTATATTCTAATCCTTTTATTGTTACTAGTGCTTTTTATTAGTGTTACCATTATCACTATTAGTTTCTTCTTTTCTGTTCTATTAAACTTTTCTTACCTCAACCCACGAGTTTTACTTTTTTTCCCTGATTCCCTCCCCCATCCCACTGGGTGGGCGGGAAGTGAGTGAGTGGCTGCGTGGTGGTTAGTTGCTGGCTGGGATTAAACCACAACAAATAATGATAATTTTATCCAAAATAGCTTCTTAAAACATGTAATTGCACTAATATTTAAATTGACTAATAAATTTATTACCCACCTCTCTGATGCCTATTACCTACCCATCTCCCTAGGTAGATAAGTAACAGCACTGATACGGGTGAGACCAACTGGTTCGCCCTTTCAAAGGCCCAATTTCTCTACATGACTATGCTGACTTCTGGGAATAGCAATTGGCATAGAATTTATGATGACTTTTGCTGGCTTCTCAATTACACTTGCTCATTACTCATGTTTGGTTTTCCTCAACTGAAATGAGATATGATGGATTTTTCCATAGTTAAATATGGCAACTCTGTAATCCTGACCTCACATGTAAGATTCAAATATAAGCCCTTTTCTCCTGATTTACTGGTAATAGAATCAGACCCAAATATTGGGTAACTGCTGATCACCACCACACTAATAGCTAAGTCATCGTATGGTGGAAGCATATGTTGAATTCTATGTCTATAGGGGACACAAGCTGTTCAGCATAGGCTGCTTTTTAGTTTGTTAATGGTGGGAGACTGGCCAAAAATAAGTTAAAAGTCTATACATAAATCTGCTACAAGTAAAATACACTGCAGGGCTCATACTGCATTTTTTTAAAGATAATATTAATCACATCTGACAACAGACTATCAGTGTATTATCTGAACACACTGGGGAAGGTAGAAGGTCATGAGTCCTCCAGCTGGAATAAGCCAAGATTTGGAAAATTTGCATTCACAATAGGATTCACCTGGTAGATAAATACATCCTAGGTGAAAAAAAGGCAAATGTTGGCATGGTGAGCAAGGAGAAAAACATCTCAACCGGTAAAAATCAATGGGAATTGCATAAGGAGTATGGGTTAAAGGGAAACATTCAAAAAAGAAAACTAAATAGAATAGGATTCAATGCCTCATACACACAAATACAAACTCCAGACTCTGTGATACACTGGAATATTGGGTTGGAAATTCTGCATGTTCCTCTTAAAAATAAATAAATATTCTGGCAAGAAAACACAGAATACATTGTTCAGTGACCTGCGTTAGTTTTATTTTTTAGTATCTCCACTGATTGCACATGGCTCTGTCCTGTGTCTGGATTTCACTATCTAACAATATTTACAGTGGACAGATTTGGGGGGACATAATCGCAACTACAGTTACTGGGACTGCCAAGGCTGAGGCACAGAAAACAAAAGCATCCTCTGGATGATAAAAGGAAGGTGGTCAAGGAGAAGGGCACAAACACATTAAATCAGTGGTGCTTTACAGATACCCAGATAGACTTCTCCACTGAGATGAATGGGCAGTTCATACCTCCCAAGCCATTGGGGTCTTTTGGCTAGTCATCAGCTGAATAAAATGTCACTTCACTGGCTATATGTGCCTCATTCAGGTTTCATGATTATTTTTTGTTAAAAGCTAACTCTGTATTGCTGTTATCTGAATAGGAATTTGAACAGTATAGAAATTCACAGTTGGAGAAAACACTGGAGTATTCATAGCAAAATAAGTGGAAGCCAAATGTGAAAAAAAAACAGAAGCATCATGACAGGCCCCAAATTTGTATTTAGTCTCTTAAACAGCAAGAATGATTTTTAACAGACTGGAACAGCTCTTAGCAGAATTGCACACTTCCATTAGCAGCTCTTCCAGCACCAGGAACCAACACTGCTGCCTGCTGGAACTTTGAAGCATACTGCAGCAGCAGTAGGATTAGATTCCTAATGCTTGGCTTGCTCCAGAATTGTCCTCTTTAAGCTACAAATCATTTTTTTCTGTTCCCTGAAGCCTCATAGATGGACTATTAAACAGGCACTGTAATGTCTGCCATACTATATAAAAACAAATCACAAAAGTCTAGATGCCACCTATGACCACAGACCTATAAGCCTCACCATTAAGTGATGAGTACACCAATGAGGGCGTGCAGTGGCCAGGGTTTGGAATTACACTAACGCACAGCATAGAAAATCACCTAGATGGCCATGGATAGAGAACTATACCACAATATACCAGCTTGAAGACATTCTACGGTAAATCATATCCCTCTGGTCTCTTTCTTCTCAGGGTGAAATTTGGATAAGGTGGAGGGGTGCAAAGCCAGCAGACATGCTCTGCTGGATGGACTCAGCAAGGAGCAGTAGTGGTTTGAGAAGATAGGCATTAAACAAATTTCAGGTGGTTCAAAATCCTAGTTCGGCTATCTCATCTCATGTATTTAAAACAAACAAACAAACAAACAAAACCAAAAAAAACCAAACACAAACCCGACCAAACATATCTGACTACTCTTTGAAAGTATCCAGAGATCTAAGTAAATGTGGAAAACACACATTTGTTTATAACATAGAAAAAAGGCTTTGGTTTACTACAGGCGGTACCAATTGGTCCCCGTGTAGACTTACAGGTCTTTGCTATGACCGAGGAAGCATCCAGGGTGCGAGTACACCAGAATCATGCTGAGTTAAAGACACCCAAACAAGTCACCACCATTCATTGTAGCAGACTGCAGCCATTGCAAGAGAAGAGCCGGTTGGCTGAAGGCCGAATTAGCCCAGCACCTGCACTGTAACTGCACAGTCCTGGGAGTCGCTCGCTCAGAGCCAAGCGAGGTACAACTGCACAGTGCTACCCTGCACAGTACTATATCTGCTCCAAATAGCTTGGGAGCTGCCTGAATGACAGATTATCTGAGATACTGCTGAAAAATAATGAAGGCTGAGGTAATCAAAAGACAAATATTTTCAAAGAGTTGCAAAGAAGATTTGGGGGCAATATTGTTTGCTTGTTTTTCTGAAATAGATTTTTAACATGGAAGTAATGTCCTTCACCTGTTACCTCATCCTCCTTTCCTACACCATCCCCTGGAAGCTTTATTACTCCCTTAAGATGGCATGGAAGGTCCTCAAATCCCACAAATGCTGCTTGTGGCTGCCAAATGGGACTCACTCTGTCACAGACAAAGTCTCTGAGGCTCTTTTTGAAGTTTACAATGCTTTGAGTTTATTTTGAAATTTAGTCATCGCAGAGGAAAATCTTCAAATTGCTGTCAGGACAGTGACGGTCCTTTGTGATGCTACAAACCCCTATACTTTGACTAGCAGGGATGAGACGCTTCATAAGTGTATGTTCTGTTTTTACCATCTCTAGCTCCTTCTGCATCAATGTAGAGAGAATGCAGAGTTAACAGTAACAAAATATTTTTTCCCGTCCTTCTTTTGCATTTTTTCAAGTAAATGTTAAGCATGGTGCTTCTTTTGTGTTGCACTTCTTTTTCAAGCCAAGTGGCCTTAAAAGCTGATAGCAATAAGAAACAAATTACTGAAGGAAATGTATAACATGCCCAAGGAAGAAAGCAAGCTGGCACTGCTACGTATTCCTCATCCAGCAATAATGCAGGTTTTACACAATGCTGTCAGGTAGCAATAAAACTCGTTCACCTTTCTTATAGCCTGATCCAGATTACTGCAGGTATAATGTAGGAATATGTTAAGTATAGTAAGACAATATACCAGCTGCTGCATATGGTTATTTTAATTAGGACCTTGAAAACCTGAGTAGGGAAATTTTAAGAGTATGTACTGACATTTTAGACATATGCATAATGAATATTTAAACAATCCTGTGAAGTACCTGCCTAGAATTAGAACTACTGCCTTTATTATGACCAGTGATATTCTAATTAGCACTGGTTTAGACAGTGTAATGTTTAACACTTTTATGCAATAAAAGGCTGCTGCATTAGGGGTTAAGTGAGTCTCAATTTACAGATGTAGAACGGTAGGTATCTAAGAAATGATCTCATTACAGTTATCGCATCATGTAAGGTAGCAACCACACATTTCCTCTGTGCTCCTAAATGCACCAAAGAGGCTTGATGTTTTCAAAACTGTACATTAAAGCTAGAAAGAAAGAAAGAAAGAAAGATAGATAGATGCAGAGAGAAAGAATACACACTAAAAGGTGATTATTATAAATATAACATTCAAATGGCATATTGACAATATCCAGGGTAAATACCTGTAATGGATCATGCACAGCCTACATCCTTCTTTTGTGTATGGCCATAGCAAATGAGCTCCTGAAGTAGGAAAGTGAATAGTGTGCTATTACTACACTAATTAGTATTTAGTAAGTTATAGTCTGCTTTCCATCTTACACCCTGGGAAGCTCCTGGCCTTGGTTCCCAAGACTTCCTGGTCTATAGGGCTTGATTAATATACTGCAAAATGCTTTCTAATATTAATTGTAACATTCATTATTTGCTTGATGCGCAGCCTCAATCACTAGTTGTGGTTCTGCTGGTTGCAGGGCTAAAATTCATGGAAAAGTTGGTCTTTTGTAGCCTCTACAGTCCAGCAAAAAGATAGAATTCAAAATGAGTCCCAAGACAAGAGACAGCAGTTGTAACACAGTTTTACAGCTCAGGAGAAAGAAAATGTTCTTGCTGCTAAATACATCAGTTAAAACACTATCATTTTTATTCCCTGCATTCTCAAGGAATACTGCTTTCTTTTTCTTTCTGCTTTTTAACAGATCTAGTTGAGCTGACACTTACTGCTTCAGAGCCAGAGAATACAAAGATACAAAGTAGAAGAATCATTTTTTTTTTTCTTTCTATGCCTTATATTCAAGTTTAATATATAATACTGGGTAGTCACAGTAGCTTTTGAGCACTACACTTAAGATTTTTTGGAGTATTTTTACTAGTAAACTTGCTACTTCCTCTTCTGAATATAGATTTCTAGTGTAGTTCCTTACTAGTAAAGCAGCAAACTTTCTCCAAGTACGGCTAGACAAGGCTGTGGTGAAGTCACTACAATTATATTCATCTACACCACAGTCTCCACATCACAGTCTCTTAGACCTCAGTCATAAGGATTTTAAAAGATGTTTAATATCACTTTTTATCTTCTCATTCTCCAATCTTAAACAAAATGGCTGAGGAATGGTGATTCTCAGAATAAAATTAACTAGAAACATCCACAAAATGATGCTAGCCATACTTCTTCGCTGGCAATTAAGCATAATTTCTGGTGCCATGTCAATAGGGGCAAAGAGAATTAAAGGCACACAAGAGAACTTGTTTCATGTCCTAGAGAGGTATAGTACAGTTTGAAAGATTTACAAGTTTAAAATTACAAAGTAGTTGCCTGGATACTTACCTGAGTCCAGAAACAAATCCAGTCAAGCTTCAAAGACTGTCCTCAACCTGTCCTTTGCTTTGAAGGTTGCTGCTTCTATCTAACACATGAAATAAAAAGTAGGTATCTGGGGGAAAAAAAGTTCATTTTTCCCAGCCACATAATTTACTTAAAAAAATTCTTTTGCTATTACCTATGAGTCTTGCCTGTCATATATGCTTGTCCACTAAATGCAAACAGAACTGCTACAGGAAGGTATAGTCTTTACCCATCCCGTGGAGCTGCCCAAAAGCAGTAGGTCTGACTGCTCTGAAATTTGAGGGCCTGGTAGCCAAATAAGCAACAAAGAAAAGAGTCACACGTATGACAAAGGCCCAGTTGCAGAGGGATATTGAATCCAAATACCACAGTACTACTGGCTAACCTCTTCCAGTGACCACAAAATCAAAACAAATCAAATCAAATCAAATCAGATCAAATCAAATCAAAATAAAACAAAATAAAATAAAATAAAATAAAGTAAAACAAAATAAAATAAATGCAAGCATAGCACACCTTTTATCACTTGCAATCAACTGGCATGTGTAATGTTCTTGGTGAAGAGCACATACAGTTTAAATGATATCTTCTTCAACAGATCCTCTTAAACTAATATCACAAACTGAGTGGTAACGAGCAGCATTCGTTGCACTTTAAGTATGCACGTAACAGTAAAATACTGAAGCATGAAATGGAAGTCATAGACTGTGGGCTATCTTGCTAAGTAGTGCTTCACATGCCCACTAGAAGCAGATCATTTGAGAAAATCGCAGGAGCTTTGGCAACTATTGAAGCAGAGACGCTTTAAGACTACAGCCTCTGTCCCAGATGAAAAATCTGTTAATTCCAACTACACTGTAATGCCAGAGTGGAGGTTGTCATAAAAAAATCATTACTTATCCTAATGCTTTATCAATATTCACTAAAATCAACACATTTATGCTTTAAAACTTTGTTGGGCATTGATAAGCATGAAGCCAATGAAATGTAGAAAATAGAAGGAAACAAATGACAGGACGAGAAGAATATTCCTACTCCTATTTATTACATTTCAGCATTACCAGTCACTGAGAAGTTTGGTACTTTGCATAAAAATGGACAAATTTAGAGCACCATCTGGAAATATCCCATAAAAAAAATTCTTGGATCTTAAGTCCTTAGCAAGCAATGAAAGTATTAATAAAAAGTACAAAATTATCATTGTACATAAGTAAACAGCATATTCAGAAAGATTTGTTAAAGGATGATATATCTACTGTGACAAGGACAGAATAATATAAATTGCTAGTTAGTCTAAAAGTTCTGTTTGTGTTATAAACATTGTTCTAACATAAAGCATTTCTGGTTCTTTAAGCAGTAGATAACTTATTACCTGAATTATCCCCAGTTCTTTGTATCTTGCTGTTTTCCTGACAACTTCTTGACTGAAGGTATTTATTAATTCCCGCCCCTGCCAACATACCTGTTATATAGTGTCCTCTGTAGGCACACTACTACACAAAACAAGAAAAAATAAAGTAGGAATTACTACAAAAGAACAAGGGAATGACTGCATTGCTTTAAAGCATTCTGATAGAGTTCTTTCATTTAGTAATATTTTTTTCAGTTGTCCATATCCTGCTCCAGAGCTGAAACATATTCAGCATGGATGAGAAGTCTGAAAATAAAAGAACCTACTGCTCCTGCGTATTTTCTTGAAACATGTCATAGAATAATGCCGTTATGCTCACCATCTACATACACATGCAACTGGTAGCCTTCCTCCTTGAAAATATCTGCTAAAATAAACAAGGTGGGTCAGATTAGCTGTTATATAAATGATGGAGGTCCATATTGATGAGAGTACATCTCATCATTCAGGATGTCAAACAGGAACCAATTAAAACGGCATACTCAAGCTACATAGACTTCCAAAGCCCCAGTAAGATAGAAACACTAATCTTCTCTGATAATATCTCCAAGCCTTTAAAAATTAGGGGATTTATGGATGTTGATATGAAAACATTTCCTTTATGTGCTTGCTTTGGAAAAGTTTTACAGTAGCTGAAAGTGGGAAAAAATGGAAATGGAACTTTTAACAAAAAACTGTTTTGAAAAATATAAGAAAAAGGCTATTATTTAACTTAAAAACATGAGCAAAAGCCTTCTTTTCAAAGGAGAACAAAATATTTAGAGGGGCAAAAATTAACATGTGTGTATGTGCATGAGGGGTGTTTTTAAATGAAGGTTACGAGTTGTCAATAAAAAACTTTGGGCTTATAAAAAAGTTCTTTTTTAAAACATACATTCACTAGACATCTTTAAAATAAGTGTGCTTCCTACCTTACAAACAGGTCTGAATCCTAAAAGAATCAACACTCATGCTACCATAAAAGAACTTTCATCTAGATAGTGCTTCTATTGCTGGCCACACATTGAAATAGGTTTTGATCGTAATGATGATGACTACTATAAAGGATAGATAGAACCACTTCTGAAAGAAATAAGGACAGATTTTGACCTTAGTCTGAAAATGAAATTGCATTGTCAAGGACATATAATGACATTTGACTCCATGAGAAATATTAAACACATCTGATGCATCCAGGGCTGGTTTCAAGGAAACTTGTTTCTGGATTCCTGAGGATTTCGTTAGATTCCAAACAACCGTTAAATCCAGCCATGTTTTTAGTCTTTATCTTTATTGTGTTCCTAACATTGAGGTGACTGAATTTTCTTTTATGTATTTGTGTGATTGAGTAGTTTATTATTTGATTTTTTTTCTTTTTGAATAGTTGTTTTTCTTTTTTTTTTTCTTATTACGTTCTTTTATATTTGATGCTTAGTATTCTCCATTTGGTAGATGCTTTTAAAAATGGTTTGTTTTGACAACAGAGTCATCTAAGGACTAGTAAGGCTATCTTCTGAGATTGCTAAGGTTACCTTGTGACTTAGATGACGATCATAAACCATTAACAGAATACATCACAAAACAAAGTAGGAGAAATGAAAAGATGTTTAATTACCCCAAGCAGTGGGAATTCTTTAAAATACATGGTGTATCTCTATGGAAAATGAATACAGCACCAGAAATTAATATCAACTAAGAACAGACAAAAGGGCTACATTCATCAACTAATCCAGCCTCCAAGATTAATCTAGCTACCTCTCATCTCCTCTGACTTTAATTAAATCCCTCTGCCTAGTTTCATGAGCTGGTAAATCTTTGAAAATGAATTCCACACTCCTGTTTGCAAGTTTGTGTTTTACTTCTAAACCTGGCTAGCGTGGCTGAGTCTGGTACCTACTGTGTCTCCTCTTTTGCTTCCATATTTAAATAGGCTGTTAAAAATGTTCTTCATGGCTAAGAATTGAGTTTAAATATATTTCTAAATCCAGTAATAGATGATTGCAGTCACACCAGTTACTTTGAAAAGACCATGTCCTGTAAGCTGTTTAATTATCCTCTAAGGATTCAAGTGATTTAAAATGTTCCCACCCCAAAACAATCCTGTAAATCATTCCACAATGCTTTATCACATTTAAGTACTCTCCTATTACTCTTCAAACTTGTGCACCATTTCCATCCATTATTCTTCTGCTTTATGGGACTGTGCAATTTGTTTTAAAGAAGCTGGTTGAATTTCAAATTGGAGCCAACATAAATCTATCATGTGTTTATATTAGTGGGGAAAGCATAGAAAACTCCCAGTGCAGTGGTGTCCTCTGGCCATATTAAATGTCAAGTCTGCCTCTTAACTTTGCTTTGTTCCTCCTCTCCTGTGTTAGCTTTTGTACAACACGAGGGAATTTCCTATAAGCTGGGCTGCCCATGGCACTTTCTTCCTGACATGTAGTAGAGCCACTGACCATATGTGAAAATCATGAAGTTTGGACAGGTATGACTGAACCTCTCTCCATATCTCTAACCATGACACCTGCATAAATAATGCAAACAATCAGCAGTTTTGTAAGCAGTAGCAGCACAGTATGGTAGGCTATAATGCATCCCCATGGCCAGATACAATCAATGCTGAACTATCTTTGCCATGTGAGTCTGTAGACTACCCGTAGAGATTTGAAGGTGAGTGATCCACAGTACTGTAATCCACTTCCTAGCAGTTCCTTGTAAGCATTAAACAGAAGGCAGAAGCATGTAATATGTCATTAAGAAATTGCCCTGCTTGCAGAACAGAATCACCTCACACTGTGACTGCCTTGTTACGGCTCACCACTATCCTCAGCTTCCCTCGATCTGTCAGGAGGAGGCACGTACTGTGAGCTTTCCAAGTCTATTGATTCTGACATGCCTGCCATTTCCTTAGCAAAATAACTTGCCTGTTTTCTACATAGAACCCTGGCAAGAGAACATTTACCATCTGGCTCTTAAACAAGGGTCAAGGAGCACTGCCAAGACATATTGTTCTGCTCAAACACGTTAGCGCTCCCTTTATCTTCAGATGGGATTTGGTAAGTTGCCTTGAGGAGCAGAACAACATCACTGCTGTTTCTCTCTCTGCCTTTGAAACAGAGAAACTGAAAGCCCTAAGTCCTATATTGTGCCCTCTTAAATCAGTCAAGGTAAATAAATATCCTGCCATCCTTAACTTCCATAGCAAAAAAAAAAAAAATGCCAACACAGACCCCTTCCAGCCTGGCATGTTTCCAGCCACCTAAAACACCAATGGCCCCAGTGAGATGAGAGAGGGTACAGACTTCAGTGGGCAAGGCTGCAAGGCTGACCAGAAGTGGCTGAGCAGGTTTTTATTTGGTTCTGTAAGATTCAAGAAAAAAAATAGCTCTCTGACTCTGAATAGGGTGGTGCCCTTGATGGTGTTTAAATGAGCTCTTGCATCATTTTCTGGTGAGGAGTTAATGACCAAGAGCAATGGTGCCTTGAGGGTAAGGTCTAACAGGACCCAGCCATGGGGTTTATCAGGAGCTGCAGGACAGCCCTGCACCCTGCTCAAAGCGTGCTGCCACTCACAAAAATTTGTGTGGAAATGCAGCACATTGGAGACTTTCCAGATGTTCCTGTATTGTCTCACCTGTGATACTGTCCTACAGAAACATAAGATCTCCACAAACAGCGAGTGGTGCTTGTCACAAGTACTCATTTTACAAAGTAGCCGGCTGGTACATGTCTGCACACTATGTTAATCACTCAGAAATGGCATATTTTTGATGGAATCGGAGACTGCTTGACAAAATGGAAGGGTTGAATTTCCAAATCTCTTTTCATGGAGACAAAACTCAGCCAACAATCTGACCACATCTGCTCCATCTGTTGATGATCACAGCTGAATTCACATCTTCACAGGCAGCTATTTTATGTCAGTGTCATGATGGTGTCAGAAAAGAACAGATTAGTGAAAGAAGAGGTCTTGGAGTAATTTATAAGCATTGAGATATGGCTTAACATGGTAGCAGTTAAAAGGTCAGAGAAGGTGTTAGTATTGCTTGCAAAGGTGTGTGTGAAATTGTATGTTTATGATAATTAAAATTATGATAATTAATTACTGAGATACAATAAATATTAGCTTATTAATTTACTTCTAAGATTGATACCTCAGGCAGAGAAGAGTGAATATCTTCTGAAAGACAATCCCTGATGAATAGCACTGCAAGATGTGAAATGAGGATGCTCTTTAACATTATTTCTTCAAAATTATAGGACCTAACCCCCTGCTATGAAGAACAAAGGATATGATACACTTCACTCAGAAAAATTAACCACATGCTGAACTAAAATCAGCAAAATCATGTACTCACAACAAATTGTATGATAAGGAGCTCCACAAGGGAAAACATCTTAAACAAAAGACTACCAGAAATGTCACTTGCCCACTAAAATAAAGGAAACAACAGCCTCTTGCAGAATTGTATGAATGGAAGAATAGAGCTAAAATTATTTGAGTAGTAACTTATTTAATTTTCTATACTTCTATCAAATTTTAAAATTCTGAAGCAAGATTTGCTCTGTTTTGACCATACAGTTGACTAGAGGACAGTAGAGGTACTTAGACATGTCAGGAAACAGCACATTTACATGTGTAGCTCATTAAAATGAAGACAGCAGTTCAGCAAATCCAAGTCAGAAATATCAGAGCCAGAAATACTCAAAGCTACAAATAAGACACAAACATTTGGTATTGCAGACTTTGATACTGTTTAGCTTTGTCAGGAAGGATAAGTATACACACACTTTTGTTTTCCAGATTGTCACTGACATATCAAAGGGAGGAAGATGAAAGGCTTAGGACTTAATCGGTACCATCAAAAAGAAAAATAAACTTTAAATAGTGGCTCGGATCCAGAATGGTGTGCTAGTTCTGAAGCTGGAAAATGCCCTCTGGAAACTATTTGAAAGAGAGCATACTCTTGAATTGAAATTCCCTCTATTTTGTTAGGGAGCTTAAGGAACCAAATGGAACTAGTCTGATTACCTCTTCTAAGCTACAAAATGGTTAGAAGAGAGAAATCGGTTTATTTCAGGCATATGTCTGGGACATGCTGCTTTTACTGAGAGCCCATTCTGAAAAAAATTATTCAAGATTGCTTCAGAGACAGTAGTCTTGAGCCAGAATTTGACTCCCACTTGTTTTCTGAATGTATCCTTTGTGAAAACCCAGCTATCACAGGGTACATCATATGCACTTGTTCCAAAAGGTGAACAAACTCAACATTGTCCTGGCAACTCTGCAACACAACAGGAATTTCTTAAAGAGAAGAAAACGTTCAAATGTCATGAGAGTATATATCAGCCACATCTATTTCCTGAGAAAAGGAACCAAATATGATGGCATAGAACTTAAAGCAAGACGAAAAGTATAAAAATTAAAAAAAAAAAAAGAAGAAACAGACTTTCCATCTGGTTTCCCAGCTGCTTCTGTAAAGACAAATCTCTCCCTGTTGAAAATTACAAAATTGTTGTTGTAGTGCAGCTTTTTCAGAGAAAGGCACAAGAATTCTTGACTGACAAGCCCTTTCAACAATGGCACAAGTCAAGTTTGTCTTGCACTTGTTACATTATTTGTATGTGAGAGACTTTCAGAAATTACACAGATGAGAGATGAAATAAGACAGAAGGAATTGTAGGAATACACTATAAACAAAATAATAACTTTAAGTTAAAGCAAAAGAATAAAGGAAGCACGGGCCAAAGAGCTGTTTCTCTAAAAAAGTATTTTTATTCCTTTGAATTTAAACTCTATGAAGGCATTTTAGCTGCCTGCTGGCCTGAAGTAGGGAAAGATGAGGGAATGTAATAGTGTTGACTGGTCAAAAATTGACTTTATTGAGTAGAATTTTTTGGCAAAAATTAGGAAATATTTTTTTCTTGGAACATCGTAAGCAATGTTGGATTACTTGGCAAAATAAACAAAAATTAAATGGACATGTACAGGAAAAGGCATTATTGCTGAGAGCCAAATACGTCCACTTTGCAAATGCCATTGTGGGTCCCTTGACTATGAGATGATAGGTACTCCCTTCCCCTCTGCAGCCCAAGCTCCTTGGTCAGCACGTCCCACCTGGAAAACTGACCCCATGTTGGAGAACGGAGGTATAAAGAACGCCAAATTCATCTCAAAAGATATTTCATATTCTGGCTTTCCTCAGCAGTCAGAGAAAAGCTGGCTCTTTCCTCCGTACTGCTCCGCACACGGAGAGGAGGCAAAGGAGAGTATGCCTTGTGTGAGGGTGCTTCCCACAAGCTGCTCTGGTGTGCACACCTCTGTGGCACAAGGCTCCTTCCAAATCCTCATAGCACCACTTCTAGCCCCTTTCTGATCTCTTCCCGTGAGCTCCTTCTGGCGTGCAGCATTCTTCTCAACCCATAATTGTCCAGTGCTCCTCTGCTTCATCTGGCACATGGCTACAACAGCCAACTGCCCATTCAGCCACCAGTCCAGCCCTGTCACTGCACTTGACTTTCAAGCCCCAAGCACCATTCAAGACCCAGAGGAGAATGTGGACATCCTGTTTGCTTACTAGTGTTAGAAGGTGTGATCATATTGTCTTGTTCTATCACCAGTAGAGCTTGTCTTGTATGAGAAACTGAGCACAACCCACACTTTTCCGCAACCTAGTCAGATCACTACTTCTACCACATCCCTTCGTTTTCAGACTCCGTTACTGCTAAGCTGCCTTTTGAAATGCAGTGTGACAGTCTCATTTTTCCCTTTTTGAGACAAGGTTCTTTGTACTAACTGGCAAATCCTGGGATTAGTTAATCTGTAAATTCCACAATACATTCCCTATTTCTAAAAGTTTATTCTTATCTAAGTGAAAGCTGCTTTGACTATTTTTGGTTTTTCTTGTATCTATCTCAGGCCTTTGGGAGCTGACTGCTAGCACCACAGCTCTGGGGAGGTAGTTAGTGGGGGCAAAGTTCATTTGAAGCTGGCTGAAAAAAGTGTCAATAGACCTCCACACATCCATAAAACCAGACAGAGCAATATGCATATAAACTCTCTACAGAGTATTCTGAGTATTTGTACTTCTCAAATTCTTTGCTGCACCAATAGTCTCAAGGCTGATGACTTTTCACAAAGGACTGAAATTAATGAAGTACTCCTTAACACTCCCTCTTAACTTCATAAGAAATGTAAAGTAGTTCCTCCTAATTCTACTCAGCCAGCTCCTTGAATTTCAAATGTAATTGGAGATTGTTTTGGTTAAAGAAGCAAGGGCTGTCAAGAGAAAATGAACAGTAAGTCAGTTCTGCAGATGGAACTTTGTTAAAACAGACAATGTTCTCACTTTTCTCATTTCAGTAACTTCCACATGTTATTTTGTTTCCCTGAATATTTCTTCCAGAAGTAATAAAATATTGCCGTAATATTACAGTTTTTCAGTAAAATATTTTCCAAGTAGAAGTGGAAAAATACAGGCAAGGAATCGAAAAATAGAGACAGAGATACAGAAAGAGTAGACAAAGGAAAATGGAGACCACGGCATACAAATAAAATTTATATGTTTGCTTTTATGCTTTGTGGAAATGGATGAGACTAAGGCTGACTGGCAAAATTCCATTTAGGTCCACTGGCATCAAAGGTTCTACACTGAAGTTATGTTAACTAACACCATGTAAATGCAGTTTAAACACATTGTAACAGCTCTTGATGTGCTAGAACACACGTGTAAAATGAAATTTCATTTTTCTCTTTAGAAATCTGATTGCAAATGCTGTTCATTCTTCTGTAGAGTATAAGAAGCCTTCAATATTTGGATTGAGAATTTCACAAAGCACATGGAAAACAGATTCCTGGATTAATATTCTCTCATTCTATGTATTACAAAAATTAAAAAAAAAAAAAATCCTGCAGAATTTAACAGAAAAGAAACTCATAAGATTCTCTAGGAAAGTTTCATGTAAGAGTCTCCAAAGGGAGAAATATGTCCTTCCTATTGGTCTTTTGAACCATTATGTCAGACTCTGACAGCCGGATTGTCATTTTCTATTAACTTTTATGGGACATTTAAAAAAAAACCAAAAACAAAACCAAAAAACAACTAGAGAAAATTAATTTCTTACTAAGTTCCATGATTATTTCTTGAGGCATATTGTAGTATTATTATAAATAATGTAAACGTATCATTTGTATAGCACTTTTCACCTTCAAAGCACTTTACAAACATTAAGTGATATTTAATCTTTTCTGATACAGTAGAAACATAACCGCTTTCCAGAGAAACAATATGAGCTTTATCACCACCTCAGAACTGCATTTGGAATAATGTCTAGCTTTTCTGAAATTCATTATTCCAGTCTGCTGGGGCTGAAAATATGGTAGTGAATCTAAACTTTGTCCAAAATTCAGAACTTTCAGACATGGAACATTAAAGAGATGCACCAAACTAAGTACAAGTTTCTGAGCCTGGACATAGTTTCCAAGCAGCTGTCAGCACTAAGAGATGGATAGATGCAGAAAAGTTACATGGCTTGCTCAAAGCCACTGATATCAGCGTTTGAAGCTCTAAGCTGTTAGAATGAAGCAGTGCAAATGTGAAAAAGTGATGACTACAATTGTCTGTGCCCCATAGAGTTCCCATTTAAATCAAAGGCAAAACTGACTTCAAAGGAAGCTGGAGCAGCCACAAATGTTGTATGTAAAAAATGAAGAACAACTTGCTTATGAAGACAGCTAATATTTTATAACCGTCTGTTGTGCCTGAAGCTTATTTCTCTGTAGAGTGTATTCCCCAATATTTATATCCATTTATATTCACAAGGATTAAGAACAGTGAAGCTGTCTCAACCAGTTAGTAAAATCTCCCATGCAAACAAAGGCTGTAATCCTGAACCTTACTGGAGTTGGATTGCAGACCATGACCCTCAAAAGCTGCAGACTGCGGTTCTCCTAAATGAGCTTCAACAGGGCCAACCTGGACTAAACCAGCTCCAAGTGGAAATAACTTCTAAGTAAATGATACAAAATTTGATGGTCCAAATCAGTGCCTGGCTAACTGCCACCAACTTCCATGCAGTTACCCCCAGGGACAAATTATTCCATTTTGTCTAAATTAATTTGCTCATACGGCTTGAGGTTACATAATTTTATGCATGTTTTTATGAAACTCCACATGTAACCTTCACTAATCAAAAAGAACCTCGAAAGTATAGGATACTGAGTAAAGTCCAAGTTCAAAATTCTAGTTTTAAAATAATCTCAAGTCATAAGCAAAGCATCTACATAACCAGATTTAGACTGCATTTTTACATTTAATTCTAGATAGACAAATGCCTATTTTGCTAATAGTTTATTGCTCAGTTATACTAATTCCTGAAAGGTAATTGCATGAAAAATTGTCAGGCTACATAACAGATGTGATTAAAAACCAACTGTGACGTGAACACAAGGGAGATAAGGTGTCATTAATCTTAATGAAATGTGATTAGAAATTATGATATAAAAATACCAGACTCTCATTTTTAACATTATTATATAATGTCATGGGTTTTATATTTCTGTGCATAAATTTGGATATGTATTTGTAAATTCTGCATGCAATATACTGACATAGCTTGTCTGAGCCTAGGGAGAGGATTTTCCTTTTGAAATCAGTAGGAATTTTGTTATAGACTTCTTTGGGAAACAGATATCCTTCCTATATTATTCATAACAATTGGCACAATAAAGCCCAGAAAAAGTGAGAGGGATCGACATGATGTACAAGTATTATTTTTGTACTCCTGAAGGTTATACAAGGCTTTGAAAGGAAAAGATATATCTTCATTTCTTCAAAACCTATTTGAAGTCTTTTTAGTGTTCAGCTATAAATCTGACCAAAATTTCACTATGCCAGTTGCAGAAAAATTTGGCATCACTAAATTTGTTGACTGTCATAGTGGTCAACCGGACCCATACATTCAGCATAGCGTTGTAAGGAAAGGAAATGTTCATGATTATATTGTGTATTTGTCAGATGGTGAGTGCTTAAGAGCCTGTTACTTAGATGTTAGAAAATCCAAACAAGAACTATAATGCATAGGAAAATAGGCTCCCGTGTTTCTCCTGCTTTTGAAACTACCTTGTTCAGTTGGACGAGCCTTTGCCACTGCTGGGTGATAGGATGGAGTTGTCAGGGATAGGCCATTAGTCAGTGTTTACCTTTTAAAACTCACAACCTACCAATGACAGAAGAAAATCGGGTGAATAAATTACTGTTTTCAACTTGATAAATACCAAGTTCTTACCAGTAACCACAATGCAAAGGAAAAGCAGAAGATATAATTTCTGGTTCCAAGATGTTTTCTAAGTGTAATTTTCTCTGATAAGGGACCTTCATCACCAAAAATACTCTGGAGATATGCCAGGGGGCTGTCACTCACAAAGACCTCTTCACCCTTCCAGGAGAGGCTTGGTGAAAGCAGTCCCTGCAGTGCACTAATTCAGAGCATCCCTAGGCCACTTTGTACGGAGGGGCAGAGCTTCTTTCACAGAAGACATTTCACAGAACAGGAGAGAGATTGGCAATGTTTACTTTCCTTCAAGGGGGTAATTAAAAGGCCAGAATGTCTCTGTTCTGCATTGATATCAGTTAATCAGTTTCTCTGTAATTACCACCATGTGCATATAATGCAGTGCAATCCTGTATTCTCAGTACATGAACCTCCCATGGTTGCTCACCAGAGCTGATCAACACCACAAGTTAGAAATATGCAACAGAGATATATGAGAATTTTCCCCTGATGGTCTGATTCTGGCCTCCTTTCTTGGGTACACCTTGCTCTGCAGGCAATGGGAGCTGTGCCTCTGTAAGGACGTCAGGATGAGTTCTCTGATTTTGCTGAGCTAAAAAATCCCTCTTTGCCACCTTACCTCCATTTTAATGTTGCAAAATAAAGCACTGGAATACACAGGACTGCGGTAAGCTATCACCATGGCAAGGCATGGACATGAAGAATTAGGGAATCAAATAGCAGGATCTTCTCTCTGTGGCAAGTGAATGCAGCCTGGGTGAAGCACTGCTAAAGACTCCAAATGTTCTGGAGCAGTGCCTGGTGACAAGACTAAGAAAGCATTTAGTTCAGAGATCCTTTTCTAGGAAGAGATAAAGGCCAAGTTAGGAGTCCATGTGCATAAAGGACATTAATATCAGAGGCCTTTATTGCATTATGAACTAGTGCAGTTTCACACCCAGGCTATTTGAGTAAGTCTAGCTTTCTATTTTCATCAGCTGCTGTTTATTAAGACTTCAAAGCAGAAAATGATGACAAATCATTTTCTAATTTTTAATTTAACTCTCAGATTGTTCTGATAACCATATTGGCTTGGAAATAAACAACAATAAATGCAGATTGGCATCCACAAAAAGGATAGACAGTTCTCTAACCTCCGTAATTAATATTGCTAGGCTGGGTACTTTAAGGTCCCTGTGTTTCTCAGAGTTTTTGTGTACTAGCTGAAATCTGTTCAGTCAGGCTGATTTTGGCTTTCATTCACATATATTAATTTTGCCCTGAAGCATTCCAGAAACTTAATTAAGCTGGCAGGTTGCATTCTCTTATGGTCCATCTTGAACATAGTAACTTTTTTAAAATTTGTATTAGAGAAGAAATTCATTTGGGCTGCCTACTTAAAAGTCTTATAGTAAAAAAAAAAAAAAATTATCTTCCCTTAAAACATGATTATTTAATTTTCCATGAAAAAGTGGGGTTGTTTATACTGAAGTGTGTTTCTAAAGCACTCACTTTTCTGGAAGTGAAGGTGCAGACTTTGCAGTAAATAGCTGGCTAACTGCTCAAAGAGTGCACACATTCTGCTGCTGGTTCCCTCCTTCAGAATTACAGTTCATTCCCTGACATTTTGTGATATACTCAGACCTTGACTGTTTAGCTACAGGCTCAGCCCTCCTAACTGTTTAAATCAGCCATGAAAACCTTTTTATTTACTGCTAAGCACAGTGAGAGATGGACCTGAACCAAGACTTCAGGTTCAGAAGCATTTCACACTGAAGACCCAGAGCTGAATTTTACTCCCATGCAGGAAAAGAAGGCAATCTTTAAACATCAGAACGTATTTTTAATTCCATTTCCAAAACTGTCCCTGTGCTCTAATTCAGTGATAATTCAGTGTCTAGGGACTTTGAAGTATGTAATTTCTCTGAGGTTTTGTACTGGGTTTCCCAAATAGAGTTCTCTTTTAACCTAAAGGATGAGAAATACAGAGCTGGTTAATTTTTATACCCATTTATGGCAGTCACAGAACCAGTGCAAAGGTCCAGTGGTATGTATGATCTGCTGGGTTCAGGCTGTGCTCTCGGGCTGTGCTCTGTGTCTTCTAAGGAACAGTAATGAAATTACTGCAGGAGAAAACTGATGTCCTTGGAAAGACCTGCTAGCCAACAGAAAAAAACTCTGACTTAGTCCAAGATGGAAATACTTATTTTTCCAGATGACAAAAGGATTGGAAATTTTTGAATTTGTGAAGTCTCAGCTTGGATTCTTCCAAAAAGAGGGTGAAAAAAGGGCCAGAAAAGGGCCACACCTGCTACATTAATAATGTGTTCATTGAGTTCCATGTCAGTTTGCCTCAGTAAGAGTTAATTGATCAGGCCCTCCAAATATTTGCTTTATATTTGAATCCTTATATGTGCAGTATTTTCTGCAGGAGGGTTTGCATGCATTACTGTGATAAATGGAAACTCCTGTTGAGAAACTGAGCACGAGTATTATTTCACCTACAAGCCTATTGTTAATAGCTGCATATTTCTTGAAAAAGATTTTAAATAAGCTAATTTAGTGAGTAGTTGATAGCAATTATGTGACTTCCCCATGCTGAACACAAGCCGTAAAACAGAGAATAGATCAAAACAAGGAAGCTCTTTGTTTTTCTTACCCATGAAGTCCCAAGCCACCTATGTTCAAATGACATATTCTCTATTCTGCCTACAGAGGACTTAACTGAAAGAAAGTTATTCCCTACCCAAAGAGCAAATTAAGTCTATTCAGGAAACAAAGTTAGAAACTGAATTTCAAATAATTTAATTACACTATATAATTACTTTACAGGATCTGTAAAGTATTCATTAAACAACAGTAATTCCTACCTGATTCCCACCATGACACACATTATGCCTTTGAAACATAAAAGACCTTAAATTCTTTCTTTTACTGAGCTAATGAAAATGTTAAATTACACTAGTAAGAGCCAACTGAGCAATTGAAACAACCATTTCAAACAGATGATTTGGGATGATACAGTATGTTTCAAGGTGGGAAAACATTATTAAATAAATTGCTAGGGCATGAATGCAACACTTGGTGGTTAAACTCAGTGGGCCGTAAATGATTCTAACTATGATTTCAGCATTATTAATGTGTTCATCTATCTCTCCAAAACAATAGGTGAAAACATGGATGAATTTCTGTAGGCAACTGTTCTGTAGCAGAAAGAAGTCTCATGTTGTCATTTAGTTACCACATGCATTTATGGAATTACAGTTCCTCTCTGTCATTTAGATAGCTACTGATTAAAAACAAAACAAAAAAGAAAATAAACCTGCATTGTCTTTAGCAGCTATTTTGTTGTTCTAGTTCATTGGGCATTTAATTAAGATTTGGAAACCCAAGCTGCATCCTGTTGTCCCAGTAGTTCCAGCGGAAATGATGCTTGGACATATACTGCAGTAACTGTCCCCTCAGTCCATCAAAATTAACATCAGTCTCAATCCCTCCACAGTGTGACAGTCAACCCTGCATTCTCTTCTCAGAAGGAATTACAGGGTGGTTTTTCTTACTAAAGAAACAACATGTCAGCATTGAAAAATGCACATGGGAAGTCGCTGTCACTGAGCACATCTGGAACTGGAGCCCCTCAGCGCTGAGGTTTGACTCGCCTTGCCCCGCTCTGGAGCAGAGCACTGCGAAACCAGCCGGGCTGCCCATAGGACCTGAGCTTGCATCTCCCTCGGGGCTGCCCTGATGGCTACATGTATATCAGCGACAAGGGACCGTGCAGATATACCATGGAAAGGGTAATTCTGGCTGAGGGTCTGGGCTGCTGGGCTCCTATCTCTGCTGCACTTTTGTGAACACAGGCTGCTCACTCTCACTGTTTTTCACTTTTCCATATCAAACAAAGAAACTATTACTTCCATTTGTCCGTCTCATCTATATGGACTTCCAATATCCCGGGACACCACCTCTTGGGCATGTTTACATTTAAAACCAGGCCCTCAGGTTGTGGTCCTAAAGCATTCCACATCCATGCTGCTTTAATTACAAATTCCAGTAACAGTGTCACCCCCACCTGGTGTCCTGAGACCCACCTCTCCTGTGATCACTGCTATATTGATATTGAAAATTGGGTTGATGGGTAAGATGGGTAATTCCAGCTGGCTTTGGAGTTCCCTTCTCTCCTGCTGTTCATGCAAGAGAGATTCCCATTTTTAGCTAGCTTAATTTAATTGTAAATGTAGCTACACCATGTCTAAGCAGTGCCTGGCACAAAGAGTCCCCAGTCAGATTACGACCTTTTCGGCATTGCTGCAGCACAAATTATAAAAGCTATTATCAGTATGACAGACTAAGCTTTTCAGCAAAAAACCACCGATTGCCACAGAAATTACACACAATCCCAGGGAGCCCCCAGTTAAATAGATAGCATGTATGAGAGCACACCAGTGCATCTCCTCTGTTAGCAGTGGACTGAGAGGAACGGATTTAAAGCAGACAAATTTACAAGGACAAAAGTCCTCATGTGGCTTGAGAAACTTCATGCCAAGAGTGTTTTTTCAGTTAGTACCCAGAAAGCAACCATTTCAGAGACTCCACAGCATTTTTCCAAACATTTTAGGCATCCTCTTAGAGAAGACACTGTGAGTGGTAGAGGGTACATGGCAAAGAGCTCTTCTGAAAGCCAGGTAAGAGATGAGATTTCTTTGAGTCCAGCGGAGACCATGTTACTTCCCACAGACCATGTGTGTGCCAGAGGCCTTCAAAAGCACTTAATGGAGCTGGGGAGGTTCTCATGTTTCTAGGCACCCTTCTTGCAGGTTCAACCTGAAATCGCATACAGTTTGTCCAGGATCAGGTCCCATTATTTTGTCTCATAAGCAAAGAATCCAGCATCACTTACATAACAACTGGTTTAGTCCCTCTCTTCAAAAGACTGAGTTGCAAAAGGCATGGTGGCCAGTCCCATAACACATGGTACCTGCAGCAATGACCCCAGAATGTCATCTCACCAGGGCCTTCAGCACTGTGTCCAAAACCAGTATCATCTGTACTGTCAAGATGGCAAAAACACTGCAGAGAAAGAAGTTGCCCCAAAATGCCCCTCAAAATGCCCCCAAATGCTGAAATATACCCTCAAATGCTGAAAAAACCCACACTAAAAATGAAAAAAATAACAAAAAATAAACAAACCCAAAACTCCCCCCCCAAAAACAAACAAACAAAAACCCCCAAAACCCCAAAAACTGTCAAAAAAACACCCAACAACCCCTGGCAAATGGGCCAAAAATGCCCCCAAATGCCAAAACCATAATACACAAAAAATGCCAAAAAATGCCAACAATGCCAAAAAGCACCCAAAGATGCCCCAAACCACTAAAAATATCAAATAATAAAAAAAAAAAGAAAAGAAATTGAAAAGGGAAAAACAGTCCAAAAATTTTAAAAAAGGAAAAGACAATGCAATAAGGGGAAACAGTCTCAAAAAGAAAAACAAAAGAAAACAAAATAAAACAAAACACAAATAACAGCAAAAAAACCCCTCCAAAATTCCCGCAAAACAGCAAAAAGCCCTGAAATGGAAAAAGCCCCAAAATGAGAGCACATGTAAAAAAGGAAAAAAATGCATGTAATCTGCAAAATCACAAAAAAAACCCCATACTGAAAAGACCACCAAAAAAGTAAAATTAAAGCAAAATTACAAATTAAATTCGCAAAAAAACCCAAAGCTGGGAAAAAAAGACAAAAATGTACTAAAAATGCAAAGCAAGCACCAAAAATGCCCAAGAAAGCACCATGATGAAAAAAATGTGTCATAATACACAAAAAAAAAGCCATATTGCAAAAGAAATGCACTAAGAATAAAAAAAAACCCTCACAAAACTGAAAAAAACCCCTCCAATAACACATAGAAGCCAAAAATAACACCACTCACCAAAACCGCCAACAAAAGATGCCTAAGATGCAAGAACCATGGAATAAAACCCCACCAAAAAAGCCTGCCATGAACACAAAGAAAGCATGCCAAAACCAAATGAGGACCATTCCTGTTCTTTTTATATTAAGCTTCACCAGGTTCACCCTGGGTCCGCTCAGCTCCATGACTACCTGCAGGAAAAATGTTCCTGTACCATAGAGAATTTTTTTTCTAATATGGCAAAACTACCTTTACTGCTATTTTTACATAGCCTGGACAGCAGAAATGACTGACTCAGGGACACACATATAAATCTGCAGCATCCAAGCCCAGAAACTAACAACAACAACAAAATAATTGAACAAATATTCAGACTAAATTAAACTGAACATACCTCACCATGGAGCAAACTGAGACTGCTACTGATTATCGAAGACGCTGAGCCAGCCAGAGTACGACTTTCTGGAGACAACCTGTCACAACATGGGCTGTCTACGCCTTTTTTGCAAGTTAAAAACAACATAGTTTGTTTTCCAAGGAAAGAAGGCTGGTGATAAACAAAAATAAGTGACTATGAAATCTTGTTTGCCACAAAACATTTCAATTTTCATAAAATTGGAGATTCTCCTCGGCTTCTATATTTTAGTTAGAAGCTGGACTTGAAGCATTCCCTGCATCTCTATCAGTGGGCAGGCAATAGATGTTACTGCAATATAAATGATAAATAGTAGTAACTGGAAATATGGCAGTGCTGCACTGTATTCTTAAATATTCCTGTTTACTGCAGGACAGGACTACACAAACATTTGGCAAACCCTGGTAAAAAAGGTTTCTAGTACATAAGAAATCAGTATAATATGTTTATCATGTAATTTACCACAGTAAATTAGCCAGGCTATGAGTAGGGGTATTATTTAAATCAAGACTGTTGCTTTTGCAGTTTTATTTCTTCTCCTAATTTATTCTGGTTACTTCATATCTGTGCAAATGCCTTCCTAATTATGCAGACTCACAATTTGACTAAAATCACAAAACACAGAAAGTATCTATTACTAATGATGTGAAAGATTGCTTTCTGTCTATATTCATTGTTTAATTCCCTGTGTGTTAGCTCTTCAGCATGTCTGGAAAGACGTATTCATCTGAGTGGTCACATCATTACTTGGTCTGCAGATTTGTATTGCAGCATGAAAGTGATCTACAGACGTGCCGTGTTCTGCGTTGAAGGATCAGTTTGAAAAAATGTACTGATAGTTTATGGACTGCTTAACTGTAAGATATTTTGAATTAAATAATTCATCATGAATTCAATTATAAGCAGAGTACCACCTTCTCTTTACATAAAACTTTCATTAATGACTTTAGGAAATAGTAAACCACAACGATTTCCAAATAAATGAATCCAGCATTAATTTCTTACATGTGAGACTAGGAGGTCACCAGCAACGTTTTATGGCTATGGAGCTGAAGGATATTTTACTTTCTGGTTTGTGTTGGGACTAGCAGTGAACTTCTTACAAAGTTAATGGGTACTTTCTAGCCATCACAGAATCAATTTACTGAGTCCAACATCACCTGAGACAGCGTGCTCTGTGGTCCACCTTCCTAGAGCGCATCGCATGCAAGGTGAGGAGAAGCAGTTTAATATTTATAGAGAAACATGAGGCTAAACCCCAGCTGCTGCAATTCCTGCAGACTGATAGCAAGCTCAGGGCTAAGACAGCTAATTCACTGTGGTTTTTTAAGCCAGGGTAACGTGGTTGTATATCTAAGCCTAAGAACTTTCACCATGTGCTGCCCCATGTCAGCTACAGTAAAAGACACATACAAAGTGCTTCAAAACTGCCATAAGGACAAGCAAACTTTCTAAGGCTTGGCCCTGAAATTTAGTGGTTGTTGTATCCACTGGCCCTTCTACCATTACAGTAATAAACAGAAGAGCTTATCTGTACAAATTGCTAAATTGTGCTTTTACATGGTGTATCAGAAACCTCACATTTCCATGGCACTGACTTGGTCTAAAATTTCTGCAGTCTCCTTCACTTCAATCACCACTCTCCCAAATGCCTTTCCAGCAAGTCAGGATACCAAACAAAAAAAGTATTTCTCCAGGCCTCCAGTTTGTTTGTGAGTGAGGTAGAACTACTTTCAGCCTCACTTCAAAAGTTGTTACAGACCAGCAGACACATGCTGATGAGGCCAATACTCTACTCCCTGTTTTGGAAGGGATTGAAGCAAGTCGTTTGACAGCACTGTGGTTTAGATCCCACAGACAGGGCATATATCCATCACCATCAGCTGATTCCTACAGATACGATTCAGATATCCAGCAGGCATGTAATCAGGAGCTGATTATACATGCTAGGATTTATTTTAGCTGCTATGTCTCAGGATCTAAAATCCACAGTCTGAGTAAAGAAATCTTTAGCTGTAGCTTTTAGGCTCTAACTCCCACCACCAGCTGTGGCTCAGAAGCTTTCAGTCTCCCAGTCCCAGCCATGCACAGGCTGTCTCTATTGATTGAGGGTTCTTAGTTTAGAGACTTGCTCCTGCACAACACCAGCCAGTAATCTATCGGCCAGCGTTTTAGTCATGCTTCGCTTCCTCTGGATCACGTTCCCAGTCTATAAGCTTCTGCTGTAACAAAAAATCCTTAATTTGAGCATTGGATGACTAAACACTAACAGCTACAAAACACTAATGAATACAGAGAAGTTTGTAACTTAAGTTTGGATAATAAACTCTTCAGGCTACATGTTTATTTAAACTTTCCAAACCTCTTCAATCATCTTATTGTTCTGGAGAGGAATCCACTGTGCCAGAGGCCTCTTAAAAAATGTCAAGGCCACTTTCTATCCAGTTGAAAATCTTTAAACATACACATCAACTGCATGGGACACTCATAACTCATAAGTTGTGATAGCGCTGGCTTCTAAATTAAAAAGAATGAAGAACTTGAGCAATTCAGAATAATTACAGATACTTTTGCTCTTTGTCATTCAACAGAGAATACTGGTCAAGGTGCCTAACTTACGCACTTGTACGAGATGTTCTGAATGCTGAGCACATTTGCTCAGATGATCTGATAGCCAACTACTGCTAGAACCCCCAAACCCTCAAAAACAGTAAACATATTTCTGATAACAGCCAATTTCCAGAAAACAACCTCAGACATTTATTTAAAGGGCATTCCTACTTTTTTTTAAATGCCTATCTAGTCCCTTTTCTTGCAAACCTGTAACTTTGCAAAAGACACATACTTAGCAACGTGCCAGCACTCTCTTTAGGGGTCTGCTACTTAAAACATATTGCCTGTTTTAAAATAAAACTGAACATAAGGAGTCCCAGTTCAAACAACTTTTTTTGTCTTATACATATTTAAATTAAAGAAAACCTATCAAATTTGGCTGCTAAAGGTTTGTTGTGCTTTCAACCATTAACGACAACGTCATCTAACAGCTATTTGCATGTGTATCCTCCCCAGATTGATTTGTCTCCGTTGGTCCACCTTATTTGGACATACTTGTGATCATAATACCTCTCCAAGGGTAGCATCAGAATTATTTCTGGCAGAATAGCCTCCTGTTATTCTGATTTACTGATTTACAACATCAACAAAAAAAACCCTGATGATTCCAAGAATCTGCATCTTGAATGCATAAACTCCACCAGTGTTAGCAAAAAACAGATTCACATGCATTTAAGGGTCTAACCCAAAGTAATTTTCAAAGGAGCCCAGAGCTGACCAGTGAAACTCAGTTTTCAAAATGCTAATGCAGTGCTCTAACGATGCAGTTACACCTTTTGAATTCACCTTGCACCATCAGGTATTTGATTTTCAGAAGGGAGCATTCACTAGCTGTACTTTTCCACTGCTTAGCAGAAATTTGGTTCCATCAGGTTTGGTCAGTGACTTAAGAGATATAACAGAGTAAGAGAGACAGTATCTCAATGAAAACTTAAAGGGATGTGAGGGACTTGAATTAGGAGAGTAAACCCTTTGCCCATTCTATTACACACACAGTGTGACAAGGAGACCTTGAGATAGCAATACGGGGGGAATAGCAGTGAAGTCTGATTCCTCCCTAAACCCTTAGTGATTTTCTTGTGTAGAAATCATTGATCTAGGTCCCTGAGATTAGCAAGAGGAGTATTCACAGGAACGGTGCTGTCCATAGACATTAAGGCAGATGATCCTCAACACAACTTAATTTAAATACGAGTAGCTCTAAGATCGCATGTAATACAGAAACAGTGTATTGTCACATTTTGTTGATACTTAGTTGTTTAGAAGTAGACTTCAATTCTCCAGATAAAATAGACATTTACAGAAGCCACTGTAGAGGTAGCACCTATTTAAAGCATTTTAAACATTGTGATTGAGGCATGTGTGTTTATGTGGACCTTAAAATTATGGGTTTCATGTTGCCACACTGGCCCTGTAACTGCACATGAAAGACCCGAACTGATCACATGGGGCAAAATGCAAAGTGAAATGGGTCTGAAGTGCCCTCCATTTAATATGAAGGAAGTCTAAGAAGCCTAACTTTGT
The DNA here is from genome assembly GCA_035590195.1 of Aviceda cuculoides. Lineage (NCBI taxonomy): Eukaryota > Metazoa > Chordata > Aves > Accipitriformes > Accipitridae > Aviceda > Aviceda cuculoides. The sequence continues at coordinate 11,683,149 of JAVJGG010000039.1, forward strand.
ATGTATACTTATACATATGAATATATTCTGTACTATAAATATGTTTATTATATATGTGTGTAAATGAATATATATTATATCATATATATATTACACTCCTAAAACGAGAGTAATAACACCAAAACAAAACACACACACACACAAAATCAAACCCAAATAAACAACAGGGAGCATTGCACATTGAGTCAAGATTCTGCTGGCACTTGACTCTGAGGTAGAGTGGTCATTTAACAGTGAAATCTGCAAGTGTAATAGCTTTCAAATAAATATTTTTCTTATGTTAATTATATTGTGTAGCAAATGATACAAGTACATTAGATATGGTTACCCATTGTCACGACTGCTATTTGCAGTGGATTTAGATCCAGCAGCTGTTAAGATATACTGGGTATTAGAATGACTGCCAGCCTGTATAAATTACTTCAGGATGAGGATTGCACCCTGTAATTAACAAGTGAGCTGTGTGAAACTTCAGGGAGAGAGGTGGAAAATTCCTAGGGTCTAAAAATCAGCTATTATATATCAGATAAATCACTCTGCATAAGAATTTCCAATGTTGCTAATTATACACTTTGAGAAATTTAATGTACACACACAATATATGAAATATGCACATAAATACCTAACAACATACATAAACATATCTAGCATGTAACATGCATATATGTGCACATGTATAATGTACTTCACACACCAACATGGAGTTCACTTTGAAATTAGGGACACTGGTTAAAGCAAGAGTTCAGGAAACGTGAACTTTTTGAGGATCAACATAAAATGGACATTCTGGAATTTGTTACCACTATATGCCATCTATCAAATATCTGATTTCTTTCAAAACTGACATATGAACCTACTTAAGAAGGTGTTCAATAAATTCTGCTTTGAATTGCCCTACATTCCAGGAAATACTTTCCTTTGCTTGGTGTTTGTCCCTGGTACTTGGGACTACGGGTTTTCAAAAACAAGGTTCTGGTATGATTGCTTCCAAATTCAGAAAATTCAATTAGCTCATTATGCAAATTAAGCATCTTCTGGTAACTAATCCTGCTGCATCTTATTATAAAATATAATCAAAGCAGACACAGTGTGATATTAAATACAAATTACTGTTAGAATAATATGAATGCTAAGAAATAACCTCCATATAAATAAAGATTTAAAGCTGTATAATACTAGAGGAGCCATTATGATGCCTCACAGAAATACATAATTACAGATATTTTGCAGAATGTGCATTATATTATCATCATATTATAACGTGGCACTTGGGGTCCAACATTTACAGCTGTGTTATAAAAGGGGTTCCTTCTGGCTGGTAGTGGAAAGAATAACTGAGTAAGAACACTGTGGCAAAGTTTAATTGAAAGCTTATTAATACTTCAGTGCATCATGGTTCAATTCATTCAATTTATAGCAGATAAAATTTAAGACATTATAATTTTTAAATTAATAAAATAATCTCCAATCTCCACAGCAAGCTGACTCTTTATCTGCTACTTTTCATTTTATAAAGTTGTAGCCTCCATGGGTGTGGAGACGCTGTGGAGAAGTTAGCAATCAGGACTCATCTCTCTGCAGAGATACTTATCTGGTCTGTCTCATGAAGTTTTTTATTATTTTTTAACTGTGTATAGATAAACTTGGCTCAGAGCAAAATCGTCATAATCACAGCATCCTTTTGAAAAGTTCTCTAACTTGCTTATTGACAAGGAAATAGTGAGATCTGTTTTCTTCTTTGACCTAATTATAAACAATTATCCCCCAGGGCAGTAGGTTAGCAGCAGGCATATGTAGAAATGCCCACTTCCCTGCTGCATCCATTAACACAAAAACATACAGCTTGATTATCTCTGATGGCCAGCTTCCTGCAGTATTTCATATCATGATCACATCTGGATTAAAAATACTTTGTCTTTGGGAGCCATATAGTTGTTGAAAATACATAATGTTTTTTTTTAAATATATAAAGCAAGTGATAAGACTCTGTGTAGAGATGGACTTTTACCACTGCATGTTTTCAGGGGTCAGACGAGCTCCACAGATCACTCGCTCCTGGCCACAGTGGATGGGAACAGACTCACCTGCAAGCTGAACCAGTATCTTCAGGTGCAACGTAAGAGCCCAGTGAGGTGCCTTGTTACCGTCTCAGGTGCACAGAAAGACTCGATACAGGCCTGGCTGCGCAGGCTATGATTGACATCGAAATGCAGAAACAGACCTCGGAGAGAATGGGAAGAGTCCTCTGCCCAGTAGCTCCTTTTGGGGATCACAAGAACTGGTCACATGGCTTTGTCAGCGTGATCCCAACAGACAGTCCCACCAAAAAGAAACCCAGTCGAGAGCAAGTGACTGAAGGTGACAACAAGCAAATCCATGTGGACTTCTGCTCCTACATGTGCTAGCAATTTTACACATATCTTGAATGCCTAGTAAGAATCACAGTGCCGCAGCGAATGCCTCATCCAACTTAAACTTATAATCTTTTCTAACCTAACAGTCTATAACCTGCAATTCTGAAGCTGAAATGTGAAACTCTGGTTTTGAAAGATTTGCTATCTTCAGGGACTGCCTTTTAAATGAAATTCTTTGTACTAATTTTAAATTACGGTTGACGGCATCCACCCTATCTGGAGGGCAGAAAGAACTGGAAAGCTCTCTAGTGGCAGCATATATACTCTCCTTACCTTTCCCAATAGGAGTAAAGGAACAACAAGGAATAACAAAGATAGCCAGACCCATGGGAAAGATACATCAATAAAAGCCTTTGGCAACAAGGTCAAAACCCATGATCCTTGAAAAAATTCCAAGTCACCTAGAGACCCTTAGAAAGATGGAGCATGCACACCCTCTGGAGTGCCTAACTTAGCCTTCCTGCATTGACTATTCAGGAGCAGCAGGCTATCCACAACTCTCACTAATTCCTTGAATTTAGGTACTGTTAGAGATGCCTAAGTCCATTGCAGTGAGTGGTCTGAGAATGACCCAGATTGACTGGAAATGTGCATGGTGTGGGCAAGGATTAATCTTACCAGCAAGAAAGATTCACTTGCCTTCATGAAACAATGCTGTGCTCTATGTTGGTTAAGAAATGCTTGGCATCCACAGTAAAATGTACTTTGCAGCAAGCACAATTTGCTGTATTATTTGAATACACATTTCTACCCTTGGACAGGACAGCACTGCAGCCGAGGGAGCGAGGGCAAGAAAGGAAGGAGAGGTACAATGGATTTAAGCGTTTGGAGCTTTGGTTGAGTGTAAGAATAAATCTAAAGATAACATTTTAAAAAGTCAGCGCACATTTGACTTCTTATTTCTAGGGCATATAGAAAAGTCCTCTGCAGAAGCTGAGGACTACCACTGCCAGGGTTCAGACAAAAGGATGGAACACACCTTACTCTCTAATCCTCTACAGCGCAATGTCAGCCACTCAAAGAACCTTACCTGGCAGTTTTAGTTAAGACAACCATACACTGAAGTGTGAATAGGACTCATTCAATAGATTCCCTGTCTGTACACCAGTCCTGCAGAGAGACAGTAACTACTAGCTGACAGAAGGGTGGAGCCTGTAAAATCTGCTCTAGCCATTTGCAATGAGCAATAGGAATAAGTCTGTCCCCCAAATGTCTACTGAAAATTAGATTTAGCTTCATAAGTTAAAAAAAAGAATTTTTGAAAATTTCACATTAAGCTTGGACAACATTGAAATGACCTCTAAATATAACCTCTTTAACTATCAAATATACATTAAACTGAAGAACCCTGAAAAAAATAAGACTTCATTTTATTTCTTTGGTACTGTAAATCTGTCATGTCAGGGCCTAAAAAAGGTCTTATTAGGGTACCATTCACTTGGTAACTCATCATGGGAGCTTCAGTTCACTGAGGTCTAGTGTGTCAATGCTTATACAGAGAATGTTTTTATTTCACGGCCCATTGAGTCAATGGATGGAGCTGTTTCAGTCTGCTGGGTTAATGTGGGTGCTGTTGATACATAGCGAATGCATTTACAGTATTAAACAGCCTTACTAAATTTTTCATGAAAAAGCACATACTTTATATTTGGAGTAATATCCTTTCAAATTAAAACAAGTCAATTATTAAGATTTGTTTTTCAAAAAAGGAAAAGCAATTAATTCATACTGTAAATTATTTGCTAGCTTTACCACCTAGATTAAAAGGAAAAAATACTCTTCTTTTTCTTGTTATGATAGCCCAGAGAGCATGTTTTAAAGGTCAGTCTTGCATATTTCTACTCATATGAGGGATAATTATACACACAAACAGCTCTGCTTTTATGATTGAGTCTATTTCTGTTAGTAAAGTTTTGCAAGGTCAAGTTTTTGCTAGTTGAGACTGAACAATTTTAAATTTCAAAAGGTGCAAGCAGATTTTGCAATAGCAGCAAAAAAGGAAGTCACAGCTATCCTCCGTGCAAAAGCAGTTACACCATTAAAATGAGGATTTGGGAATGAAACTGATGCACAGACTTCTAGCACTGGTGGCAGAAACAGTGCTGCTTTGGAGTCCTGGTAACTCAGTGTTCATCCCATTTGATTCATGGAGCATGTGAAAGCCTTGAAGGGCTGGCAGCCTCATAAGAGACACTCCATTGGCATTTGTTATCTGCTGTTCTGCTGACTCTTACTTTAGGAAACTTTAGAACAATAAGATAGAGATAGTGACAGAAGTTCCTCTGACTTTCCTCGTTAAAGAAGGTAGATGGAAAGCCAAAGAGCAGCTCCCTAGGACTGCATTAATAAAAAGACTATTCCTTCATGAAGGAAAGCTTATCATTTGCATGAGGACAAAAGAACAAATTAAGAGAAATTTGTATGTATTTGTGAAAGTCTTACTTGGTTATTTATATTTAGCATAACAAATTGGAAATATATTTAAACTTTGTCCACTGATGGAGTTATTTCTTTACAGCATTACTCAGTGAAAGACTCAGTCATCTGGGAATAAAATGGAAAATCGTCACTTCATATGTCTTAGCATAACTTACTTTCATGTCCATTTTAGATACTTCTTACATTCTTACATCTATAGAAAGCTTTGTAATAAAATAAACCTTTCTAAGAAGCGCATTAGAGATCCTGTAATATTTGTAACTTTTTCTCATGAATATTTTTGATCCAAATACACACGTAATGGTTAATTAACGAGAAAGGTATCTCTTACTGCACAATCAAGGTCAATATTCCAAGACAGTCAAAGCTTGCTTCACAAGACAGCAAGAAGAAACGCAGATAAGAAAGATGAATAGGGGTCATGAAATAAGTCCCCTTTCATTTTACAATCCCATTAAAAGTTGAAAAAGAGAGTTGACCTGTTTCCTGATGAGGAATTGCTCTTCCCCAAGCTTAAGATATTTTTCTTAGCTGTTGATTTTCTTTAGTGTTCTTCTACTGTCTCCTGGTCTCAAAAATGCTTAGAAAACAGCATGGACATATTTTATTTTTAATTTTCAAGTTGCATCAGGGCAGATACTCTACTGTTTATAAATTTTACCCTCTCTCATGATTAGTATTACAGTAATACTTAAGACCCAAGAAAATGGAACAAAACCTTAACTGTGTCTCAAACACAGAGCTTCAGCTTTTCATCCTCCCAACCTCTGATGTGCAATTCCATCCAAAATCATCAGTGTAAACAAATATTGAATCAAATATCCATAATCACAATTTGCAAAAAAAATTATTCGGCTAAGAGCCTGGAAGTGGTGGCTGTAGTGCACCACACATTGTGACATAGGGTAGATACGAATGCACTTTTATAGAAAAGAGGGTTAGCTATGCATTTTGTGCTTCCAATGAGGACAAGTACAGTAGACAGTGTATATCAATGGGCTTATTACACCCCTTAACATTAATTCAGAATTGTTTCACTTGCTGTATTGTCTTTTTGCTATTGGTGGATGAGAAGGAGGACAACAGCCAAGTGGAAGTATATTTTATAAAAGTAATTCAAGATCTAAACCGACACAACTGCATAAGCCTTAGCTATCACATTTTGAAAAACAAAGATGTCTTAATGTGAAATTGAAAGCCAATCGTCAGGGTAAAAATATTCAGAACAAAAATGTAACTGTGTTCAAAATGTGCAAATATACTTTTTATTCACTTAAACTGGTTTAAATATGAAATAATGCAGTGACTAACTGTGCCCTGAGTAGGCAGAAGCATGCCTGACTAAAAAGATTAGAAATGGCAGTTAAATAATTAATGTAAAAATATGCTGATGATTCTAAATAAGAAAATGTGAATGTGAGATATTTGAAATGAAATAGCTAGCATCAGGTAATCTACTTACTGTGTAAGAGGCATTAGAAATATCCATTAACTGCATGTGCCATAAATAAACAATCCTGTGAAGGAGAGTGATAACAGTTTTACATTTCTGCTTAAGAGGAATATACCACAAAGCAGTTACTTTTTCAACAATTAAATAAAGAATCTCAGCCTATATGCATCTAAATACAGTTTTAAGGTACCAGTACAAACCTCACAGTTTATTTGAGGGGGTTATGGAAGAATCAGATTATACACACTTATTTGATATTAAATGAAGATTGATATTAATGATATATGTGCATATTGTAAGGAAAGTTAAATTAAAAGTTGTATTCAAAGAGTAAGCCAAAATTGGAAGAGTAATTCCAACCTGGACCTGTAAGGTGGCTGTAGCTATCTTCTGAAGGTCTTTGAGAACATAGTAGACAAGCACCTGCATGATGCAGAGACAAATGGTTGTCCTGAAGCACAGCAAAAAAAATAAATAGCATTTTGAAGTCCTCTTGAGGCTGATTTTCATAGGAGTGTGTGGTTGTGCTTCCTCTTTGGCAGATCAGTAGCATTACTCAGAATAGTAAGTGGATCAGAGAAAGCTGGGGAGAGACACCTGAGCCCAACACAACAGGGCAACTTTATCAGAATGAGAGTTCACATTAAGACTGTGAAACAGCCTATGCAGCTGGGAGAGCCCTGCCTCGGAGAGCTAATGAGGCATTGCAGTAAGTAACAGTTTCAGCATCACTAAAGGAAGAAATCATTCCGCTTTCTCTGCCTGCATATTCTCCCCTCTCTGTTTTCTTCTTGAGCAGATAGAGTAGAGCTGGGGCTTTTATTGTTGCTGTTGCTGAGTTTTATTATTGATTCCAGAGATATATTTGTAATTTTAGATATATTTTGAAAGACAGCCTCCTTTTGCAGTACAATTTAGGCCTGCAGAACTTCTACCTGTGTTTTAATGTGAACTCTTCAGGCTGAGCTTACAGCAGACTGTCAGAGGAGTGAGTGCTCTAAATGACACTATTCATCTTCTGGCCATGCATTTTGCAGATGAAAAGAAGGATAAATGATTTTAGCCTAATCTAGTACCTGTCTAGCTAGGTCTTAACATTACTCTCATCACCATGGTAACCCTGAAGCAGAAACACACAACTAACCTTTAAGTATTAGGAACAAGGAAAACAGGTTTCATTCTTTTCTTTGGGTTTTTTGGTTTGTTTGTTTTTTTTTTTTCTTTCCAAAAAGGTAAATAATGAAAAATATTCAAAACCAAAGACTCTTAATTTACTCCCCAAACTTTGAGAAGTGAATCTGGTGTACTCTTTCTTTTGCCTTTGTAAATTCACACCGTGCTTCCGTGGAGAAATTCTCTTGACAAAATTGCAAATCAGGAATAATTGAAAATGTGAAAACGTAGACTGATGTAAAACTTATGTAAGCAGCTGTATAGTCAAGTTTCTGTGACCTTGGCATCATCTTGGTGAGTAATAGAGTTGCTTTACTTCATTCAGTTTAGCACTCAGATTAAAACTATGCTGAGAACCTTTGTTCGAAAATTATGTGGATACAGCCACATATAAAACCAAAGAGAACCCTGGCCATCATAACATGAGCCCTGCAAGACTAAAATAAGAAGATATCCACCTTTAAAAATCAACTTTCAACATGCAAGCATCAACTGCTTTGCCACAAGGACAGTTTACATGAAAACTCACAGGCATCTCTGGGCCAGGGGGCTTCAGAGAAAGTCTTTTCCCTTACAGGGGTCAGAAGAAGTCATGTCAAAGCAGCTCTGTTTTCCACAAAACTTGCCAGAATCACTTATTCATATTGGGACAACTGCTAATAAATTCCCAGCACATAGTGCCAACTGACATATCACAGGGGGAAACAGCCTGGAGAATCATTGATAGGATTAAGGCCCATTTCTGGGTCTTGTGGTGGTATCCCAGGCTTGCAGTATCCCTGTGTAATGCAAATGGATCACGTATGTTACTTAGCGAGGGCTCTGAGGAGTCTCTGTTATGTTTTCCACACCAAACACCGCTGTGGCTTTGCAGAAGAGTGCCCTGGGCAAACTGCGCAACTGTCCACGTGTGTCCTGCGCTTTGGCTGGAGCAGGTTGTAGAGTAAATAGGACTCCACAGCTCCTCACCGCTTGCTCCAGGCAGACATCTGTGTCTTCCTGTTAGTCTGTTCATCATCTGACAAAGCCATAACCTGGGCGTAGTCAGCATTAGTGAAAAGAGGCTTGCAATATCATCAGAGAGTCTGTAACCATATTTCTCTTCTCTGCTGCACCTAGTGTTTGTAGCAGCAAATCAAACAACAGATGTGTAGTATCTAGAGTCAGACAACGTGTTATGTTCCGAACAGATTTTCTCTGCAAATTTTAGAACATATTTTCAATAGTTAATATTATAATTTCTCCATTTTTCTTATGAAACAACCAGAAGATGATAATAAAAGTGACTATGTACCTTAAATAAATGTTTATCTGTTTAGAAAAAAATAACTATAACTTGGGGAAAAAAAGCAATAGGTGCCACAGAACCATGCATCTGTTCTGCTCTGTTTTATATCTGAATAATCAGGATTGCTGCTTCTTCATTTACTTGCAAATGCAGGCATTTTTTTCTAACACACATGCATTTAGGAGGAGCAAATTTACAAGCATTTTCATATACTTAAGGTGAGGGCAATACATGATGACAGTGTCTAAAATTCTTATATTCCCTTGTAAATTTCCTTTTATGTTAAATTTTCAATTTTCTGATTTCGGGTTTGTATACTAGTCCTACAGGAATACACCTGTAGAATGTGCTTAAAAGAAGTACTAACAAAAACTACCTATTAAGCTTAGACTCTCTAGAGTTTGAAAAGGAAAACTCTCTTTTAAATTATCGACTCTAATAAGAAGAGAGACAGAAAGCTAGAGAGATCTTATTAACATGGTACCACTTATAAATGAAGTTGTTACCACAGTACGTCACTCAACTTCACCACAAATGAAGAAGACTTACCCTAGGCAAACATGTCACATTTTGAAAATAAGAACAGATTGATTATTGGTCAAATTTTAGCCAAAACCAGTTGTTGCATGTGAGATGTTCCCTGATAATTGATAGAAGTTTAACTAACACTTAGTAAAAGTATAATACACAAGTTTCAAATGCACTTTAAAAATTGTACTCTACTAGGTCAACGGTTTAACAAAAGCACAAATGTAACCTCTCATCTTCCAGCCTGCTGTTTGGTGGTTGCATTAGGAAACACAATTTAACTAATGATTCAGTTAATCTTTTTCTAACCACTCACATAAATCTTGATAAATCTTATGAAAGCTCAAGCATTATTTTAAATTACTCCTATTTATAGTCATGCCCAAATAAAAACGTAAGACTGTAGGCAATAACAGTCCAACAAAGGTATATCCATATGGTACAAGACTCTAAAGTAAAGAATTCTTCACATCCATATCTTTCCTCTCCTGCCATTTTAAAGCTGATGCATTTCTTATTTATTTCCCTCTTCCTTTCTTTATTTCCCTTTTCTTGTACAAAACAGATCTCCAAAAGACAAAAATGGGCAACAAACCTTCAGATGTTTTGTAGTTAAAGTCTGTCTACTTGTCTTTTATGGTGAGCAATGCAAATTTTGGCTTGTAGAAATAACCTTATTAGGTATGCAAGCTTTTCTTTAGAAAAACTATCATAAAAACCACAGCTAAGTAATTAATCTTTAAAAAAATCTTTTCAAAATCTTATTGAGATCCCCATAGGCATTTAAATGGATTATAACAGCCTCACATATGAAATGTAGAGCTGCAGCCAAGAGTCTGACAGAAGTGCAGATTTGAACAAATAAGACGATCAAAGCTTCAGCTGAAGAGATTTCTGTCCTCTCCACAGGACAAGGGGTTGATAAGACCCATCATGGAGGATGAAACTATAAGTAAAGAGATAAAATTCATGCCAGCAACCCATGCACTGTTAAAAGCCTACCTGCTTGGAGACATCAGCTATTAAATGATTATATCATTGTAGACAGACTGGCACCAGAGGATAAATGAGTATTTGCCCAGAGGTGAGTATCCTTGTTTGGAAGATTATATTGGACTCGCAGGAGTGAGCTGAACACTTGGTGTATTAAAACCAACCAAATTATGATATCCTCTTGCACGGAGCAAAAGCCAAAAAAAAGAACATATTCTGGTGTAAACCCCACAAATTAGTGGTTATAATGTCCATGGACAATGAAAGTTGGACCAAACAGCTTACAAATAAATCAGCCCTCAAAAAGAACACACCCAAATTTTACTATTCGCCTCTGGACTAGCTCCAGGTTACTCTCCAGATTAGGTATGTTTGCTCCAGGTTATCCTTCAGTACCAGGATAAAGTATTTCACTCAGAAATCCAGACCCAAATCTATTATACTCTGAAGCTGAGGGGGTCAGATTCACTTATCAAAACTATTCAGGCAGGACTGTGAGCTGAATCACAGTTAAGATGCTGAGAACTTCACAGAAGCTGTACAATGAGACTGAAAAAGTTTTGCCAGTCCTGGGAAAAAACATGGATTTGGCCAGAAACAAACACTTTTAAGTTTAGGATTTTTTAATGGAAAGCAGGGAGTACAAAGAATTGTTGTCCAGGTGAGAGAGAAAGCAGGTATTAGAAAAATTTAAAAAAAAAAAGGTTGCAAAATGAACCTTACAGCTACAGCAAAAGTAGTAACTGAAATATCATAATCTCCAGGAATAACTTTGAAAACACCCACCCTATTTGTNNNNGAAACCACTCTGAGTTTATGTCTTCTCAGTATCACCCCGGTAAATATGAAGGACTTTTAAAATTTAGTGTTAATTTAATGTACAAAGTACCACCATTTTTCCTGCTTGCCCAGCACTAGTGGAAAGGATTAATGTTGTGTAGGAAAATAATCAGCACATTATCTGGCATTTTATACAGCATAAGTTATACAGCAATGAGACACAGAAGAATGTGAATGTGTGTTTGTAATCAAGGAGAAGAAATATGCAGCCTTTGTGATAAGTTACACTTTCTTACACAGGCATCTTTTCTGAGATTTCTGCAACCTTAGTAGTCAATAATCTCCATTTTCTTTTTGAACAGGTTGTAAACCAACTTGGAATTGTTGAGCCAGCCACATGGAGAATTATTTCCAGTTACAGTTAGCTTAACATGCAAATGAAGCATCGCTGTAGCATCTAATCGTGGCTCATCTTGTTATAAAAGGTCTGAGGAAATCATCTGCTTTAAGCACATGCAGTATTTTGGAGAAACATTTCATGATATGCGTAAAAGTATAAGTAAGCTTGTAAATACGCAGAATTAATAAGCAGAAAAACAGCTTTACTCTTTCAGTTCTGCTGCAGATCAGCTAAGAAATCCAGTGACGGTTAAGTAGCCCAGCATCCTCATTCCTAAAGCATGTCCGACTCCTGCTTTGCTGTATCATCCTTGACAGTTTTGTACCACACAGCCTTGATTTCTCTGCCTGAAAGTGCTGCCTCCATCCCCATTACTATGTCTGGCCAGCGAAGAGGATGAGTAGAGCCTAAACTGGCCCCATCTAACCTCAAACACGTCACCAAGGTTGCAAATTGGAGCTTAGTATCCCAAAATACTCTCTGTAGTACTTCAAATGGAAAATTCAGTTCAAAGTTACAGGAGATGAATCCTGGGCTGTTCCCACTGCTGAATTAATCAGCAAATGAGGAGTTCTTACTTTTCTGAAACAGGCTGAAAAACTATTTGACTTATGAGAGTTTTTCAAGTTTCTCAATCTTTTTCCCATCTCAGAGTGGAAAGAAAAAGTAAAATGTTAAAAATATTTCATAGGCTGAAAATAGGAAAAAGAAAATCTATGCTGTCTCATCTGGATTGTTTGGTTTCAATATTTTGTGTTTCATTTAATGCTATTCCTTCATATTTTCCAGCTAGGAATTACCTTAACTTTCTAAAAGAAAATCTATTTCAAACACAATCCTAAAACACTTCAATTTTGAAAATGTCAAAACAGAAAAGAGTGGCAGCTCTAAAACTGTTTGCAAAGTGGAAAATTAATCAGAATGACTTTTTCCCTGTGAAAATGATGAATTCGTGTTTTACAAGGAGTAGATAGCAGAATATCACCAATGATACCTCTATTACTGCTCAGTCATGATGCTGTGTGAGCTGCAAGCACTCACTCACCCTCCTGCTCACAGAGAAGTCAGCTGTTAGAAATGGAGCCTGGACTGGGATGCTCTCTGCATTTCCCTTCCAAGACAAAACTGAAGTCAGCCTTCCTGCTCCCTGCAACATCTAATGCTGTATAATAGCTCACATTTTTCTGGGACATGGGAAGAAAATCATAAAGCAAAAATCCACGCAAAAGATGTCAAACCAGATTAGTCTTACTAAATAAATGACCGTTTCTATTAAAGAAATGCTTTCTACTGTCTTTTTTCTAATTTTTTTCTCATTTACTCTTTCTTCGAGGTATTCACTACCAAAAGCAGTCAATAGAATTTGCTTAAAGACCCTTTGAGGGCTACAGAAAAATCACAAATAATTCCTACAAAGTCCACTTTGGGACATTGCTTCTCAGCTGTTTCAATTTCTAACAGGTTTCTATGCATTCTGTTGTTCCTCAAACCATCTTGTCTTTGATTTTGTAAATTTACATCAGAAATGCAGAATCATGAAACCAAAGTTACAGATGCTTTACAGCTGATCAAAAATTAACTGCAAATACTATTTTCCTATTCTTTTATTTGTCTGTGGTCTTTTTTTAGAGGTTTCATATAGGTTTTAATTTACATTTAGGTAATCTGACTGCTTTTTAATGCAATAGAAAACTTCCTACTGACAATACATTTATTTAACAAGAAAATGCTGATTTATTCAAACCAAACTGTTTGGCTGTGACTGCCTGCCTCTGCTCTAATTAATATTTAATTATTTATTCAAATTAGAGCAGCTTCTATGGGAGCATGCCAGCCCAGAATAGCCAAGGAGCTGGGGAACAGAACCATCATTTGCAGGACCCCAAAGTTCAAATCCTTATCCTGATTTAATTTTTGGCTTTGGGAAGCAGGACAGTGACTGTCTCCCCTGTGGTGAGAAGAATCACATACAATCTGATTTGAATTGCTGCTGAGCATCTGAGTGTCAAGATCTAAGTAGGATCTGTTGCCTTATATGTAAAGTGGGGGTGATACTGAACAACTTCACAGAGATGTGCTGAATAATTAGCAGTTGCAGAGTGTTTAGAGATTGAATCTTTCTTAGTTGGAGGAGGTAATGAAAGGATATTGTTGTGAACAGAACTTCGTAACAACTATTCACCTGATGAACTCATGGCAAATCTTAAATCAGAATTTGGACCAGGAAGAAGCAGAAAAAGCTTCCAGGTATATAAAGATACAATTAATGAAAAAGAAACATCAGACTTTCACATTATTGATCAATGTGATAGGCGATTCCCAAGTCTGGTTTTAACAAATGCACACAAAGCTACAAAGAAATAATCCATTTGTACCTGTCTGGGCTTATTTATGTTTATATTGTTTTCATATTCAAGGTTTGCTATACCTCGCATGGAATTAAAACATAAAGTTCAGTGAAATTGTCTTTTGAAAACAGGTAGGTTTTATAAATACAAAATTTTAGTTATGCTTTTTTCCTAGAAATACTTTATATAATGTCCATTTTATATATACTTTATGTAGTGTCCATAAAAGTCCATATCCATGAACTTTTAGTCCACAGGCAGCCTCACAATAAAGCCTTCCCTGTGTACTAGTAGATGTATCTCACCACTTATCCAAATAATGTCCTATATTATAAAATTTCTTTGTCAGCTGCCATATAAGTACTAAGGCAGGCTGAAAAAAGCACATTAAAAAGTGCCACATCTGTAACATATCTATGAGATGACGCGACTTTTTTATTTTTTTTATTTTTTTTTCTCTAGGAGTCATTTCCTAATCAAAGCCCAGAAGCTGTTGAACTAATGAAAATGTCACCTGCAATTTGTTGGAAATAGTTCTGATTGCCTAGGTGTCATCGTGCATACTGCAGTGTTTTCTCAATTACTGCAGAATCTCTCATTTTCCCCCCTTGAGTACAGGGTCATTGATAACCAGAGGAATGATGTGGAGAAACATGAGCTGTGTGGTTGGTAGGTAACAGCCCCTTCCAAGCACACACTCCACCAGTCTCTGAACACATCAGCACACCTATCAGAACAAATAAAAGCTGGTTAATGGCTATTCAGTGCCAAATGAGTTAATCACTAATTATACACCTATAGGCGTGAAACCATTGCCAGAAATAGGCTTGATGCACACACTGAATTTGTGAAGGATTGATCCAAAATCTAGTGCAGTGCAATCAGTACCAATAGTACATTAGGGCTGAAGAGTGGTTTGTTTAGTTTTTGACTGGGGAAAATACATATTTGGCAACACTAACATCTTTCACACATTCCAGTCAAATTCACCAAGCTCTGAGTTCAGAAACAAAAGGACCCACAGGAACATTTTTCAATCTTTCAAAAATAAAATATCTGTTATAAGAAACATAGCATGATTGTTCTCTCAGAATTTTCTTTTAATGTCCTTGCAGAAGAAATAAGCTTTAAAATATTCAGAATAGAAAGGAAGTCTTTTTATCGTGCTTCAAAGTTTAAATCCAATTTTTCACTTTGTTTTAAATACTCGGATTATTATAACTACTTTTTAAGAATACCAATTATAAAAAAACCCCCAACAACTATATATTGTTTGATTAGTTCTGTGTGTTACATGGACATGGTTCACTCTCACATAGCATTTCAGGATTTGAAAGTACCACTTGCAGTTTGATGACTACTCTCAAGTACGTTACATACCCTCATGCTTCGATTTATTCAAGCATCAACTAGTAGTAAACACTTAGCTTGCTCATTTAATTCCAATTCACTGGGAGTTAAGTATCTAAGCCACTTGCATAGATATATTTTTTTTCCCCAAAAACCATCACTAGAAAGCTTGTATGAAGAAATGATCAGGGTAGTTTGGCAATTTTTTTTTTCATTGGAAAAATGATATTTCTTTAAAAGGTGTGACAACATAATGAAGGGTTTTTTTCTCAGCGTTTTAAGTCTCTGACTCAAAGTGAGAGTAAGACTTGAACCTCCAGCTCCTAAACCCTATGCTGCTGACATAGCAATGTAAGTAAAATTTTGAACTACAACATGCTTCCAAAAATAACTATCAAAGATTTACTGTAAACAAAAGAGTTTGCAGATTAATACCATGGCATTTATCCATACAAGTTGTTCACAAGGTGTTCATACAAGTAATTCCCTTCTTTTCTGTCAATGATAAATGAAACAAAATGTGTAAATTCTGCTTTTGTGAAGGAAAAAAAAATCACCCAGATGAACTACAATTCTGTTGAAGATCACAAAAGATTTACGTCAACATTAGCACTGATGAATCAGCAAATAACCTCACAAGCCCTTCAGAAGGACTGGATGCAGAAATAATTATTTATTAGGACAGTACCTGACAAGATTGTTGTTTTGATGAATTGGCACACATGGAACTTGAAGATGATGAATTGCACTGACATTAATTCTACTGAAAGTTGCCTAATATGCACATAATTTGATTTATGAATTTTTCAACATAGAAGAGCAGCCTCATCTCATATAAAGCAAAACACCCACATTACTAAAACATAGTGATAGTACAGGCACTAGATATTGAACAAAATCTTCCACTCTATAGCTCTTTACATTCTCAGCAAGTTTAATTGTGGAATATGACAATCAATACATGTATCTGCATGCTTGCAAAGTCAGAACTGACTTGTCTATCTTCAGAGAGAGAATGGTGAATACACCTAGTAGTTCCACACAGTCAGCAATATCTGGCATAAGTTACTATTTGCTAAGTAGACAAAATAAATGTCTGTGAGGTGTTCCTATCTCAATACACTGGGATACATAATTTTAGAGGTTCTTTTTAGTCATGCAGTTCTATGATTCTCTGATCTGTAATACTCCTAACAAAGCTAAACACAATGGAATAGAATAATTCATAAAAACTAAAATGCTGCATGTTTATACATACTTGATTTATATCCCTCTCCAGAGTCTTGTACTAGCACTACAGACAAGCCTACATAAATGTCTCTTCCTAAGAATCTAACTCTAAAACCTTATACGATGCCATTTTTACTATTGCAAAATGAGGAGGGGGAAAAAAAGACACTTTATTTTATAAAAAGAAAAAACTGTTTTTTCCCCTTCTTCAAGGGTAATCCTGGCCATGAATATATGGAAAACACAAGTCACCTCAGAACAAGCTGAAAATCACCCGGGGAAATGAAGAACTTCCAAGATGAGCCAAATACCACAGTATATTTGCTCTTGAGGACTCATCAGAAACTAGAACAAAAAGCTTTAAAATGTACACAGCTAAAATACACAGGCAGAAGTAGTTTTATTCCAGACAAATACACTAGTAACTCAAATCTCATGCAGAAAACACATGTATGTATGTACATGTATGCAGCCTTTTTCTGGCCTTGTGCAGATTGTCTTTATTCAGAAGACCAAATGCATATCTTCTGAGAATATTTGAGAGCCTTATGGAATGGACCTAAATCCATACAGACTTTGAGCAAATTTGGGGCAACTATAAAAATTGTCCTTTACATTTAGGCAACATGTTGAAACATATTATTTTGACTGCTTTAATTTCCTTTATAACTGTGAGACAACAGGGGAGGGACCATACTTGGAAATTCCCCGACTAGGGAAATTTCCAGTAACAATATGGTAGTGAGCATCAATGAAGTTATGCTGCCAGTTCTGCAAATGCACATTCCTCTAGTACTGCTGTGACAACAGCTCAGTAGGTTTCACTTGCCAGACAGAAGTCATCCTGTGATGATACAGGCAAAACTTCAAACGTAGCCAAACCAAGCATGGGAGAACATCAGAGGGGTCACAAGTGTGCTAAAGCTAATGAATGGCTAAATCTGAAGTCCAGAGAAGAGAAACATTAAAAATTCTTAGAGGATTAGTTCTATATTTTTTCCAAAGATCAAGAAGGATTTGATTTAGTCAAAAAAGTTAGAGTTGTTTTTGTGCTCTCTGGTCTGGTTTGTCCATCTGTAGATGTTAACAATTAACAGTTCTTCCAACTGGATAGTTTTGTGGCTTCCAGTTTCTATCCAAACTCTAAAATTTATGCAGAAAAATCGCTATTCTTTGCCTCCCTAGCAATCCATCAACCTTAATTATAATTGTGCTGGAAAAACATAGCACTCTTTATAGAACTTTTTAAAGCCTGACGTGTTCTGCTGCCATTATAAGAAAACTAAATAGCTGAGCAATTTAATTTAATTTCTTCAATACTGCCTCATGTTTTCTAAACAAGAACCATAGCTCTTCTAAGTTTGAAACATCTGAAATATTGATTACAGTACACTTTATTTTGAGAGTAAAATTGATTAAATGGGTTATTTTTGTCATTCAACAAAAGCCATAATGAAGCATGGGTGACTTGAATGTGTTGTCTATACATTTTGTCTGCCCATTTACTGAAGTAAAATAGAATATCTGGGGGTGAGTAAGCATGGGGTTATATATTTCCACTGGCAAAAAGAAGCTTGTTTGCCCACAGAGAAGCTGTATATATAGCTGTGAACTCCTCTAATATTTCAACTGGTAGGAAGGGTTTGATGAAGAAAAGGTGATTCTGTGAGTTGTGGTATCCTGTGGAATTTCCTGTTTCAAGATGGGTTTATTAGACAACTGAAGACTTTTTTTCTTTTTGTTTGATCAAAGCCTTTTGTTGCATATAGTAAAAATTATTTTTTTTCTTCCATGTAAAGGGGAGTTTTCACACTGGAATCTTTAATAATCTCTCTTTTTTCTTTTTCCTGGCATGAGGAAAGGAGAGAAAAAAGAGAGAGGTAGCCAAACACAGACAGCATGAGTAAGTTACTCTCTTGGTTTCCTTCTCTTAGAGCAGTACACTAAAAAACAGTAAAGAAAGAAAGAAATTATATAATGCCCCTCTTTGTTAGCAACTGTAGCTCTAGTGCCCCTTTTGGGACCTGGGGAGGGGCTATATTTCAACTCACACAGTGTCAGAGGGATTGACCTAAAGCAGATCAGGCAAGAATGAGACATCTTTCAGACATTTGTGCACCTTCATCTCTCAGGTCTATCACTCCTGCCCTGGTCAGCTTCTATCCGGTTTTACTGATATGCCATCAAATATATCATCCAGGTAAGAAAAAACATTGAGCATGAAAGAGTAGTTCATGTAGTAAATTACAGCAAACTTGTTCAGAAGGCTGCATTCCCAGAGATCAATCAAAGCTAGGCAGCCATGAGAGTCAAGGCATCTCAAACCAGTTGAACAAAACCAGAAAAAAGGGGAAACACTGGATTGAAAAGCTTCAGACAGAGGATGAGTACAGAATCAGGGAAGGAAGCAGCAGGCCACACATAGCCCTGAGAAGACCCTTCATCTTGTATAAATCAGTAAATGAAGGGAATAAGGGAATAATTACTACACTAGCTGAGGGTTTTTTCCTCAAAAAAAAAATTTTTTTGTAAACAGGCAACTTTAGCATTCACTGGATCGAGAAGCTAATGTGGCCTTATTCTTCCTTTATGGCTCCCACGAGTGTCTTAACAAACCTTAAGAACAACATGAAGCCAAAAAGATATAATTGGGTCTGTTTAACCTGGTCATTCACGCCATCACTCCTGCCTGTTTCAATATCTTTTCTTGTTTACTTAGATTTATTTACATTTGCCAACTTGAAAAATACCTGTTTTTCATGTTAAGAACTAGTTTTGCATCTCAAGAATTCTTACTTTGGCTTTTGTCGGTATGAAGGACTATTTTCACTAATAAAAATGGCATATTTTTATCCATGGTAAAAGCTGCAATGGACTTTAGCTTGCAACAAAAACTTTAGGACTTTGTTACCTTTTGAAAGAACAAACACTATTCTGTGTTTTCAGTTAATGTTCAGGGAAGCCTAAATGAGTATACAGCAACATTTTTTGTCTATACTCGACTTCCCATATTAATAGCAATCCAGTGAAGAAACCTACCTAGAAGTATAGAAATCTATAACATTTACTTCCAGATACACAAATAATGATGACAGATAAAATTCTCTGCAATGTACCAAGTTGTGTAAAGAATCATAGAAACAGCAACAACAAAAGTGATATCAAAGAGACAGTTTCTCATATGATTTGAATGGAAAGAATCATAGAATCATTATGTTTGGAAAAGACCTCTAAGATTCTCAAGTCCAACCATCAACCAACCCAACACCACCATGTCCATTAAATCATGTCCTGAAGTGCCATGTCTACATGTTCTTTTAACACATCCAGGGATGGTGACTCAACCACTTCCCTGGGCAGCCTGTTCCGATGTGTGACAACCCTCTCAGTAAAGAAATTCTTCCTAATATCTAACCTAAATCTCTCTTGCCTCAACTTGAGGCCATATCCTGTCATCCTGTCTCCAGCCACCCGACAGAAGAGACCAGCACCCACTTCACTACAACCTCCCTTCAGGTAGTTGTAGAGAGTTATGAGGTCTCCCCTCAGCCTCCTCTTCTCCAGACTAAACAG
>JAVJGG010000039.1:11718592-11730359 GCA_035590195.1 Aviceda cuculoides
ATCCAATCTATAGCACTGTTGTTTATTTAGAGTGAAATGTTCATGGGTTGGTTTATTCGCAGGGAGAAATGACCCACAAGGGAAATAGTGTTTGCAATATTTAAACATTATTATAATCCCTCTGGATCTGTTAGATTTATATATGTTAGTGGCTAAATGAAATGAGAAATCTTTAGAAGCCATAGCATCACTAAACCCAAGAAAGACCAGTTACTCATTTACAGTATAAAACAAGCATAGCAATGTAAAGGTACATAAATGCATATTAATATCATGTCCTGGTTGTTTGATTAGAGACCTGCAGAGGTACCTGTTCTGGCAACCAAGCAGCAAGTGTCTGTCTATTAAGTCTGCTCTGCGAAAACATTTGACAAGAGAAATGAAAGAAGTTTCAGCTGCAACAACAAAAATCATAGAGTTTACAAAGTGTTTAAGCAAGAGCCTGCTCAAGTTCAACATCAGTGATAATAGTGAGGAAAGAAAGATTACACTGTCCTGTAATGAAGAAAAGCACATGATTTTAAAAAATCATAAAGAATATTTACCAAACTTTGAATTAACATAAAGTGGAATCAACAAAGCACCAAACTCATGTGCTCAAGTGATCATAATGCAGCTATGCAGCTAAGTTTCTTAAAAATAATATAGACTTGAATCTGAAATGTAAGTGCTCTGAATGGAATGCTATTGCCCATCTAAAACAACTTCATTACCTTTATTAGGTGTGAGCTATTTGATGGAAAGGCACTTAAAGGGTATGAATAAATATGCCAAACAAATTTAATATTGATTTTTCTGACTTTATGCTTATACAAGCCAAAGTGCACTTAGTGTAAGGAAAAGCACTCTATAGAAACAGAATGGAAACAAAAGTAAGCAACTTCCATCATGGAATTAAAATAACTGAGAGTACAGTCAATGTAGTAATGACACCTTCCCACAGCAAATGCTCTGTAAAGTTCACTGTAAAGCTAATTTAGTTAGTAATAACTGTTCATGTAAAAGCGAATAAGCAAAGACACACAGATCCTCAGGTCATGATTCTTAGATCCTCTGCAATTATTTCAGAGCTGCAAAGTTAATAGTTGTCAAAATTGCTGTTGGTGTTTTGAACATCCAATCCCATTTCTTAGCAAACAAAATGGAATTAAACTATTAAATCAGGAAAGAGTAAATGCAGCTTTGGCACTTTTATACTTTGCCCACATATTAGAGGGCATTTGGAATTTCCTTTCACTAAATCTTTTCATGTGACTATTTCCTTCAGTGTCTCATGCATTTGCTTATAACTCCTCTCAGCTATAGTGCACAACATAATCCACTGCTGAAGGAATGATGCCCAGCACGTATCATTATGGACACCATAGATGTCTTTATTGCTTAGCTATCATATCATAAAAATAGTTAACTCCCAAACAAGAAATCTTCAGATGTTAGGATGCTTCTGCTAGAGCCATTACCTCAGAAATATCACATGCACAGTAGTGCATGTTTCAGAAGTCTAAAAAAGTCTTTATAGACCATATTACAACCCAGCAAGTATTAAAAATATCAGGGATGGCTCTGAAACCGTAATGAGACAGGTTTTGTTAATGAAAGCCGCTGTAGATTTAACACACATACAAGAAAACTGCATAGTGAGAGACCTGTTCTTAGTGTCTCCTGTTGGGCCGTTAAAACCGTCAGCTTGTTCTTACCAAATGTGGCATCTGATTTCCCAGTGTTTCAATACGGAAGCAAGAAGCAGAATTTAATGACGGAACAGAACAACTGCAGGTGCAGCACGTTTCCTTTCAGTTGTTTTGTGCAATTATGAGAATGAATATTTCACTCTTCCACAGCTATCCCCTTCTTTTCTTTAAGGAATCCTGTAAAACAATATTAGAGTTGGGCCATAGTAGCAACATCTATACAGTCCATGGTACGGCTGTAAGGCCATGCTGGAGGCCAGATTCAGAGATCACTGCTTACCTGGTCTCACATGTCCAGGAGCAGTTCTAGGCCAGCTGACATACATCAAGGGAAAATTTTGCATGTGGCAAGTGTCACCCTGTACTTGTGGGCCTCCTTGTCTGCGGTGTGGACAGGCAGCACGCAGCACTTCCAATGCGGCTTAGTCACCTTCAGGGACCCCTTTTGTTGCAAAGTCATAAGATGTCATGCTGTAATGTCATAGCCTCAGCAACATCCAAGCAAACAGCAGGTCTCAGAAGCACTATTGCCTCTGCTATAGCCTCTAGAAAAAGCAGAATAGTTCAAACTGTGCACTTATGTTGACTGACTAGTAGGCGCAGGACATGAGAAGCAGTCAGGCACACTCATAGGCCCAGAGCTCTGTTAGTATTCATAAACACACACCACTCTAAAGCAGAAAGAGCCAGGTCCTTTAATCTTTTCTCCTCTAAAGGCTCTGAAGCAGAATCTCTTGAAACACATTTCTCTTGAACATTCTTTTACTGTACTTCATTTTTTATAAAACAACTTATTGTTGACTAGCTAAAATGAACGGTAGCTTGGAACATGATGGTTTATTACGCTAACCCAAGTCCTCTACATCCTCAGTCCTCTAGCTAAAAATATGCAAATAGTTTTGAAGTGCTGGGTATGCCTGTACAGCTAAAATTCTTTTGCTGAAGCAATGAAAAAAACACAGTCATTTTTGTCTTGTCTTTAAAATATCTAAAACATCATGTCTGACATGAAGGACTAGAAACCAGCAACTTTTCAGTTTTGAAAATCGCTTGCCTCGACATCATAAACAATGTTTGAGCTAGAAGGGAATGCAATAAACCACGCTTTCTGAGAAGCACAAATGCCACCTGAGGGCAAATGTTTTTAAATAGGTATCCATGAAAAAAAAAGTTGACAACATCATGCTTCTGATAGAAATACTAAGGGATGCAACTTGGGATATCTGTTGGGTTTTGATGGAGTGTCTAAACAAATCTTGCTCTTACATTCTCTTAGATGTAGAAGTATATTCCTCTTTGAAAAAAAAAAAAAAGAAATTACTTTTAGAAACCATTATTATAAGAAGTTTGATGTAAAACAAGTAGCTAAAGCGTTTGAATGTATGTGAAGTGGGGGAAATTATTTTTCAAGTACATTCCACATGGAAGTAGCATTCACAGAAATGTGTAGCACACTTTCACAATTTCAATCTCCTTGAAATGGATTCCGGGGTGTAATACATATAAACACTGTGTTGAAAATATATTTGGATTGCACAGCCCTGCAAAAATTGGATTATTTACTGATTAAATATAATAATCTGTTGAATAACTGCTTTTTAAAATATGGTTGCATGTATATCTAGACACAGACACACATATATATACATATACACAGCTATCTTCAATGGTCTAAGCAACATGGTTACCTTGAGATAACAATGATAATTAGGAGCAAAATGGAATATGTGGAAAAACATTTGTGATGATCAAAACCAGTGAAAATTGTTACTTTCATATTGAATCAATTACTTGCAAAGCATCCATTCCATCTCTACTTGATATATTTTTTCTTACTCTGCACTAGCTTTGTAATAACAATAGCTGTCTTGATAAATTACTTAGAACATTATTCAGTTTCAAGTAGCCACATTTGTTTTCATGTTTCCAGAAAAATTATGACAATAGAAATAGATTATTGTAATTGCTTCTTCAAGCAAGGACTACAGGTGGTTTGTTTTTTTCACGACTAATAACTCCCATTTTCCTCTTCATTCAGTCACTGAGATGTTCAGGCGGTTGGCAGAGGGAGGAGGTGATGTGGACTTTATTGTGGCAAGAAAAAACAGAAAAATTATTGAGCCTTAAAAACATCTTATCATTACATGAATATGTTATGGTGATGATGATGAGAGACAGAAATCACTAAAGCTATTGTAATTTCTGTCAAGAGCATCTTTCATAAATAAGAAAAAAACAAAAACCAGTTGAATATATGAAGTTTTTTCTTTTCCTTGTTTTAAAACAAGCTAGAGTGAAAATCTTATCACAAAACTACACTGATATTTAAATGAGCTATACAAACATTAATGTACAACTATGCTCCATTATTTTATCTTCATTTATATTCACAAATATCATTGTTATTCTAAATTGACCAATATTATTGTCACACATGACCTGTACATTTTTGATGAACCATGCAGACTAAAAAGTCTGTCTACGTTTTATTGTTCCTGCTTTGCTTCATATTTGACCTAGTTTAAGGTTGTGAACTAGTTGCCTCAATCATACAATCACATCTCAGTTATTGGCATAACTGTTACAAGCTACCTCACTTCCAGTCAAGACTTGTTTGGGTTTTTTTAATAAAACAAACCGATTTAAATACTTTAGAGCCATATTAGCTACAAATATAACATGTCTGCACACAAACATTTATCTGAATTAAAGCCACTCTGTAACTGAAAGATTGCTTGCAAAGGTTGTTGCAATATTCTAACAGCGGCTGGTGAATTCTGGTAGGGTTTAGTCAAAACTGTCCCAGAAGTGCCAAACCAGGAGGTAAAGAGACAATCAGAACAAAATGACAAGAGAGAAATATAATGAAACAGGATACAAGAAGTTCTCCACAACTAGTTTCTAAATTATCTCCTGAAATGTTGACAGACTCGGAATTTTTTGCTGTTCTAGGCAAACTGGAGAATTCCTATGCTGTTAAAGAACAGCAAATGTGCTGCTGTGGAGAGAAACCCATTCTGCAAGTGATCCCTTCCCATAGTAAAAACTGTGTTGCCAGATGATTTTCACATGTTGCGTTTTCTGTCCATTTAATACCTAGAGGTGAAATTAATTTGTGCTTAAGAAAGACACTGGAAAAGGAAGGTCAACCACCAGGACACAAAGTACAATTGCCATATTGTTGCATTTTTCATAAGGTGCCCAAATTGGATGTGATTGAAATTTTTGACAACTGCAGGACTAGCTAATTTTAAATTATTATAACATTTCCAGATTCTGCAAGTGATTTCATTTGAACAAGAGGCCAAAACCACATTATACTAGAGATTTAAAACATAAGGATTGCAAGAGATTTCAAATGTTTAATACAAAATATCATGAACAATAGTTAGAGGAAAAAGCTAAGGCATTTGGCAGACCTTATGGTAAACCATAACTAGGCAGAAGAAGTAAAGTTTTTAATCATACTCGTAGAAAAATCAGGGTCAGTGTACCAAGACTAGCAACATGAGCCAGCTTATGATGAATTACTGTTTCAGAAACTTTTATTAAAAATGGCCAGGTTACTGCAGAAAATTTGTATGAATATGTTTTCCCTTCAAGTTCTATAGGCTTCTTTCCTCAATTAGTTCACATTCACCTTAAAGGAAATTTCTCTTAATCAACTATCAGGAGACATTCTCCTCCAGGAAGAAGAAATTTTGCACAATTTGCCTACCTGTTATGGTTGTGAGAAAATCTTCCATAAACAAGGCCCTGGTTTGTGCTAGACCTGCTGTAGAAGCTTCTGTGCTTAACCACACACATAAACAGCTCTCTTGTAACTTGAGAAGAAATAGGTACGCCAGGAGTGTGGCCAAACTACATTTCCCTGCTGTTTTAATGGTCCCTCAAAGATGCTGACAGCCTGTCCAAGAGGGAGCAGCCTTTAAGACTGGAATCCATTCCAGGGAAGGCTGGCCCAGGAAAAGAGGAATGCAAAGGTGTTTAAAGCTGCTTTTGCAGACATCAGGTTATGTCAAATGCCCTCGGCTAGAGCTGTAGATGCTTTTTAACGCATCCTCCCTCCAACAGAGAATTTCTTGCATTGAGGAATGATATCTGTGAGTTCCTCCTTTAATAGAAAGGGTCACAGGCTTCCTTCACTCTCTGTCTTCCTAAGAGTTAGAAATTTAAAGCTCCAGCTCTCTGCACAGGTATTTGTTGAAGGTGATCCCAGCACAGCTGATTGAAAGAGATGCTGCAGTGCAGGCAGCACAGCCAATACATTGGAATGGCATTTTAAATCCTCTGCCACAGCAGGGCTCCTCATATATGCATCCTGCACTGTATGTCTGCTCTCTTCCACCTTTGCTTCCTTACAGTAATAGGAATAAACGAATGCACTGTGAGAATGACTGAAGACATTGTAGATTATCATCCCTTTCTTGGACTCTGCAGCAAAAATTATTCATATACCAAACTGTTTCACTTCTTATGCCTTTATTTCAAGCCTAGGGCTTGCAGAATTCTAGACTAGTTTGGTCTCCCTAATACTTCTAATGTAATATTTACACCAACCTATGCCAAACCAAAGGCTATATTTGCCCAGGGACCCTCACACTTCTTTCTCTGTTCTGTCTCCTGTCTGCTTCTAGAAGACGGTCTCAGGGAGAAGCCAGGTCACATGCTAATAATATTTTTTGTCAAGTTTTCAAATTCTCAAGTACTTGCTTTCTCAGTTTACTCAGTGTGGATATGATTTAGAATAAAAATAATCAAGCTTTGATTTCATTTTAATAAGAAATTTTGTGTGGTTTCATAAAAGGGCTGAAATAGAATAGAGGCTGTGTGGATGCCAATTCAGAAGTTTTATATATACATTAAAAAGTTATAAAACTTTTAAATGGAGTGTCCATCTCCTGGGATTTCTGAACTTCTTTCCACTTAAGACTCTATTGAAAGTCTAAAAGCACATCTTCCCAGTGTGTTTGTTATGATCACCATATAACATCTTGTTTCTCAGAAATTACAATTTGTTTAGCCAAGTATGTGCTGGAGTCTGATAAAAAGTTAATAAAATGCTGCAATATCTGAGAGCAGGACCATAACCTCTGTAGGAGGGGATTTACACCATTCAGAGTGTCTGATCTGAAGTATTCACTGTGTCCTTTAATAGTATTAATGCCTACGTACGATGAGCCATCAGGGAACTACAGATCTGAGAGTGAATGTCATCCTTTGTATGTGTTCCAGGGAGACTAATTTACATCTAGAATGGTCTGGGTGTAATTTTTATTTCATGAAAAATACTTCTTTAAAATAGAAGGCAAAGCATTAGCTACATTGATTTTCTAATGCATATAATTACACCAAGTATGATATTCAAATCATGACTATTATAATAGTACATGCACTTTGTTACAAGGATTCTTTCACATCAGCAACACTGACTATTAACCTTTAATTCACAGCACTTTACTGCTAGATAAGTAACAGAAACAACAAATAATGTAAACAGTATTATTTTTAACTTAGATTCCCTTGATGATTTATTGGGTGAAATGTGTATACGTTGCACAGTGTACATGAAATGGATACTGTCTTTTCCAGCTTGGTATTAAACCTGGACTATAAAAGTACTCCAGTCTAGTACTCCAGCAGAGTACTAAAAGTTTTAGAGATAATTGAGATCAATGTGGATGCTGTACATACATGCTGGTGCTAACTGAAGAGATATTCTCCTCTTTTTCCATTTGCCCCATGACAAT
This sequence comes from Aviceda cuculoides, assembly GCA_035590195.1. Taxonomy (NCBI): domain Eukaryota; kingdom Metazoa; phylum Chordata; class Aves; order Accipitriformes; family Accipitridae; genus Aviceda; species Aviceda cuculoides. The sequence continues at coordinate 11,726,034 of JAVJGG010000039.1, forward strand.
CAGCTGGGTTACCAGCCTTCAGTAACTGCAAAACATGAAACTGCTACTTTGATTTACAGTAAATCTCTTACCTGATATATCCATGACTGTCAGGTCAACTGCTTGTGAGATTTACTGTCAGCCCTCAAATAGAGATAGTGATCTTCTGTAAATCTACCACATTAGTCCACAGGTAGGCAGTATTTTCATACTTCTGGATACACTCAGAAACATCTAATGAATGTGTATATTACTGGCATAAAAGGCTTGCACATATTTATAGCTTTTGGGCTTAATTATTACAACACCATGTATCAAGCAATAAAGCCCCATAGAAGCTCAAACTGGAAGAAGGCTCAACAGCTCATCTGCTTTGCAACACAGGCCACTGACAATGTTTTCGTGCTGTGCTCTAGCTTTTGCACCAGCTCCCATAGAAGTCTGTTTTTCTCAGGGACCTAGCCCTGGAGCCCTACAAAGCCCTTTTCCACCCACAGACACATACCCCACCACAGCTGACTTCTACCAACCACTGCAACTGCCAGCTCCACTTGAGCAGAGCTTCATGTTGGACCAAGTCCAATATGGGCACCTGGGCCCTGACCTTAACCTCTGAAAAGATAAACAAGCTCAAAGACCATGTAGGACTCCATCCAGAAGAAGGAAGGATGGTGCTAAAGGGGGACTGCTATGTGGGGAAGCTAAGGAGTTCTAGTCCCTGCTCTTTGCAGATTTACTATAGGATATTGCATAAATTTTTAGCTTCAGCAATGAAGAGAGTTGATACTTATGTTGCCCTAAATAGAAGCAGGAAACCTCTATGACAGGTAAAGAAGGAAGAGTACAAACCGAGTAACATTTTTTATCTCAGTCTGACTCAGAAACTTCTGCAGTAATTGAAGACCAAGGCCATCAGCATTTATTTTTAGAGACAGGGTAGAATTTACCACATTAATTACCATGTGACATACTTCATAAAGTATTTAAGCATCCTTGGACAAAGATAGGCAATGCTGGGCCTACATAAACACTAATGAAGATGACATTGTGGTTTTGAGGAAATCAGAGGAAGTTATTTATATAGCCTTTTCAAGCCTTCTTGAAAATCTAAGTATCTACTTGCATCCTCGGTTTCTCAAACGTCTTTGAAAAACTAGTCTCATGCCTAAATCATCACCCCTTTGAGCACACAGACAGTCCTTACATACAGATGCTAAAATCACGGATTTGTATACTCTTGTGCAAGGCGCTGGATGAGTTATGTGCCACAGGTGAGCACAGATGAATGAAATACTCATTTTGTAGCTGGTATATGCTAGACTGATGTATGAACCTTCAGCTGTTACAACTTACCACAAGGATAAGCTATTACAAATAAAAATTAATTATATATTCAATCTGAATCTACTGTCCACACATTTTGTCTCTGTCAAAAATTACTCACTCTTAAAGCAAACGTGCTGCCTGCTTGTTGCCATAACCCCACAGCAGCATATTCTTTTTATAATGCATTACAGAAAACAAACACATGCACAGTAAAACTCCAGCTGGGAAGAATAATGAAGCATTTAGCAAACCAGACAAAGACCACACAACTTCATCTCCCTCAACAGAGCAGCACCTATTACTGGATACAATAATTAATAAGCTAATGACAGACCTTTAACCATCCAACAAGTTTTTCTGAAAGATATAGACTATTTTTTTCCTTTCAGGGGTCAAGTCAGTCAAACATCTAAAAACTTTAAACACTTTTGGTACATGCCAAATTCACTGCAACTCTCAAGCACTAAAACTTGCACACAGCAGAACCAAGTGCTTGTACAGCTACTTGGAGAAACACGAGCACTACCTAACTTCAGGCACCTCACTGAAGCTGACTAAAACAAGGCACTGGAATTCCTATATGGTCAGCAGAGAAGGGGCCAAGCTAAATGGGAAAAAAAGACTCCCAGAAAAATATCATTACTCTTCTAACAGCACACCAGTTAAACAGTTCCACCCACCACAGTGCCTGATGCATGACAAAGACAGGAGAAAAAAAGACTAAATTAACTGCCAGCAGATCTTGCCAGGATTTTCTGCAGGACGTCACTCTAGAATCCCTTCTCCTTCCCAGCTCCTATCCTTTATGTGGGCACACTGCTATTTGTAGGCCAGAGGATGAGTTTCAGCAAAAGAAAATAGTTTGTGGCAAGCACTGATAGAACTTTGCTTTTCAGTACTTTGTGAAGGGGCCCACATGTTGCAAATGCAAAGCCAAGCCATCTTTATAGACTAATAGTGGTTCTTGTCAATGCTGAGAAGGGACTTTCTCTAAGGAAAAACTAAGTTCGGTTACTAGCCCTCTAATTAGTTTTTCTCCCAGATCTATTCTCTGACCACTGTAAAATGATGGCAAGAAAGCAAGCCACTTGTGTTTCAGGGCTTGGTACTGAAGGAATGAAACAGTCCTTCATTGTGACTGGAAGTAAAAATACATGCTCTGTAAAAAGTCATCTGTTCATGACAAGCAGCTTGCTTGTTCGGGTTGGCAAACCTCACACTGAGAGAAGCTGCGATCACTCACTGAAATGTAAGAGACGGAAAGGGACTATGGAAGAAAAAGGTTTATTTAAGCTCAAGGGCAATCTTTGCATCAGAACAAAAGGCAAATGAACTCACCATGAGTAACTGTAAGCTACAAAACCAGAATGGAATTTCTAACAGAAAGGAGGTCTGGAAGTGTCTTCCAACATGACAGCGGAGAAAAAATTAACTGGTTTTAAATTTCTGAACAGGCTTATATAAAATAGATGTCTGTGATATGGGACCTATGGATTTGGCTTCCATTCCATCTATGTCTCCCCTGGGCAGAAGAAATACACAAACAATAAACAGTTATTTTAAAAGAAAGAGTTGGAAATAGGGAGCAGAACATAAGGCAGAATGTACAGATACTTGCAAGAAGAGACAGGTTTCTTGTCCTCACTCTGCCACTGAGCCACCTCCAAAACACTCTGGAGTTTGGTTTCCATCTTTGAAGAAAACTACATTGCAGATGGTCCAATTCACAGTGGTGCTGTGCAATACTATTAATGTGCTTTACGAGTCTTATTCACTAAGAGCAGAATTCTCTGAGAGTCGAAAGTACATAGTCTTATCAGTCTACTTCTAAATTTTAGTAGACAATGCTAAGTGAGGATGAACACATCAAAAATTACTTTATTTTCTACTGTAAGAAAATACCTAGCAGCTCAGGTTGGGGTTTTTTTTAGATTTCATTAAATTATTTTCTATTAATAACCTATGAATCCCCCAAAGTATGATGCCAAATCACTGCACAAACATAGAATAAAATAAAAATAATGCCCATGTCTTAAGCATCCAAAAGTTAAGGTCTGTCACAGATTTTGAGACAAAAGATTACTAATTCTTTGTGTGCACTGATTTTAACTCACATTTCAACTGGAATCAGTGGTGTGCAAGAATTTTTTAACTAGATTTCCTCCCACCTGAAAAATTTGGATTGGAAACAAAACTTTTCATACTGTTCGACTCAAAAAACATTCAAGCAAAAATTTGCCACTGTCAAAATCATTAAGTTACCTAATTTTAAAAAAATTGAAACAAATTTGTAATGCAATTTCTTTTTAATGTGTAGTAAAATTACGGTCTTTTTAAAAAAGTTAAAATGGAAACAACAGTCTTTTGATTGTTTTCAGACAGGGTTTAGGGAATGAAAATTGTTCACAGAAATTCTCAAGTCTCGATTTTCTATCCCAGTCCATGAGTGAGACACAGAAAGTATTTTCCAAATTTTGCCTCTAAAGAGAACCAGTTATCACTGCAATTTATAGTCAGTCTTTATACTTAAAGGCCTCAAATCTTTCAGTATCTTAACACAGTGTTTACAATGTGTTATTACAGAAATCCCTTCCTAGTAATTAAAAAAAATAAAGTAAACATTTTTACCTGACCAGCTTCCCTTTCATTCTCAATTTATTTCACTCACCTTGCAGAGGAGCCTGGCTTCCTCCATTCTTTGAAATAGCCCTCAGCAGAAAGTGGATAAAATATCTGCTGATTTCAGTAACTAGACACATACTTGGCTTTCGAGCAGTTAAGAAATGTTGGCTATGTTGATTTTTTCCAACCTTTTTGCCACACACTAATACATGCAGATGACACCAAGTTGGGAGGCAGGGTGGATCTGCTTGAGGCTAGGGAGGCTCTGCAGAGAGATCTGGGCAGGCTGGATCAATGGGCCGAGGCCAAATGGATGAAGTTCAACAAGGCCAAGTGCCGGGTCCTGCACTTGGGTCACAGCAACCCCAGGCAGCGCTACAGGCTTGGGGAGGAGTGGCT
>JAVJGG010000039.1:11748238-11759147 GCA_035590195.1 Aviceda cuculoides
CTCACCATGGTCTTCATCACCACGGGCTGCAGGGGAATCTCTGCTCCGGTGCCTGGAGCATCTCCTCCCCTCCTTCTTCACTGACCTGGGGGTCTGTGGGGCTGGTTCTTTCACATCTTCTCACTCCTCTCCCCCGGCTGCTGTTGCGCAGCAGGTTTTTTTCCCTTCTTCTTAAATAAGTTACCCCAGAGGCACTACCACTGTCGCTGATGGGCCTGGCCTTGGTGGCAGTGGGACTGTCTTGGAGCCGGCTGGCATTGGCTCTGCCGGACATGGGGGAAGCTTCCAGCAGCTTCTCACAGAAGCCACCCCTGTAGCCACCCCCCCTCCCAAAACCTTGCCTTGCAAACCCTATACAACCGCATGCAGACCAGCCTGCTTAAGGCTTGTTCTAGCCAGGTCTTGAAAACTTAAAAAAAAAAACCTTAATCCAAACCAGGTGTACAAGGCAGGAATTGTACCTACATGCAGTTTCAGCAATATATTCTATTTTTAAATGCGTTCATTTTCACGTTGGGAAAATTCAGTGAATAAGGAGAGTATGTTATGAAATAATATCTCACAGTAAAATACATTTAAATCATCAGGCCACTTTCTCTTCTCCTCCTCCATAAATTTATATCTAAATTTTCTTGGTGGTCTCCACTTTCCTTCCACCCAGAGTACTTTCCTCTGACATTTAGCATTTTCCTTCCCCATGTCTTACTAAACTTAGAAGTAACATACATTAATGGATAGCCTGGATACTGCAAGCACATTATCCACATGTCTGTGAGTGTATGGCACTTGTGGTGCCTCAATGCTAGTTAACACTGCTACACTCCATCTGGAGGCTCTTCACAAAGTGATCCTTACAGAAACAGTAATGTAACCCCTTCTGCAGCCTGGTTTCCACCCTCATTTTGGAAAGAGATATAATTTTCTTTTCATATTCAAAAGGAAGAAAGCAACTTTGAACACTGTCTTTCTCACTCCAGCTGTGACATGAGGATAGAGCCCTTCCCAGATACCAGGAACTCAAACATAAAGGCAGCAGATGTGAAGGAAACTGCATTTCTTAGAAACAGAAACTACATTCTTAGTTAAAACAGAAAGAAAGCCCCCTGTCCCCCAGTGATGTAAGATGATCTCCCCTGTGTAAGAGACTTTTGGACAAAGATCCAAAAAAACAAATGTACAATATTTGCTATTTGCTTCTACGTTATGTTGACAACGAAGATGCAACCCACAGCAATACAGATAATTCAGCTTCTAAATTTATTATAACGCCTACTTAATTTCTAGGCTAGATTCTCCACCACTGGATTATCTCTGCGATGCCCTGCAGCACAAGAGTTGAAATTGTCCCTGGATGAAAATTTGTGATAATGCTTTTATTTTCCTTGACAAATTTACTTATTTATAAACCTATCTAGTCTTGTCACTACCTACATGAAGTATGGCAGTATTATTTTCATATTGATTAAAGTCAAGGATGATTTTCTGCTGCCCTTAGGCGAATTTTTTTCCACCATGACTTAATACTCTTTCCTATAGAGCTGCTTTAATGCTCAGAATTTGCACTTTGTCATTATTGCCCTCCTGTTTTATTATTTTTGATTGTCACATGGCAGTATTGTGCTTCTCAGCTGTTTCTCCTGCTTGAGTTTCATTTTCCAGAATTTTCTTTGTTCCTGTTTTATGCATTATGTTGGGTTACCTTTGTGTTTGTTTACCTGCACTGGCTTTCAAAAAAAACATTGCTGTGAAAATCCCTGTCCCACTTCCTATTTTTATTTTGATCTCAGCCTGGTTTATATTACTCATTTATGTCCCTCAGATAGTGTTTGGATTATGTTTCAGCAAACTAGTGGAAATACTTTTCACAGGAAGTGTCTCCCTTTGAAAATGAATCAGCATGTACAAATTCATATGTTTTTACTCCTTAGGAACAGATGTTAAGGGAATGCAGTTTAAGCTTTAGATCCAAACTAGTCTCTGCAGGACTATAATTTGCTGTGATAAACAGAAAGATGGAAATGCAAACCAACAGGGGCATCCCAGATTTAACATCCCTTCTGTTCTGGCTGAGATACATTTGACTCTGTCACTTGCAGATACACTTTGCTACCACAGTAATCAAAACCAACACAGAAATTTCTCTTAATCACTAAAAGATTGCTAGTCTTGTCTAAAGCTGTAAATATGCAGTTCAACAGAGACCGAAATTTGTAAATATTCCAGATAAATGTGTATCATCCAATACTGTAATTTTTCTTCTATGAAACATGTCTATAAGAATACATGTCTATAAGAATACATGTTTATAAGAATATTCGAGGAACCCATAAATGTCACACAAAGCCAGAAATGGACAAAAGCTTATATAAATGTTCCATGAAGACTGACACAATCTTTATTTTGTTACCAAGAGAAGGGTAACAATTTTTTCATTGCCTGCGAAAATGGAAAAACAAAAAATTAATGGATTTGTTCTTACCTCCAGTCACTGCTCAGTTCTTAGTACCTCCAGCAGACTTTTGAAGCGTGCTGGATTGGGGCCAGCAGCCATCCTCGAAAAATCCTGTCATCCACTAGCATTTGTTTTTAGGCCAATAAGCTATGATTAGTTTTTCATTATCATAATTAATGTAGTGCAGATTAATTAGTTGATTTAGGCACCTGAGTGGTAATTTTTTACTTGACTGTGGCAGGATATACACAGCATATCTCACCTCCAGAGACTTTTTGTATTTAATACTCGTCTTGGTTTCTGTAACTTTTTTGACATCCCTTCCAAGCAGACAAGTCTTAGGGGAAAAAGAGTCATTTCACTAGACAGAAGCACTGGAGAAGAAAGGGCATAAGCCTACAACGATGCAAAAGTAACCTGAAAAGGAATACAGAGAAAAAGAGGCTCTGACCTGTGCATTCTACAGTTTTCCAGCAAGATTTCACAACGCCTAAATACCACAAGGCATAGATTAGTATCATCCCTGAGCCAATGCTATGGTCCAGGTAGAGGAAAAATGTCCAGTAAAACGTATCACGGAATCACAGACTGGTTGATGGTAGAAGGCACCTCTGCAGACCAGCTAGTCCAACCCGCCGCAGCTCAAGCAGAGTCACTGACAGCAGGCTGCTGCCCAGGGCCCTGTCCTGTTGGGCTTTGAAGGTCTCCAGGGATGGAAACTGTAGCCTCTCTTAGCAACCTCTTCAACTTCCCTCACAGTAAAAAAAGTGTTTTCTAATGTTCACAAAGAACTTCACGTGTTTCAGTTTGTGCCCATTACCTCTTGTCCTGTCACTGGGCACCACTGAGAACAGGCTGGGTCCTTCTTCCTTGCACCCCCCATCAGATAGTTATAAACATTGATAAGATCTGCACTGAGACTTCTCCAGTCCAAACAGTCCCAGGTCTCAGCCATATGCTGAGATGCTCTATGACCAATACTATTAGCAATTAATAAAATTGAAATAAATGATCATCTTAATACTGAGCCTATGTTTAAATACTTGTTAAATCAGAAGCAAGGACTCACTAAATAAAAACTGCTTTAGTAGAGCAGCTGTTCCCAAAGAGGAAGTAAACAATTTAAAAACAAACACTATCCTAAAGAAAACATAAATCACAATGATAAATATCCAAATCTATTTCAGAGAAATTCTGTTTCTAGGATTATTTTGTGAATGTTTCCTTCAGATTTAAAAGAAATATGTTTTCATTTGAAATGTCCTCCAGATAGGAATAAGAATTTGGAAAGCACCAGTACACAGACTCATTCCAAGCCTGTCATCAAGAGAGCAACACAGGAGCTTCCACAGCAGCTGTGAAGCATTGGACAGGACTCTGCTGTAACCTCCATCCACAGGAAGATTTTGAGGCCTACAACATGCCTGGTTTTTACACCATCCAAGTTTTGCCCCCAAAGGCTATGTAGGCAATGCTTACATAAGCAAGTAGTGGCAGGCAAAAGAAGTGGACCTGCAGAGCCAGAGAGCTGGTGACAAGGACCTGACACCTTCAGGAAATATGTTTTCACGTCTTTGTTCAGCCTAGCTCTGTGCTGGACCTTCTTGTTGGAAAGCATTAGGTGCACTCCTGCAGCATTTCTTTCTGTTTAACTTAATTTGAAAGGAATCCAGTGTGCCTAATACAAGACTGCACTGAAACGTGGGATGTGAAACAAAGCACAGTGAGTGCGGATAATCAGATTTGCTTCACAGGTGAACTCTTGATCCAAACTAAAATTTTAATGCAGATGAAGCCAGTGTTTATGAGTACTTTTTCTTACATACGAAGCGACAGGGTGTGGTAGAGAACTTCTGACCCTTTGCTTGCAGTATTATCCCCATTCAAAAGAAGAGATATCAAAGCAAAAGATATGTATGCTTTGTGCGTGTCCAGAATTAGGTGTAAAAAGGGTCTTCTGCAGTGCTGACAAAAAAGCTATTTTATAAATAAAAGAACATGGTAGCTCACTTTAATAATAAATCTCCCATAACTGAATACAGATGTTTTCACTTACCATGACTTTTTTCAGAAATAATACCAAAATAATGCCTTTTTGAAAATACAATTGTATCTTGATAGGAATTTGTGTAGTGCCTTATTCAATCCCAGGCATATGGTACCTAGTAATTCCTCCGTAAATTTATGGCAATTATTCCTTAGCAACTTCTTTAACATTTAGAGCTTTTCCTTGACACATGCAAAATAAATCCATCTACTTTCTGCAAAGCATAAACAACCATGGAATTACTTTGCAAAAAGACTGCAATTATCATTTAATCATGCTTAATTATATGGGTAATGTACCTCGAGCAAGTGTTACAGAAACTGAGAAATAGATACTTTGTTACAATTACAAAAATGGTATTAAACCTAACAGAATACTGTCTGTCATGTAGTGTTGCACTACTATCATACCCAGGGCATCTAACTGATTTCACTATTCAGAAAGAAACTCTGGGTGAGTCCAGCCTGTACCCCCTGACACTCTCAGCTGGGACAGGGCCTGTGGTTTACAAGTTTGCAAGACAACAAAAAACCAGGATCTATGTTATAAAAATACAATTTGAAGTCTAGTATCTTCAGTTTCAAGAGTTCCAGTAGATAAGTATTGCTTATCTACATTTAGGCTTTCTTTTTTTAGAAAAATTATGTACAAAATAAAAATGTACCCATGACTCACTAAGGACCTACCACCACCTTTTTTGTAATGTCATCAGCACCAAGTACACTTTATAATACAAAGAAAAGCTGATGATGGAAGACCTGTTCCCTCCTCTAAGGGTTTTACAAACTAGGGGTTCTGTGCTGCTGTTGTGGAATGTCTTCTCCATAGCACTCAGCTCTTCTTCCCTAAGGTAAGGGATTTGGGAATCTGAGAATCAAGACTTACATTTCATAGCAGTTGGGGTATGAACAGAATTGATTTATGTAAGGCAAGTGCTCTGGGCAGGCCTGGGTATGTTAAACAGGATTGCAAATTCATTTTCAGAAGCTTGTTGAAAACACAGTGTGCAGAGATTTATAGGGGTCTTACCAATCGCTAAATCACTTATTTGACTTTGTAGAACAAACATTAGTACATTTTTTCCTTTTACTTACTTTTTTCTTCTCATCTATAACATGCTAGCTAAGCCCTAGAGATAAATCATTATCAATTTTTGTAAAAAATTTTATAAAAATTCCTACAGATGGTACCTAAGATATCAACTGAACACTTCAATAATATAAATGAGGAGCATCTCATAGGTAATATACGGTTGACGCTCTTCTGATTTAATGTTGGCAAACAACAACGTATGTAAAGATCTTTGGTCTACTTAATACTACCCATTGCAGAACAAGAAATCTTGAACAGCAAATGTGAAGGGAAAAAAATTACTCTATGTACTTCTGCTTTTAAAAAATTACCATATATTTCTGAAAAGGGAAAAAGTTATTCAGCTGTTATTTGTCCAGCTGTACACTAATATGAACTACTTTAACTTTGCTCCTGATGAAGCCCAAGGCCCAATGGCTAAGATTTCCGCTAACTTTTTTTGCATAGTCCTGTGGGCTAGATTCTACCTCTCTGTTCAAAGGCAATCCTGGCTATGAAAGGGGTCAACGATTCCCCAAGCAGGGCATTATGCACAGTTCCAGTTCCTGCGTTTCCCGGTTGCAATGCTAAATGAGACAGAAAGTGAGATATAATGGCAGGTGTCAAGTTAAAAATTGCTTTTTACATTCAAGAATATGCAAGTTGATGGTTCCACTGAAGTAAATCAAAGTTTTTTCACTGACCTCAGCACAACTTCTGTTATTTAAATCTTGTTCAGCCCAGGACACCAGCCCTTCTGGCCTCAATATCACCAAAGTAAATGGCAAGATGTTACAAAAGCAGTCATATAAGAAGATCAAACACCCATTTTTAATTAAATGCTGTTTAGTGTCCTATGGTTCAAGAAAGAGGTTTTCCTGCTAATGATTTATTTAAACTCTGTTTGATACTACACTTCATCTGCTTTTGTTTTCTTTTTTGATCTTAGGCCATTATTTACCTTACAAACATTTCATGCCTGCTTAGCATTCTCCAGAGCTATGAATCATGCTGCTTTATCTTCCTCAGAGGCATTCGTTCCTTCTTTTTTATTGATGTTCTGCCTCCTCAAGGTACCTGATCTTTGTCCCTTTATTGATGCCTCATTGCATGCCTTTTCCTCCATAGTCAAACAGGTCTCTTGAAGACGGTGCAACACAGAGTCAAAGCAAGACGTCTAAGAAATACTGAGAAAGACACAGGGCAGAGGTTATGGAGTGCAGCTAAAAGCACGTTGGCCCTGGGGAGACTGAGAATGGCCTGGCAGACTGATTAGCATGTGGAGGGGAAACACAGAAAAGCAAAGAAGGATCATGTGTAAGATTAAGTGAAAATGTAGAGGAAGAAGAAAGACAACCCCTGGCAATGTGAAAACTGAAGCAGAACCAAACATACAGAACTGATTAAAAGAGATATGACTAAATACCTAGCATCTTATATACCGAAAAGTATTGTTAAACATTGAAAATGGACCAAATTCTTTTCACCTGAGGCTGCTGAGTTAATTCATTTACAGCAACATATTATGATCCATCTACTCAACCAAAGGGATACTAGTCCTGTGACAGGAGGAGCCCTTGCTATTGATAGCAGTTACTGTCCCATACAGTGGGGCATCACCATGACCTAACCTGCTGCTACTTTTCTTCTGCATGATCCTCTGACTTAGTTCAGGCCTGACCTTTAACTGCTGGGTAGACTCTTGTGGAAGTGTGGTAACCAGGAAAAGGTGAGGGCCTGGGCACAATTCAACCTGTTAGATCCCTTTTCGGTGCAAAGCCTTATGAAGTTATAAAGGATAAGATGATTCTCTGGTTTAAGAAGGTTAATTTAAATATAGTTTTGAAACTATCAGTTGGATACTTAGCTCCCCACAGAGACAGATCTTAAGAAATTTATCAGCAGGGTTGTATGGATCCGATTCAAGCTCAGTGAGTCAGAGATTTTTCTGTTAGCTTCAATGGACTGTGGAACTATACCTGAAGGATCTGCCAGCAAGATTGCATTAGCAGCCAGACCTATTGAGCTCCTTCTCTTCTAGTATGTGAGACTTGTACAGAGGCATGTCACCAAACAGGACTGAGTGACACAGCGATTACAGTAGCAGATAGTAACTGGAGAAGGGCCCTTCTAGAGGACAGGGATGTGACATGGCAGGGGTGTGAAAGCAGCTGCTGCAGCTAGTTAGTGGCTAGTGGATGGGGTTGACCAGCTGCAGCTAGCACACAAAGTCAGAGCTGGAGAAAGCCCACAGCACAATGCTGCACATAAGACTGCTGCAAGGAACATAAGAGTGAAGTTAGTAACATGTCTATCTATCTTCCCTGGCTGGAGAAACTTGTGTGAGGTGACCTCTGGTGAGATAGCCCTATGACTAGACTTCACATTTCACATTGCAGAGCTGGAAAGCGAGCATTTCTACGTTGTCTCTTATAAAGGCAAACTACCTGTGAGATACAATTATGGGAACAGAATAAGACCAAACTTGTTCTTGATGACAAGTGATACTTATGAGAAACCATTTCCTCTGTGAGGGGGTGACTTTTTTGTATCCTTTTTTTAATGCACTGTTAAATACCTAAATATTGTGGACACTGAGAAAAACAGTGAACTAATATTACCTGCTGTCTGCTTATGCTGTGTAAATAGCTATCCACACAGAATAAATGAGTGGAAACACATTTTGTCTTTTATTTAAAACATAAGCCTGAATAGATTTGTCTAGATTCTTAGGCTGTTTAACTAATGATTTTGATCATTTTCATAACAATGGCTTTGCTGTGTAATGTTAGGTTGTCTAGAAGATATAGTATGTATCATACGAAATGTCAGTTATATTCTTTTACTTACAGGCTTTAATACATAGCATGGAATCAAAAAAACTGAGTTTTCAGGACTTAAGCACTCTACATACTCAAAAATTGATAACATGTCCTGACTATGTAAGTACTAACGTAAAGAACCTTGAAATGGCAGGTTAGTTTGTAGATCTCATTAGCATCTCACCTAGTTTTACCTCCTGTTTTGTAACAGCTGCTTTACATTGTGGCTGATAGTTCTTTTACGAAAGTGACCTTTGTGGAATAATTTTTACTTAATCTTGTATAATTAAGGATCAAAATCAAACTCATCATAGTTTCCTGAGATGATCACTGATAGATCAGCTCAGCATAAATTAGTTCAGCTTTATTTCATCTTACTCATTGTAAGGTATACACAGAGGCTCTGACTAGCAGATTGTTGAAAACAGATTTTTTTTTTCCTAAATCAATTTTTACTTACAAATCTAAAAATAAACATATAATGTTCTATGCACACAGAACTGGAAAAAAAATTCTGATTGGAATAATAAGGATGCTGAATAAAGATAAAGTCTTGGGGTTTACATTTCTCACACAGGGGATTAGAAATAGAGTAAGGACTACATTATCAGTGCTTTACTGATACTAAGAAATAAGTTGACCTACTTCATCACATTTCAATATTGACCAACTGTTTTGCTTTTCCAAAACTGACTGAAAATTAGGGGGGAAAAAAAGACTGTCTGGGTAATGCATGAATCACTCTGATTGTCTTCATTTGGAATGATATTCAATGCAAACAGTACAACAGAAATTGCATGACTGACATCCAGACCTTGAGCTTCAAGTAGCCAGTCCAATACTGGCCACATCAGATGTCCCTGGAACTCCACTCTAAAACCTGTTGGAATATTGCAGACTGGGCTGGGATCTTAGAATGTCAGAAGAGGAGCTGAAGATAACAGACAGCACTCCAGCAATTTTAGAGACATGGAGACAGCTTAGAGAGTATGTAGAAAAGTTAAAAAATTTCAGGTCAGGTTTGTTCTGAAATACTTTATGCTGTGATATTTTAAAAAAAAGTAGCTGAGGATATTTCAGCCGTTAATACTTACCAACAATATAAGAATAGAAGAGACAAAAGTAGTCCTGATCTTTAAACGGGAAGGGCAAAATATACTTGATACTATCTTTAACCCAGTTACATCTTTGCTAGGTGGCAGTCCAGCAAACGCGGCCTTCTTAATTTTCCAATTGTAATGCCTTACTGAATTTTGTAGCATAGCTCAGTGTTACATCTCCTTTCCATCCTCTCTACCTGACCACCCTCCATGCTGGATGCATCTTTGGTTCTGCACATGCAAGTCCCAATCACCTGTTCTGGAAAATGTTTCTGAAAGGGGAATTTCTGAAAGGACACACTGATTTTGTTGGGAGAGAAGAGCTTAGGGTAGCTGGAAGACCTTAAGACAAAGAAGGAGAATCATCTGACCCCACTACAGCACTAAAAGCCATGGTTTCTGGCTCCCTGTCAGACCTAGTGGATTGATGAAGATTTGGAAATGTTCACGCTTCGGAAGCAATGGCTGAACTAAGAGGCCCAGGATATGGAGTTGATGACTTCAAATTTCTGTGTGGATGGAAGAAATCCTGAGCCAAAGCTCCCAGAGCTTTCCAGCTCTTCAGCAGGAACATCCAAATCATTAAGATCCATGAATTTTTGTCAGCTTCTTACAGTTTTTAGTGTAACCTGCTGTGAAGTTAGGATTTCTTATACAGCCCTCCTGTCTTCAGTGGTAGGACAGTGTGCCTATCAGGACTGACTAAATCCATCAGCCCCAGAAGCCTGTATTCTCAGCTGACCTGAAAAAACAACCTGGCAGGTTTTTGAATCTTCGCTTAACTTTGATTTTAGAAGTTTACTGAAATAAAAACACTTACAGGAGAAAAAAAGGTCAACTTAAGAATTTTCCAGAGGAAATTTAGCTGACCTTTAACATCAATATAGTCCATTTAATACCCACAGAAATGCAGTAATAATCAGGTATGGTTGTGCGCTTCTCTGAAACAATTTACACAGGTGACACCTCCAGATCAACTATACCGTCACATGTGCTGTGGTTTAACCCCAGCCAGCAACTAAGCACCACACAGCTGCTCAATCATTCCCACCCACCCACCATGATGGGGGACAGAATCAGGGCGGGGCAGAAGTAAAACTCATGGGTTGAGATAAGAACGGTTTAACAGAACAGAAGGGAAGAAAAGAATAATGATAATAATGATAATAAAATTACAACAATAATAATAAAAGAATTGGAATATACAAACCAAGTGATGCACAATGGAATTGCTTGCCACTCACCGACCGATGCCCAGTTAGTCCCCGAGAAGTGATCCAGCCCCAGGCCAACTGCCCCCAGTTTATATGCTAGGCATGACGTCACATGGTATGGAATATCCCTTTGGCCAGTTCGGGTCAGCTGTCCTGGCTGTGTCCCCTCCCAACTTCTTGTGCCCCTCCAGCCTTCTTGCTGG
>JAVJGG010000039.1:11759247-11797753 GCA_035590195.1 Aviceda cuculoides
GATCTACTCCCCACCCTGCCCCAGGCCAACTCCTCCCAGTTCATATACTGGACATGACGTCACATGGTATGGAATACCCCTTTGGCCAGTTTGGGTCAGCTGCCCTGGCTGTGTCCCCTACCAACTTCTTGTGCCCCTCCAGCCTTCTTGCTGGCTGGGCATGACAAGCTGAAAAATCCTTGACTTAGTCTGAACACTACTTAGCAACAACTGAAAACATCAGTGTGTTATCAACATTCTTCTGGTACTGAACCCAAAACATAGCACTATACCAGCTACTAGAAAGAAAATTAACTGTGTCCCAGCTGAAATTAGGACAAAATGCAAGGTCACTGCCTCCAGACATAGTGCAGAAGAGAAACATGGACCCCAGCCAGTGAGTCAGAACTCTTAAATCATGTAGCTATCACCTTACTTAAGTCTTTTCACTTTCTTTTCCTATGCTTTTTCTGCCATGGTTTTGAAAGACACTTCTTCAGGGAAGATACCAATAAATGACATGATGATATCTCTGTTTCAAATGGACATCCCAGATTTTCAGAGAGGTATTAAACTCTCCCATGGTGTTAATAACAACTAGTAAATTACCTTGATTGAACAAATGAATTATGTTCTTTCGATCTTTGATGGGACAAAAGTCAAAACATGTTATAGCACAACATATATAATATTCAATAAAACCGAATGGCTTTAAAAATGGAAGCATCAATAAAATTGAGGGAAAAATATCATGGGATAAGCCTCATGACAGTACAACGGTAACACTTCTTGCTGTACGGCAGCTGAGTGCTAGGATTACTTTGCAAGGGAAATAGCTTTCATATCCAGACCACTCAATCAAATATTAAGTTACATTGCCACTATAGGCAACTGGGGAATATAAACAATAGGAAATGTTTATTATGCTTCTTCTAGTATCTTTAGTTTATAAGCTATTGTTTCAGCAGTAACAATAAGCAACATGCATATTTTGATTCTCAAGTAACTTGCTGGAAATTAGGTTTCACTTCACAGTAGTGAAACAGTAGTATATATTAGTCTGATCAAATGCTGCATTATCTTCTACACTTCTTGGTGGTATTTATGTATTAAGCTTCTTTTTATTAAGTTTCTTGCTGAAATATGATGTATTAAGTAAAGGCTCCCCATAGTAAATTATGTAGGTTTCTCGGTAATATCACGGCATTACCCTGCTCTGAATGATTTTATGTGCCTCATTAGCATAACATGAATTGCAATAGGGAGTTTAATCTCCAGTCCTACGCTTCTTTATGCACATCCTTCTCTCCCCGTAACTTTTCATTACCGGAGGCTAGGAGTTTAGGCTGATCACCAAACAGGAAGGGGAAAAAAATCCCGTTTCAAGATGAATGAGTGTAACAGCCTACAGGAATAATATCTGAATGTTCTCTCAATGATGACAGCAAATAGGGGAATGGAATGAAATTTCAAGGTATACATATATCATTTTTACCTGCCCTGCATACCTAATGACAGGAGAAAGGAACCAACACTTTGCCATAGTGCCACAAAAGAAAAGAGTGTGAAGACCCAGATTCTTCCTATGGATTTTGTGCACCTCACTGAGCCACTCAAGTCAGGAACATAGTTCTTCCTTGCCTCAGTGTGAGAGAAACAGGCAATTAAAGGAAGCAATGTAGATAATATGAAGAAAACTTTTCAATAGAGTCTTTTGTCAGTGTATTACCTTCTACTGCCACTGTGTAAGCATATTTTTTCATATCCATTTCTCGATATCATTATATGGGCACATTAATTGAGATACTTAGCAGCTATGCACAAACTTCTTTAAAAGACAGAATTCTTATGTTCTTTTCCTAGAGGCAGAGAAAATTACATTGAAAGAGATTTTATATAAAAATGTTCTGCTATATATTTCTCTGCTTCAAGGGAAGTTTTTTGTGGGGTTTTTTAATGTTTTAAAATAAGTTTCAAATGAAAGATTCAACCCAAGTGCATTGGGAGCACTGAGCAGACAGGTTAAATAAATAATGGCTTAATTATGAATATCTTTCATCTCTAACCTTAAGATCTGATAGGCTCCTACACCTGCATTTCATAATTAGAGAGAGGGAAACTTAGATTTTGTTTTACTTTCAAATAACAAAGACTGATTCTTCTTGAAAATGGCTCGAACTGTTACAGATATGATTGATCTCCTCTGTTACTAACTTGCCTTACTGCAAAGTAATTTGGATCAGACCACACACATGACATCAATTTGAAGTGCTTTATAAAGGTTCATAAATGCAAATTTATCTTGTGGATCTTAAGGTCCCCCAAGGCAAAAATATCATTTTCTGGGTACATAGCTAGCATTTCTTAAAAGCACTAAAGGGTGCTCATACAAGAAGCCTCCATGACTTAGTAAGAGTTGTTATATCCTAGCAAGGAGTTATTTCATTTTCAAGAACACCTGTTTAAATATTTATGTAAATTGGACTGGTAATATGTTTTAGATATATTTTTTTAAGGAGTCTGCTTTTTATACTCATAAAAGTTACTTTTTTTTCTTTTTAACCTGAAAAAATAGAAGGAAAATATGCACTAAAAAAGCAACTCCAGAAACTACTTTGATAGGACACATATCCACCTGGACAAGAGGTGACAGACTCCCAGGTACGAGTAACAAAAAAAATATAAAATACCTCTAAAATATATGGTATTTATTCTAATCACTGAAACATTTGTTTAATGTTGGTTACTTCGTATAGCCTTGTTTCGAAAATGAATTCTACTAAATGTATGGTATTTTATTAGAGACTTGAATTATCAGAACTTCTGAAGATTTCCCTCTGGCTGACCCCAAAGCATGCAAAACAGGAGAACAGAGTTAACCTGCCAGCTGTGTGACAATATTGCACTTCTTAAATGCACTGCATTTCAGAAACATTGGTATTAGCACACTGAGCGACACGCTAAATAAGATATGAAAATTTTGTTTCTGAACTTGTGAAGCATTAGCGTAAATAAAAACACTCTGAGTTTTTTATTTAAGGTATGATTTCCTACGAATTCATATCCTAATCTTTAAAACAGAATCTTCTGCATAAAGAGACTACAACCTGTGCTTTACTGGAAAAGTGCAACTTTTGGTACTTTTTTGTCATATCACTGTGATCTCTCAACTCACAGCATGTGACTGTGGGTTTCTTTAGGGTGATAACGTTTCTGGTAATACGAGGCTATAAATGTTTATATTTGTCTAAATGCTAGCACTGGAAAGGGAGCTGAGCCAGCACAGAATCTTCTCTTACAGCCCCTCTGGGCACTAGCCTACTGCCTTCTGGTTGTCAGGCAACCTCTCTGTAAGAACTCCATGATTTATGTATTTAAATGCTACACTTTCTGTAGCAGTGTATTCCAGAGATTTTCAGATTCAACAGAATACAATTTAGATGGGGACCACTCCTCTCTCACCCTATCTAACAAAACCAGTCAGGTTATTATTTGAGTTACAGCAGAAAGCTGAAATGTGTAACCTGCTTCTACTGTAGGATTTATTCATGTTTACTTATGGATGTTTGCAATTATCTATGATTACATTTCAGCAGGACCCCCATATTCCACTTTGGAATTTACAACTTTTTTGTCCTTTTAAAAAAGGATTTAAAACATTGCTTTTGAAGTACTCTCATGTCCCAGTCAAATTGAAGTTTGCATCTCTTTGTGGTCTAGCAGAGCTTCTGCTATTGTTTTCATAATACCTACTCTCTATCTTCCAGAGACATGACCAAAAAAAGCAGCATTGTGGACATAGCCCTGTCACAGCCAGTGGGAGCTGTACCAGACCTGCTTCTGTCTTGTATTTGCACCATTATTACCAGTCATTCCTATTTGGATTGGGTACCAGGTCAAATTCAGGCTTTTGGTCAAGAACACACAAAAGCAGAACAAAATCCAACTGCTATTTAAATTTACTTAAATAGAATTACAACTGTTTTCGACAAGGCTGAGTTTAACCCAACATCTCAAAATTCAAAGATTAACTCTAGATTAAATATATGTAACCAAAACCATATTTAATTGGATGGTGACGTCCACATACTTAGTTAAGAGAAAATATGCATTACGCATCTGATGTTATAACACTTGCTCATTATCTGTATGCTATAGAAAGGCAGAAGGGAGAAAAAACACTGGAAAAAGACCTGGAAGTTTTCAGGGAAGTGGCAGAAACATTTATCAAGCCACTGACATGCAAACACTTGTCGGATGACTTGGCAACAGCAATTGGGCACTGTGCTAAGCTGACATTGCCTGGTATTCATCCACTGTGGGGACTTGTAAAGCGTATCTGAAAAAGATCACTTGGAGAGGCTGAAAGTATTTGGAAAAGCTTGAGGAGTATATCAATTCAGTCCAAAGCAGAAATACAAAAGCATAAACCCGTGGAAATATCATAGCAAATGCAAGGGAGGGGAAGCAGAAATGTGTGGGCAATTTCACTGGTTGCTTCCTCTGGAAATAAAGAAGTGCAAATAATAGACTATATATGAGCAAAACCAGATAAGCTGTTTTGCAGGACAGTGGTAGACAGTTACTGATGCAAACAACAGACAACAAAATCTGGGGCTACTTAGCATCATTCAGCAGTGCTCAGCACCTGCAGAATTTAGCTCTTCATTTCTAGATATTAATACTTCTGCCCCTTAGCTTTGGTTCCTTGGGATTGTTACTCATGACTCAAAATATCTCTGACATTTCATTAAAAACGAAAAAGATGGCAAACTGAATCAACTGAAACTTCATGTCAGTCAGCCATAATTTAACTCAGACTTAAACGAGCAACTGTAGTTAAGGTATGATGGCTTTTGTACAACATCCAAGAGAGCAATGTGTGGCTAGCAATGTGTTCATCTACCCTTTACTCCTTGATTCAAATACACAGTTAGGCCCATTCCTAGTTGGATCAACTATGGTTGGCTTTTGCATGCAGCTGAAATGAGACGAAATCCTGTCTTGGTATTGGCAATGTCTTACTCTTGCTCTGATAAGCCATAACCAAAAGAAAAGTCAACCTGATTTATTGTTCTTTTTGTGACAGGAGGTTCAAAACAGATGCAAATGTTTCACTCTTCCACTTTCTCAAAGAGTTACTTCGCTGTCTGAGAAAATGCTAAGTAGAATGATAAACCCACCATTAAAGGAAAAAAGAAAGTTATAGGCTAATAAATTTAATTCTTTTTCATTTAAATGGAAAAATTGGCAGATTAAAAAATGCTTCTGCCAATTCAGATCAACAGAACATTCGCTTTACAAATTATTCTTTTGATAGCAAACATAAACAGTATGTGAGACTATAAATTGAAAAGATCAAATGTCATTAAGCTTTGCACTCAACAAGACAGCATAGGAAAAAGCAGCATGTGTATGTGCCCTCATACCAACACATAAATCACTCAAATTATACAACGATGCAGTAGTAGTTTCCCCCTTTTGACTAGCTGATTGTATGTATGATTGTCTCCAAGCATGAACTGATCTGCATGATTAGATACCTAATTTATGCATCAAAAATCCCCAAGTTTGGTAAAATAAAAACCATTACATTAAAGAAAAAAGAATCTTAAAGACCAAAACAGTATTTGGGGCAGGGATGTGCAACACATTGTAATGCGCTTCAGGGTGATTATCTTCAGCCTTCATTAAATGTGCTGAATAGCCTTCAAAGCTTAATTGGCCTATTGTGATAAACGCTTACATTCTTTGTTACAGCAGCAGTTACTTGAAATGTCAGCTCCTCCTGCTATGCTACTACAAACAGGCCTAAATAACAACGGAACTGGTCTTAAAAAATGTAAATTCTCTTTAAAATTCTTACAGGCAAGAGCATTTATTCATTGCCAGAGTGTTTCAACTGAACTTTATTATTATTACATTTTGCTGCTATTATACTTGAAACCTTATGTGCTATTGGTGACAGTATCTGACACTTACTACTTATTTTAATCTTATTAAGATAGATATTAAGTTGCTGTATATTAAAAAATTCTTTTGTGTTTATTAACTTCTCAATTTGGTCAAGCTCAGTCAGTACCTCACACTTCATTTAAAAATAAAAAAACAATATAAAAAATAAAAGATTCATTTCTTTTCGTCAAAACTACATCAGAGCAGTATCATCTACTGATAAGACTGAAGGTCAAAAGTCAGTACACTAGGCTTTCTACTAGGTTTTTTTCACTCACTATACAGACCTGAGCAAGTTGCTTAATCTCTGTCCATTTCTGTATTCATCTTCTGTATTGGGCATGCTAATAACTTTACGGCCAGGCATTTTCAGTACTCTTAGAGGGCACAGATGGAAGTCATTATTCAGTTGCAAATCCTTGTTGTTTTCTCATAAACTCTACAGAACAAAGTGTGTTATGATGATTTTAAGACTCTCCTAGAGAACTGAAATTTCCAGTCCAACCACCTCTGATAGCCGAGTTACTTCACCTAGTCTATAGTCCCATACTAATCCTATTTCTTGGGAAGTGTCCCAATCTTTTCAACACCAGTGGGAGAAATAGTTCATTCCAACAAAATGGCCAGACTGTATTTTTTCATAATAGGCAGGACACCTGTAGACTCTCAAGAGGGCAAATCAGACCACTTGAGATCTGGGCCATTGCTTTAGGAGAGGGTGGATTTGGATGAACCATGCAACTTACATAATTAATAGATGATAATTCCAGTACATGACAGAACTGCACAGATAGCACAGCTTGTCCAGCATCCTATTGCACTCCTGTCCTAATTCTGTTCTGACACAATATTAATCAAGACATCTCCAGTGGAACTTGATGGAAAAGTAGAAATGGCCTCATGTATATTATCAACTGTGAAGTCAGTATTAACAACCACTTCTGTGTTCATAGCATTGTCTTAAGCTTAAAGTCTGTTATTTACAGTGTTGTCTCACATATGAATCCTTTATAAATACAGTGGACAAAACCAAAACCAGAAGTTTCATTTCTCTTGAATTTAAGACCAGGAATCCCAGTACTGTTACCCTAACTTTTATTGGCACCTTTGTGCTCAGATATGGCCCACTATAAAAAAAAAAACCAGCTATGAACCTGTCTTTGGATTAGTAATTCAGGTCAGGCTCATCTACTGACAGCAGAGCAGAAAAGACAGGGACAGGATTTTGAATATAATGGGCCCAATTCAATAACCAATTATTTTGGTCTTACATCTGCGGAACTCAGTGTACTGCCAAAAATTCAAGATATTTACATATATCTTTTTATATAAAAGGATAGAATAATCTCAAAGTGCACACCCAAGGAACATGTAAAATTACCACATCCTTCAAAAATTCGTACAAACTCTCTCATCATGCATTACTAATGAGAAACAGGACAAAGCCACACATCTGCTCTCACTCAAACTGGCATAAAACTAGCAGTAACTCTAAAGAGCACAGCCAATTTAAACCAAAGAATTTTAGAAAACTGAGTATAATCCTCCCTGTTGGAATGTGCCATTGACTTATACCATAGATTAGTATGTCGAGTGACATAGGAACATAATAAAGGTTATACTCTTTACTTACTTAATACTCTACTCAGTTAATAATTCCCATTAGCAATATTGTACAGGACCCAATTATAAATTAACATCAATAATTCAGTGAAGCAGGTGTTCCATTCTCTAGAGGCCATTGCACAAATCTTGTAGTGATATTTACAGACACCAGCTCACTTAAGAAAGTGCAATCTTCTCTCCGTCAGCTCTAACAGCAGCAAGGCCTATAGTTAACCGTTCCATGTGATTCAAGAAGGGATGTGAGTCACACAGTTTGAACATGAATGGAATGTGTGGGTTAAGTCAGCCCAAAATAATGAGAATTGTCCTTTCTGAGCATAAAAAATTTAGGAACACTGCCTTTTAAACCTCTGTTTTATTAACCTTTATCAGCTGCTGTGAAACCAGCACATGATGAGATTTTTGAACTTTGCTGTCAGTAGCTAAAGGGTAATGCTTGTAGTGATTGCTGTTTTGCAAAATTATAATTCTTATATCCAAAAGGTCTTCTATTGGATTAATTCTCAAACAATTACCAAGTGGCACTCGGAGAAAATGAGCATGCTCTGGTGGTTACATCACAGGACAGTGCCAGGAGACTAGCTAAATTACTGACTTTCAGCCCTGCCTCCAGAAACTAAATCAGGGTCAGCAAATTGCTTCAGGTGAGAGGGCTGTTTCCATTCTCAGTTATGATCAGTGCCCCAACATATAGATGTGGGACTGGCTGGTCCCAGCAGCCTACAGCCAAGTCCCTACTGGCATCAACAAGACAGATGAGCAAAGAGCTAAGTTAAAGTCTTTGCGAAGTAATTAAATTTGCAGTTACATAGAGAGAGCCAACCAGCACTAGGTTGAGTGAGACAAGGACAGACCTGCAGCTTAACCCTTCCATGTTCTCACAAAGCTTTATAAAAGATATCCTTAGGGGAATAATGTACCCCAGTAGTCCCAGAGGAACACTCCTTCATTACAATGTCACTTTGGAGTGATGCCTTAAGAAACCTCAAACGTTTCAGCAATACTGTTACAAACTGTGGGATGCTAATAGGGACAGTCAAAACATCTACTGTATGGACAGAATTATTAAGGCAAAATGCACTTAACCTTAACTTTCAATTTTTTTGCCCATATTGAGGCATCCCTCTGAAGACTTGAGATAACAGAAGCTCCAGGGAAAGCATCCAAAAAGGAAAGTTATCCCAACTAACTCTTTCCAGGATTTCTCATAACACATTCAAGACTCACTGAGGGAATTGAGCTGATGTTTGGCAGATAGATAGAGCCGAAGCAGAGGAAGCAGAAAGGTCAGGAGAAGTCAGGCTCACTGGTTGTTAATAAAAGATTAAAAGGGAGAAACTGCCTGAGCAGCTTCTTATAACTGAGACTAGGCAGCTAGAAGCTATCAGGGAGCAAAGAGGCTCTAGATGCAGGGTCAGAGATCCTTAAATAAACTTTGAACTTCAGCAAGAAAGAAGACCTGAGAGACAGCAGCTGAAAGAGGATTTTCACTGGCAGGTTGGCCACTGAGAGTTCCTCCCTGCTGCATTTATCTGTTTGAGAGAGACAGGCCAAAACCACTCATTTCACATAGCAGATTTCAAGTTTTCTAGCAGGTAAGAAGCGCAGGACATTCATTTTTTCCACATAAAGTTTTAATATACTCTTCTTCCTCAAAGAAATGATATATGTAGTTCTCTGATGGGTGCCCAGCAAAGGTATGCCCACCTGTCTGCATCATCTGCTGTAGAAGTTCTGGTAAATGAAAAATTAAAATCTATTACCATCCAGAAAGCAATGACTGTTAGAAAAATACCCCACAGTTGAAGGCAAGTAACCAACTGGGCAAGAAGTGTTAAAGCAGGAGGCAGACTGTGGCAGAGCACAGAATTTTGACAAAAGGATGAGTACAGCCATAAAGTAGTCGTGAATCATTCCAGTTTCCCCTCTATTGAGCCTCAGCACTACAAAGCAGGGAGAGCTGATGCCACATGCCCAGGCAAAGTAGTGACACTAAGAAGCAATGCAATAATAGAAAAGTACCAGCCAAACAGCACACAGTGACAGCCTTTCCCATCTTCTAGCACAGCTCATCCACGGAGAGATGTCATTCCTTAGTATGGATTCCAGAAAAGATTTAATCAGTCTCACAGCTACAGCAGATCTGCAATAAAGGATTTTTTTTTTCCCCAGGTGTTTTGCCAAGTGGAGACTGTTTCCTTGCACTGTGTATGTAACATACGTAAAACCAGGCAACCTTTCTAAGAGGTGCTGAGAGTGGATGCGCTGCAACTCAGCTCATTATACCTATTTACAAATTCCAAATCTGTGGAGCCTCTCCTCCTCTCCCAACAAACCAGCTTACATCGTCAGACCCACATGTAAAACACTTATATTGTCTAAAGTGTCCTTGATAAAAGAGAGAATGCTGGAATACATTTATTACTGTATAATTGTATCTGCTGCAAAACAAAACCAAATGTGGGTCCAGCACAGGCACTCCACATTGGAACACATCTGGAGAGGAAAGCTGGATTTAAGAAACCTTGCTATTTTTTTCCTTGCTTCATCATTTAAACAAAAGTTTCAGCTCTGTTCACTTTTTAATTTTTCTTTTTTTAATGCAACTCTTAGCTTCCTGCCAAAGGACAATATCAAATACCAGAAGTCCTTATTCAGGGAAAAAACCAACAACAACAAAAAGCCTTGAGAGCAGTTTAAAAGCTAGTGAGTTTACAGACCGAGTGTGAGAGGACCATATTATAGTTATTAAAATTAAAAAAAAAAAAAAGAGGGGGGAGGGGCAGGAATTGGAGCTTGCATCTAGACTCTGGAGATGAGTATTACCCTTCCAGTCAGTAGAAATGGATACAGATGACTTCGGCAGAGCTATGAAAATTTGTATCGTCCAAGCTCTTAAATCTTACTTTTTTTTTTTTTTTTCTTTTTTTTAATAGCAGATTCATGTTGGCTTTTAGGCCATTCCTACTGTCTCTGCAATGCCTTATTTTCCTTACTGGCAAAACAGACATTATAATTTTAAAATACCTTTGTGAAATGTTTTCAAATCTATGCAAATGCAAAGTATCAATATTATTATTGTAATGCTTGTTCCCTTTAAAAACTTAAGTACCTATGCGCTTATGGCTCACGTTTCTACCATGGTGAATAAAAGCAAGACAGAAATGTAATTCCTGTAAAAGAAAAGTACCTGGATAACATTTGTGCACCTGTCTCAGAATTTTGCAGCACACAAACAGAATTTTAAAAGGCACACTGCAGCTGCTCCTGGTCCTTAAAAGAAAATGAAACAATGTATTATAGATCAGTAATGAAGATCTAAGCAGAATGTGTTAGAATAGGTTTGTCTAGTTGTATGTATTGAAGAGAAATATACAGTAGTCAAAGCTCAGCATTTGACCATGCGTTCTTATATCACAGCATAGTTATTTTAATTTTACATCATTATTATACAATAAATATCCTGCACAACATATGTACTATGAGCATTTATTTTCTGGGATGATATTCTGGTTTTTTTAATTGATTGATTACGTATTTTCCACTTAACAGTTCTGAAAGACGTAATTTTTTTTTTCTTCTAGGACACAAAAAAGTAAAAATGAACAAGATGACAGGAGCCTTAATTTTCTAATAGTATTACAGTGAAAGTCACTGAACTTAGTGAACTTCCCTTTACACATTGGCACCATACATCTAAATGACAGGCACAGAGAAAGAGTGCAATGCATTTGATTGTGTAATCCTACAAAGCAATTGTTCCCAAGAGAAAACTTTGTTTATATTTAAAAAACGCAAACTGCCCTCCTGACTACTGGACAGGTAATTTGGAAGTTTAAATCTGACCTTAACTCAAATTTTCTTTTGTTGTCACTTCCAAAACATCTCACTTCTTTATATTTTAAACATAGTGACAGCTCTATTTAGAAAGAAAAATAGTATATACATCCTACCTTCATACAGTTTTCATTCAGTTCAGAAACATCTGAATAATTGTTACAGCTTTACTTTGATTTGTCTAACCCAAGCAGAAGAACGTACTTTTTTTCTGATTTTTAATTTCCTATAACGCACACAAAAAAATAGCAATAGCAAGATGTATGGAACTTAAAACAGATTTATAATAATTCTCTGTGCATCAGGACATAGTTTCACATATGGATCTATGCCATCATTTTTCCAACCAGTTCTCTTCAGACTGAGTCAGTTACTCATTTTTCATGAAAACCATCTGGACTGTGACCAGCATTCATAACACAGTACTATATAACTTGATGTCTTTATCATCACTGGTATCTTATGCATGGTAAAATTCTATTGGCCATTTTCACTCTTCCCACTACAGAAGTTTTGTTAACTTTTTCCCACCACCACAGCAAATATCACAATATGCGCTTTTATTTATTTATACACATATTTGTATATATATATATATATATAAAAAGAATGTGAGAGCTTGTTAGGGATGACAAGAGGCATGTTAAAGACAACTAGTAGAAAGAAGAGAGAATCTCCTCCTGCAGTAATAAAATGAGAAAGGGCATTTAAAGGTTAAACTGAAGAATGTTTTTATGGGAGATGTTCATACTTAGTAAACTTGAACCAGAAATCCTAATTCTGGACAAGCAGTACTAAAACACAGTTCTCTAAAGATTCAAGTAAAGTCTCTGGGAAGACCTTATTGCAGCCTTTCAGTACTTAAAAGAGGTTTATATGAAAGATGGGGACAAACTTTTTAGCAGGACCTGTTGCGATAGAGCAAGGGATAATGGTTTTGAACTAAGAGAGAGTAGATTTAGACTGCATATAAGGAAGAAATTTTTTATAATGAGGGTGGTGAAACACTGGAACAGGTTGCCCAGGGAGGTGGTAGTTGCCCCATCCCTGGAAACATTCCAGGTCAAGTTGGACGCGGCTCTGAGCAACCTGATCTAGTTGAAGATGTCTCTGCTCATTGCAGGGGGTTGGACTAGATGACATTTAATGGTCCCTTCCAACCCAAACTATTCTATGATTCTACGCAGAGTGTCCTTAGTATTCCAGTTTGGGACACAGTAACTTTAAAATGGTAAGACATCTCTCAGGAGGGCAGCGAGGCTGAATGCAGGGATACATGGGAGTGCAGGGGAAAAGAGGCTGCAGTACAGAATGTGGCATGCAATTGTCAGAAGATAAGTATTTGAGAACCCCTTATGTAAAGGAAAAGAGTGTTATGATTTAAATTTAACTTGGGAGAGTAAGTTAGAAATTACGCAGGTAACAGTCAATGCCACCTAATAACAGTCAGTGCTATGGTGAAAATGGCAGTAAAGAACTGCGGACTAACATAACAGAAGATAATTCGTGAGACATTTCCAGACACTAGTGATGAAGCTAAATTGACACCATTTTAAACATTATACAATATATTCTGAGATTTGTGTATTGTGCTTTCTTGCTGTTTTGGTTTTTTTTTTCAAGGAAAGCAAGGGAATAGTAAAGAGAAAAAGTATGAAGGGTATGGTTTTGTTAAGTCCATCTAATTATGGTGACAAACTACTTGCAGCAGTAGGCATTAAATTATACCCAAACAATGGGTTTCTGAATCAAAAAATTTGGGTAGGAACCTGACACAACATATTGATAAATAATTTTCCCTGCTGGAAAAAAGTGGATCAGAGTACTGCTGGGAAACTATTTTGGTAAGGAAAGGTACTGAAAATGAGGATGACAGAGTGGAGGTTCAACTGCAGTTGCAACCCTTCTGTGTTTTCTGAAATCAGTCTGAAGTTTTGAAATGGCAACCATCATTCTTCACAGTACTAAAGTGTTCAATGAACATACACATTCAGAATTTGTCTTTATTGTCAATTGACTTTTTACAATGTAAAAAAGTATCTCTAGTCCAAAAATGCCCTTGAGGAAGCACTTAAGAGTCAAAAGGATAACCTGCTGAAGTGCAGAAAATGCCCTATATCATATTGGGCTGTGTGCCAGGAGCTCACATCGCAGGGTTGGGGCAGAGGGGGTCAAGTAATCTGAAACTTAACGTTTCTCCACTCCAAGGAGCAAATGAAAAGATGAGACTTTTCATTTGTAACATTTATGTCATAAAACTCTGGCTGCCCTAATTTTATACTTCCAAATGTGCATTAACTATTTACTTTCTTCCAAGTTAAAGCAAAATTAGCATAATTAACTGAGTGATCTTGCACTGCTGTTAAGCATGGGGCATATTTGGTTCAAGGGCTGGATTCATTCTGGAGGCAGAGGGCATATTCTCTCTGTATAGAGAAGCAATTTCTGCCCTTTTGGATTCTTTACATGAGGTTTAGGAAGAATTTACTCACTTTTGCCTATTCCCCTTAATACAAAAGCCAATCTGGAATTCCTTACAAGTACAGAATTTCTTGATTATCAGGAGGTTAAAATAATTTTAGAATACCTTTGAATTGGAAAAATATGGAAACTAGAAAAATACTTAAAAAATGCAGCAGATTGAGTTAGACTTAGTATTACAAGCAAAAAAACCCCAAGCTTATTATTCTTTGAAACTTCTTAGTTTGGAACACAAAATGGAGTTTCAAACCACAACCAGAATATAATCCGGATATACGCATTGTTTTTAACCCCATTTTTCATTTGGAGACAAGCATGACAAAACACCAGAAACTTAAATATTCCATTGGGCTTATCTTATATCACGCTATCGCACTTCTGGTGAAACCTTATCTGAATATGAAACATTCACCACTGAGATAGCAATGTGTACGTAATACTAAATTAACAATTTATCTAGTTCAGATCAGGTTTATCCCAAATAGCGTTTCCAGGTTTCCAATGGCATATGTCAACATGTAACTGATGTGCCTGAGAGCTCTGATACAATTAAAAAACCAGCTTTGATTAGTTTAAGTGGTACAACAGGCTTATTTAACAACAGATTTATCTTGTTGGTATATTTTGATATAAAAATAAAATTAATTACAATTCTTAAATTAATAAAGAATGTCTTTATTTAGAGCAACAGGTTATTTTAACAGCAATCATTTCCTTGTAGCTTTTAATAATAACAGAGCTGGACTGCTTTTAAGGCCAGACCACCTAGATTGACTTCTCGTGGAAATCAGATTCAGATGCTTCTGTACTGAACCTCACCATTTACATTGTGTCAAGTTTTGATTTGAAAGAGAGATAGATCCACCATTTCAAGTGATAGTTTAAGATTAATCATTCTTTGTTATCTGTGATTGGCACTAGTCGTTCATTGAACATGCAGACATGGATTCTAATCTAGCTTTAAGCCTTTGTTTCTTGCTATGCTTTTTTCTGCTGATGCCTACTTAAAACTTGTCATTTCTCTCCTTCTGAGATACCACATATGTCAGTAAATTAGGGGGTGGGGGGACAAGACACCTGGGTGGTTGATTTGAATAAATTGAACAATTGACCTCTGATTTTCTATCACATGACTTTTAAAGCTCTTCTCTTTACTCAAGGTTCTATCATCCTTTCACGACTCTATATGCAGGGAGCATATGCAGCATTCCATTATCAAGTTCAAATCTGCTGTGTACAAACACAATCTCCCACCCCACTATTCTCACTACAGTTCACAATTACTGTATGAAGTAGGGCTCACCACAACTTTGAAAGGACCATTCACCTTCCTCTGACCTAAATCAATACCGACAGACATTTGAATAACTTGTCACCATTACAATCCTTTCCAGTAACATCATATTTAAAAATTACGTATCCTGAAAGGCTTGAGGTCTATTACACAGTTCCCAAATCGAGTAATTCATCTCCAAGTTCCAAAACTGTGTTTCTGTATAAGAATCATTCACATTGATCTACATTTTAGAGTTTATAACACCTTGTCCTTTTCACATCTACAACAACCCATTCTTCAGTAAGACAGTCCTAGGCCCACCTAAAATCATTAGAAAGTTTAACAAGAAATAGGGGAGAAGAAAAAAAATACATGAAATATTTTAAATCTTCTGCAGTAGCAAGTATGCTCAAGTTCTTTCTTCAGTAAGAGCTTCTGAGACACAAGACAAGTCAAGGGAAAAAGCTGAATTCATTAAAATGGACTTTGGATCTGACCCAGAATGCCTTCTTCTGTATGCCACTTTATTATAAATTACATGACTGGTGGGGTTTTTGGTTTTGTTGTTGGGGCTTTGTCATATAATGAAATCTTGTGGGAAATCTTAAAAAAATGAGTATTCTTTTAAACTATTTCTATCAAAGCCACCAGAAGTAAAATGTAGTATTTCCTTTATGTATGTGAAATAGCAGTTGATCTCTTCAGAGATGAAAACCAGACAGCCTGTTTAATTAGTGTGCACTTTGTAACCACCTTCATTCATCTGCCAAGATCTAACCAATATGAGATTTATTATCCAGGTTTAGCTCTAAAAAGCCACATGTCATTCTCTTCTCTGTACAACACCACCTTGGGATTTAGCAGATAGCAGGCTTCTATTCTGTCAGTCCAAATCTGCTCCAACACCAATTTTGCCGTAATGTAACTGCATTTGTTGCAGTGGAGTGACTTCTGCTTTAGACAAGTAAAGCAGAGAACAGAATCAGGCTCAGTGATGTTCTGTCAAACTTGCTTGTGTCTGACTGCAACAGTAAGTTACTGAGATTTAAAAAAGAAAAGAAAGAAAAACACCTACATTATCTTTTTTACAGAGGAACATTTGAGAGAAACTTACTATCAATTGTAACTTGAACATCTGTACATGGCTGCAAATGGCTTAAGTAGTAATCTCTTAAATGCAGATTTTTCATTAAGTTCCCTTACTATTAAAAAAAAAAAAATAGATCCCACCTCCCTCCATAAAAAGTCACCTGGGGACCTGAGACCAACTGTGGTGCAGAAATGCAGTACCAGTGTCTGCATATTCAGTCAAACTCCAAATTGATTAGTGATCATTCAGATGTCTTCCTCTAATAAATGCCTCTCTAGTCAATGCACACCTTACTGACTAAAATGCTTTCTCATAGGAGAATATTGTGGATGTAATTAAAATTTATAGGACTGATGTACAATTGTTCTTTATAACCATCATGCCACTGCATTCTGGTGCGGTAGTGGTTCTTTGGACCAGCTGAAGTTAAGCCTCAGAGTAGAAATGCATCCTTGCTGTAGAGTAGTCCTGTACCTCGGGACTTCAATTACTGAAGATGAAAAAGTGCTCAAAGAAAATATATGGCTGAAAACCAATTAAAAGACAAGCAAGGCCCATGCTCTAAGTTCCCAAATCTCTTTTAACAGTAGAGTCAAGTAACAAATAGACTGATGAACAGTACCATTTTCTAACTAGAAAATATAATGCATTCCCCTTCAAAATGCGTCATGAGAACTTGTTGATTTTTATGACAGCTTCAGTGGGAAAAGTCTACATGAAATCTTGGCTCTTGTTTCATTTTGGAAATGTCAAAATGCATTGTTTCAAAAAGGTTAAAGTAATTTTTCATTTCAGTTTTATCAGGGTGATTCATCTCATTTAGGCATTTGTACTATGTTCTAGTATGCTGGAAATACTACATGAACACTAGGATTGCACTTAGTCTATAAGCCATTAAGTGTTTTTATAAACTACATATTTTACTGCACTTGGGTGTTTTGACACTATATATAATTTTTGAACATAAAGAGCATTTGGCACTTGAAAAAATTTTAATTTGGATCAAATTACTGAATAATCCATTGAACATATGGGGAAGAAAATTTCTGAAACATTTCAGACTGAATTTTACACTTTCCACTTCAAAATAGTATTTTGGTTGAATAAAATTAAGAGAGCAGAACAACCCAAAGACTCATGCTTTGCATATAGAACAAGGAGATTCAGAGTAATTTATCATCTTTCTTATTTCAACAAAAGAACAAAAAGCAGAAACAAGAACAAAATATACTTGCAAAATTTCCATCTGAATCTATTTTTTAATTTGATTTTCACTGCTTTTTTGCTCCACATACTTATCCCCCAGCTCTGGCCAGATTTTTTACCTGGATTGTTTTCATTCCTAATACGGAGCATCTGCAAGGAACATGCACAGAGGATACAGGCAACGTATGAAGAATAAAACGTACAGTTCATGTCTTACGTTTCCTTACTTCTGGTAAGTACACCCACACACATTGCTCGATTTTAGTCAGCTAACTACTTGAAGCCAGTGCAGAGTAAGCCAGTTCTGAAGGATAAGTGAAAGCCTTGCTGACATCTGAGGGGTCATGCTTTATGCAGAGAAGAAAACGGAATACTGCTGTAAGAAAAATGAGAAATAATAATTGTGTGTGGGAAGAGGGAACAGAAGGCATCAATCAAAGCAGAAGGGAAAGGCACAAGAATCAATAACTGCTTCTTAACAAATCTATCCCTATTTATACTTGGCATTTGTGATTAGTTCTGTCATACATCTGCTTTTTCCCCAGTCATGTCTCTCTCTATCTGGCAGTCTCTGTGGAATGATTCTGAAGAGCTGGACTACTTGTATTCCCTAGGTGTGGGTTTGTTGGGTTTGGTTTTGTGGGCTTTTCTTAATAGACATTCCCCAAACCACTACACATTCATGTATAGTGACTGAATACCTGCTGTGAATCATCAGATACTTTCACAGCATCTGCTATCAGCCTGGAAAACCCCAGCATGCTGCAGAGAACCCAAGCTGCAAACACATGCATGGTAAATAAATAAACAATGATGAGACTTCATACAGTATACACCTTATAGTAACCCTCCACAAACAAGAGAATCACTGTCTTTAATCCTTCCAGACAGCCAGTCTCCACTGTCATTGCATCAGTCAGAGAAACTTTTCCCTATGTCTTGTAGAAAGGGAAGACTAATGTAGGCATATTATCTGGCCATAACATAGTCTGCCAAAATTTCAAAGGCTAATTTCCTTGTGAATTGTGCCATATAATTTGAGGCAGATGAGGACTCAAGCCACTGACATCAGTCAGACTGTTCAGGTGAAGAAGAACTTATCACAGGAGAAAGGTTTATAAGATCGAGGCTAATACCCTGAGCTTTCCTCTCTGTTTGAACTCAAACACTGAAAAGTGCAGTTTGATTAAACTTCAATTCAAAACAAAGTTCTTTAAAAGTGAAGGATTCATAGCATTCTATTTTTGTATGTTGTAATTAGATCCTTCTTATATGTACCTTCATTTCAATATTCTTTCAGGTAGAAAATTATTATTTTTAAGCTTTGCTTTTATTTTAAAGCACAATGAAATAGTGACTGAAAATATAAAACAAAAAAATCAGTTACAAAAACCTAAATTATTAAGTGTTACATCAAAGAATGTTTCCTGAAAACTCAGCCATTAAGAGAACTTGAGTAATGGAATTTGGACAACTACTCACAGTTAAGAAAGATTTTGTTACATGTTTGCAAGAGAAAAGAAATTACTCAAAGTATCACAGCACATTAGTTGAATGGAAATTGAACTTTTGCCTGTTGTGATGAATTTAATAGTGACTACCAAACTGGCAAGCTTGCATGAAATATCTGCATCTGTTTCCAATTCAAACACTTCACAGGTTTACCAAGTAAACTGGTAATCTCCAGCTCTAGAACACATACATTGTCTGTGATGACATTTCAGGACTCATTCACACCACGTATTTGTGTACATGAACTGTGAGATGCTTACAAATTTCCTGTCTAAATCTAAAGTCTTCCAAGGGAAGCCCTTGTTAACTGCCATACTATGATTATTTATATTTGTTGGTTTATTAAACTCACATGCCACTAATGCTTGTAACTGGGTTTTAATAGGATTTTCTTAACAGAAATTTAGCATTTATGAAAAACTTGTGGCATCTTCCATTTCTATATAATCCTTTTTTTTTTTTTTTCTTCAGAAGTGGTAATTACAAATAAGGGCATTAAGGTGCCAGTAAGGTTTCATGTTAGTATCAGATAAATCAATCAGTTCATGAAAATCAGTGTAACTAGCAGTTTTAATAAGTCCTAGGAAATCTAACAGTTACAATCACCAGTTGTTGTAGAGGGGGGAAGACCAAAACCTACAACTCAGAGTCTGCTGCACCATTATTTTTAAAATACAGGTCCCAAATACTCATATAGCACATTCATAGACTATACATAAATTCAGTTCCTTAATCAAATTATTCATGCGCCTTTTTATACCTTCTGACATCACGCATCTTGCTTACACAGGGAATAGAAGGAAGCAGCAGAAATGCCTTTACTTTTGCTCCTCACCATACCAAAAATACAGGAAAAATATAATCTTCAAATTCCATATCTAAGTAACAAGACTAAGCATGCATACACATATGCTAGAAGAGACAGAAAAAAAGATTTTAGGAGGTGCTGGTCCAAGTCTTGCTGGACCAGAATTCCATATGTGACCTTGAGTGGATTGTTGCAAAAGAAGTCCACAATGTGCAAAGGAAGAAAGACTAGGAAGGTAGTCTGAAAATAAAGTATAAAAGTGGGCTAACCTGAATCTTATTTTTTGGCCTACATTCTTAAAACATGCTTGCACTCCTTAGCACCATGTTCAGTCTTTTAGAAACTGCCCATTTTTTGATTCTCCTGGAAAAATCTTGTTACTTTTCCTAAAAAGGCTAAGGGGACCTAGTACAGAAGATTTTTTTTTTTTTTTTTTTTTTCCTCTTGAGAATCAAGCAAACAATATAAAGCAGCTGGTTGTGGAAATATTTTTGGCTCCTTTTATCTTATCTGCAGTGGGAACACATTAAAAGGTAAGAAAAAACTTCAAAGTCCTTCCCTTTTTTCCTGCAATTTTACATTTTCTATGTATTACATTAAAATGATCAGCAATTCAAGACATATGAAGTCAGATATACAAAAGCTCACAGAATGTAATAACGATAAGAAGATAACTATGATAACAAGCTAATCAGGCCACTGGTTAACTGAGTGGATTCACTGGTCCAGTTCTACATTCTAGCATCTGCATACCAGTTTATATTTCTGTGGATAAGCACTGGTGTTTCAACTGCTCTGCGAGTTCACAAATACTTGTACTGTTATTTGCTAATGCTGCAATGTGGGAATTAATGTTTTATTGTTTGTTCTGCAGTTATTTGCTTTCATAAATTGATATTTATATTCCTATAAAGTGCATCAGTTAGCATAAGATGTGTAGGCACCAACTCTATTTTGTTATTACATATGCTTAGCATAATGACAGGCTGGCTCTGGTTAACAAAGTTGTGAATAAACTTGGCTTTTTTTGCATCTGTGTTAAAACACTAATTAAAATATCTGTTTGAAATAAATTCTTTCAAAAAGAAAGATCTAGAGTGCTGCTATTTTTACCAACATAATTACATCCTTCTCACTGAGGTAGAAGGCTTGCAGGTAGAAAAATTTCAGCTACAAAATTATGATTAATAAGCTTCTCTTCTGAAGTAGTTACAGAGGTTCAGCTGTACACTAAGGCTGAGTATCATGTTTGGGGGTGTTGTAGAGATACACTGCCCTGAAGTCACCACTTCCTACGCACGACCTACTCTCCCACTGTTCAGGTCCCCTCAGAAGATTCATCACGCTCTTTGCCATGCAGCCCATTACCTTTTCTAGTCTGCAGGAAAGGGAGACTGTCACTGTCACTGAGTCATGGCTACTTCTTCAGTTCTGAGCAGTCTTGTCTGCCTGTACTGTGCATATGATACCATCCAGTTCTTGAAACACTGCTAACTGCTGTTAACCGCTGCATCTCATTCATTAGCTATTCAGAGACTGCTTGCAGCATCCAAGTAAGAAGGCCACTAAACCGTGCGACAGACAGGGTAAGGTGTAATCAGAAAATAATTCATAGCTTTGTCACCTATAACGTAGAGTTCAGGCAAACTACCCCAATCAACTATATGCTTTGCAGCAGCTTCTAGAACTAGACTGCTGTAGGCTTTATTCCTCTTTCTCAGAAAAAAATGTCATACTGCTTGAAAAGTAAAAGGTCATGTAAAGGGAAAAAAAAAGTCAAACTGCTTTCAAAAATGTTAATCCTAGTAGTTATGCAATGATTTTGGCTAAGAACACTAAAAGCATCTTAGATTAGGGTTTCACTCTGCTATTACCCTCCAATACAAGTGTAATTCAAACTATTTGAGTCTGTATTGAATATTTGAAGTGGTTTAGAATAAGGTTTGCATAATTTCATTGTTTAACTTGGTGCCTAAATTCACATTCCATGTATAAACTGTCTTGGCTTATGAGCACTCAAGCTTTTTTGCACTTTTGGAATAACAGATTTTTGAGTCCAGATTTCTTTCTCTCCATAAGTGTATCAGTTCCCTTTTTTTCTGCTCACAGGTGTGCAAGGCCCCAAGAGAGCAAAGTGTGTTAGCTCCCAGAGCTTGATGCATTTTTAACTTTTACTGTAATAAGTACTTCTGTGCTTTTTGACATGAAGCAGTGTTTTGTTACTGTCAGCCCAAAACAAAGTTGAAGGTGACAGCATTATTACCTGACAAAGCATTACACATTGCTGTTTGGAGGTACTTTGAGACCCACAGACAGAGGTTTAGCTCTCAATGACCCTGAAGTTGAAATAAATTTATTCCAACTCCCTGCAAAAAGTTGCATTTAGAAGGTACTTAAAAACTGCCAGGTAAAATCAAATCCAAACTTGAATTTTTTATTTTTGTTTTCCATTATTCAAAATCTTTACATTTGTAAGCACAAATAATTTTCTCAACTGCTGCTGACAAGGACAGATGATGATGTTATGAGCATGATCATAACGTTTTTAGTAGCCATGCTATCCTATCCTTTCTCATCTTTCTTAGTACTCACCATCTCAGCTTCTCTCCCACAGTCCTTCCTGCACATTAATAGAAGCATTCTTATCTTTTTAAGGAAGACTCTTAATACTGTAATGGAAGTAAATATACATGATTTATTCATTTGTGATGACACCAGTCACCTGGGGATAAAATGCCCTGCAAGTAAGCCATTATTTCAAAAGGATGCAGTGCTTTATTTGAGGTCAACCGTAAGTGCTTACACAGGAAAAGCTCTAATGGGAAATGGCCCTTGAAGAGTAAATCTTCTGTTGATTAGTTACTCACTCTGCACCAAGCCACCTGCTTCCACAAGGTCCAATTTCCAACATACAAATACTTTACTTTCAAATTTTTCTTTGTTACAGTTCAATACCCTGTTTGCTTCATTTTGCAGTTGCTACTCCAGGATCTCTGAGTCTGAATGAATTTCAATGAGTAATTCTTACGAATGTGTATCATCTGATAAGCCAGCATTTTAGTTATATGTCCTTTTTCAAACCTGTACACAATTACACTATGACAGCTTCAGGAAACACTGGCAGATACATTTTTTTATTTATTATTTGAAACAGTAAAAATCATCCAAAATAATGGTCTCATGAGCACAGGAGATTTCCTACTATTCTGAGAGCTCAAAGGAAAGTCTAAAGGATACCAGTTCATACCCATTTCCACTGATACATGAAACATTTGAGTCTATGGAGAGCCAAAATTTGCAGCTCTGTTGTGTGTATCAAATCCATGAGGAAGCTACAGTCCTACAGTCTTTCTCTTCATTTGGACAACTTTTTTGGGGGAAGGTAGTGCTACAGGACTAGGGAGAACTGACATTATCCCTGAAACACACACCACACAAAATCAAAGCCTTTGTCCACGCATGTTGTACAAAAAAATTCCCTTAGTTCATCCTTGTGCTTAGAACTGCAGAACTGTTTACTGAGCATCATTTGGCCATACCTTTTCCTCCCTTGCTACACTACATTGTCACATGAAACTCCTTATAAAACATTATATGTACATTAATTGTTCCTTCAATTGGTCATCTTCTATAATATAAATACCATACATCTTTAATTAGAATCTATGCATGTCAGAGAAGAGAAAAACGTAGATAGTGTTCTTAAATGACTATTATTGATTTCCTTTACTTCAGGCTGTATCTTTAATATTATCGAAGTTATATTTTAAAGAACTGATGTATGCATAAATCTAATTTCTTTGAAAAGTTAATCAGAAGCATAGGAAAATCAGTTATACAGCTAACCTTTCTGAGCTTAAACCTCTCCCACAAAAAAAAAAAAAAAAAAAGCCACCACAGCAAAACTTCTGATTTAATCAAGAAGGATCAAGTTCTTCTATAGAAATTCAAGTGAAATTACAATTGTTCTTAAACTTGCCAAGTCAGTCTATGTGAATTTTAGTCCCTAGTTCTGCAGTTAGATGCCAACTCCATACAAAACTCTAACAAGGTCAATAGGGAATGGAACTCCTTACAAGATCTGGTTTACTTCATCTTTCACCTACTAGTATAAAGGTGGATGAGAATCTTTTGTCCTTGTGCCATTCTGATGCACAAACCCACCCTTATTGACTATTAGAAGATTCTCCCCCCACTGGAAAATCTGGGGAAAGTTTTCAGTGTTGCCAGAGGTCTTACAAGGTGTGACCCTGGCCTATAACAAAGAGAATGTCAGCCCTTGGCCTGTCTTCTCACTGGCTTTTCTGATATACTTTTTAACCAGAAGAACCTCATGAAAACTTTGATAATCAGGGTACACACAGCTCTGGCTCTCACAGGCCCAAAGGATCTAGGCTGCTTCTGCCTCCTCTTTTCTCCCTTTCCACAGCTGAAATTCATTATGAAATTACAGTACTATCCAACATGAGTGAGAGGATCACTTTCTGATCCTGTGTTTGAAGCCACAAGCCCAGATGGCTTGATAATTCAATCTATATACTTCTCCAACAAGAAGGGATGCATCGCTTTTGATATCCTTTTCCTGCTAGAGCTAGTATCTCTCTCCCACACAGCAATTCAACAGCTCTGAGGTGTATAAGCCTCCTTCACTGCCTGACACACAGGAAGCTTTGCAGTTGTATGGTGTTTCTGGCAATTTGGAGAACTAGACTGCTGTAGCACTGCTCCTACCCTTCTTAAAAGCAAGGCTGCATCTCTAAGGGTTTCTTATGCCTTCTATTCCACTGTTTGAAATGCCTTGGCAGGTTCCTCATTTAACAGTGATACATCAAAAGCTCTCTCAGTTGGCATTGCACTTCCTTCTCATTTTCATTAGATTCCCTTGGTGGATTCTTACCCAAAATAAGAGGGTGTTCTAGCTGCTTCTACTGGCTCTATTGCTGTTTAGATAGTATATCTGTATTTGTCCTTCACTTTAACATTGTCCTTCACATTAACAAAATCAACCAAACTCACTTGATCTCTCCAAGAAAAAAATCAAATGTGCCATGAGAGTGATTATATTCATTTTCACTTGCACACACTTTAAAATACACATTTTGGCTTAGATATCACAAGGATTTCTTAGTCTTCCTTATTGACCTTCTGACTTTTGAACGTTCAGAATTCATATTTTCAAACTATTTCTTGTAACCAAGGTGACGTTGTTCCAGAAGCTGGGCTCTACTGAACTATGCACATCATGGACTATATGATGTATTTAATGCCCTTTAATTCCAGTATACATCTTGAAACTACATAATTGCTAATAGTAATCAGAAAAAAGCACATTCCTGCCAAGGAGCAAAAGTAAATTCTAAGCTTCAAGTTCAGCTAATCTTTTGGAAGAGAAAAAACTTACTCAACTCAAAAATCTCACAATAAAATATTTTCAAAAGGAAATCTTGTATATTCAAAGCCCCTTGTACGAAGGTGCTACTTTACCAATCAAAGTCTATTAAGAATTTTTTAGTCAGAAAACATTTGGTTCCAGAAACAGAGACCTACAGTAATACAGTGTATGTGAGCATTTTATTCATAATATGTACAGTAATAGCAAAGTGCCCTATCATCATCTTTAGGGGAATAACAAGAAGCAATAGATTATATTCTAAGAGAAGTTCGTTAAGTAGTAAACATCCATATTTGGTGCTAACTTGCATGGAAACAGTTTACCTAAAGGAAAGCACACAGAATTCATTTCACTTTTCCCAATATTTTAAAGATACTGTTTATGTCACCTACAACAATGATCAGAACACTAGGATGAAAAGATTTTAAAGGGCAGATATGACTAATATTAAACTAAAATGAATAGCCCATTTCATTTGTTACTATGTCCACAGCAACATTAAATTAACTCAGCATTACCAGAGCTCAGACAGCTGAATATCACGTGAATAAATGTTATGTAGTTTAAACCAGTGCAAGCTTGACCATGGCCTTTTTTCCACATACATCCTCCAGCCCTCCTACCAGTGAAGAGACGATGCTGTAAGATAATATATAACAATACAAACTCTGGCTAACAGGAGTTTGATTTGCTTCATCATTACATAGTCTTACTCTCCTGTATGCTATGTCAATCATTTCAATGCCTGGGTACTTACTACAGCATGTAGCACGTATTTGGAGAAGGTCACCTACCCAGCCTATGGATTTCATTTCTCTATTCCATTCTTTTTTTCTTTCCTTCTCTCATCTTTAACACAATTTTATTGGAATTGCATTTCTCCACTCCCAGTGTTATCTCCTTAACTAATTAGTTCCATAGCAGCTTAAGCTGACTGTTTCTTAGAGCCCCAAAATCAGCAGACTGATCACAGGATCTCAATGACACGCCGTACAGAGAAATGCACATGTTTTTAAAAAAAAGCATAGTAGCCATTCTGGAAAACATTAAAATATCAACAAACCACAATATATCCACAACCTGAATTCTCTTCCACAAGGTTTCAGATGAAACCATGAGATAAAAATTACTGTTTCAGCTTACTTACATGAAAGATAATGGAAATACTGCAATCCAGAATACAAGATTCAACACTTAAGTGCAGATATATAGGATGAAATCCCAGCCTCCATGAAACGTGCAGTTTTATTGCAGTTTCTTCTGAAGACAATATTCTTTTCAACCTTCAGCCTCATACCACTCAAGAGCACGCAACAGGGATTTTCATCTAAAGTCTTGGTTCGAATTTGATTATACGTACACATTTTATTACACCAATCTACTCTAAAATGACTCTCAGCTTCATTCC
Source organism: Aviceda cuculoides (assembly GCA_035590195.1). Lineage (NCBI taxonomy): Eukaryota > Metazoa > Chordata > Aves > Accipitriformes > Accipitridae > Aviceda > Aviceda cuculoides. The sequence goes on from JAVJGG010000039.1 coordinate 11,785,818, forward strand.
AAAGTACAAGAGAATTTGGCTGTCATGCTGTGGGATATGACCATGAAGAGGGAGGAAGGAAATTAGAAGCAGAAGAGTGCTTGGCCATAACTTTCAACTTCTAAATACCTGTTATATCAAAAGAGAGGCAACATTTGTTCACACAGAAATTTTTCACCACCTTTCATCCCATCTCAACTTTTCCACCTAGGGAAAGCAAACAGAAGCAAAGGGATGGTCAGCAGCATTTTAGCCACTTAGAGCTTTCATAGCCCTTGCAGATACAATACACAACATGAAGAACACAACAACTCAGGCTGCCATAATTTCATCACATTCCAGACCTATACAGACGGATCCTGGAGTAATAAGCATAGAAGGAAGTAAAGACTGCAGTATCAGCCTTTACTCTGTTTAATGCTCCTGTGACATTTTAAGAAAATGTTTCTAAAGTGTATGTTATACACCTACCATTTTTCATAACCAGAGTAACTACGGAACTGAGCTTTTAGATACTTTAAATGGCATTCTTGCTAACATCTTCAGTAAGTGAATATCTGCATAAAACTTATTCTGTAGGGTATTTTATAATTAGAAAATGCTTTATGTTAATGTTTTTGTATTTTGAGTTGCAAAGTAACTGAAATACCCCCACATTAAATTTAATCAGCTCACTATGAATGAAAGGAAACTTAAGATTTTGTTCCCTTGTCTTTCTAAGTGGTTGTCAACCCAGAAAAATTTACTCCAGCTCTCCTTTGACAAAACACTGGTTTAAGTCAGGAGGAAACAAAGATCATAAGAATAGATCCAGTATAAAATTAATGCAAGTGAAAGAGAATCATTGTTGACCTGTTCAACAGAAAATATTAGGAAAAAAGTACTTTTATCTATCATTTACTTATTTATATAGCTACCTTCTTTTTACATGTACTTGATAGACAGGATTTCATCTCAGATACAACATTTTGAGTGAAAACTCAAGCTAATATTATGTCATTTAAAATGGTCACTTCATACGTTTTCATCATGGAAATTATTTTAAAGAGGATGAAATTCCTTTACTTGGTTTACTTTACAGATGTGTCATTGAACTGAAGATAATCCAATTATCATTAAATATCCTGTGGGTAACAAAATACTATCTCTCTCCTTACTCTGCAGTAGTTAGCTTTATATAAATTAAGCAATAAATGTTGTAATCAGATATTATAATCCACTGTTCACAGGAAAAGTCTACTATTCTGTTGTTTCCCTAAATAAAAAGAAATTAAAATGCTGTGTTCTATTTTTCCATCACTAGTATCAAACCTGTTTAAGATAGTCCCCAGAGGCTTTATCTGATGTTGTAACTAGATGTGGGTTAGAATTTTTTTCCTAAGATGAGTTAAGACATTAAAATATACTTATTCTACCATGACATGAAACTAAACACCTCAAAGTTTTTTTAAAAAAACAACAGATTTTTTCCGTACTCTCAGAAATGCTCTTGTATAGAATAGGTTGTAGCTTTATGGCATTTCACTCCAACCAATAAATAATGGTCTATGTAGCCTATGTTTATTTCTAGCTCCTGGCCCAAAACACATTGTATCGATGTGAACCTGTTTCCTCTGTATCCTAGTCTAGAATTTACATAACATCTGCTGACCACTATATAAAGATACTGGCACTTCTGTTTCTACATTTGAAACTACTACAGTTGCCAAGTCTTTGCCACAAGCACAGAGAGAAAGAAAACCTCTTTACATCATTACTTCCTCAAGGTACTTGCAGTAGGATCAAGAATCTGGTACTATACTAGAAATCCCTCTCTACTCTTCCTTTAGATATGTATATTAGAGTAAATAATTAGAAAGAAAGCTTACAGAGATTCTATAAACACATGATCTGTACTAATCCCAAATCTAACTTCAGAAAAAAACCTACGCCTGCTCTATTGCATGTCTGTTGTTGTCAGTGTGTTACCTGGAGATAGGTCTTCCTGGGAACGAAAGCAAAAATATTGTTCTAATAACTATATCAGGCGTCGATCTCAGCACTGACTGTTATATCTTGATAGGCAGAGAAAGGTTACTACCTCTTTGTTAAGGAAGAAAAGGGACTGAGCCATATAAGTGCCTTGTTAACATTTTATCTGAGCCTATAGCAGAACCCCAGTTATTATCCATAGCCTCATGTGACATTTCTGGCAGTCATCTGTCATGTAAATTGGAAACCAACACAATAACTTCAGATATTACTAATAAAAAGTATGTTTAAAACACGGTAGGGTTTTCCTTGGAAGGAAAAGAGAAACTATGTCATACTTTTATTTTCATCAACATGCTACATGCCAAATACTAGCCCTATAAAGATTTGCTTTGTTGTGTGGTTTTTGCTGCTTTAAATTAAACAGGTCATAGTTCAAGTTACAAATTCATAACATACAACAGATTTGACTTTTGTGAATTTATAATGAAAGAAGTGGGAAGTTAACAGTGGCATGTCAGGATGTCTCTAGGAAGTAGATGATCTTAGAGATGGTTCTGTTACATCTCCTATATTGACTTATGAATCTCATTTGCATTTCACTGGGGAGGTTTCTGAGACATTTCCTAATAAATGCAGCAACTATGGGCAAGTTCCTTTATGTTGTTCTCCCTGATGTGATTCTGAAAGTAGCTGAAATTATTTCAAGCACTTCTGATTTGCATGTGTATTGAATCTGAGAATCTACCAGATCATATTATCACTGTGTAACATACAGGTTTCCCTTTCCTATTCTAGTTAAACTGCTTACAAGTAAGAAGAAAAACAAAAATAAGCAACCAAAACCAGGACCGTCTTACTTACATACTTCCTAGGCTACCTAATGAGTAGATTTGAAAGCAGAGGTAACAAAAATTATTTTGAAGATAATTTGGGGGGGAGTGTCTGTTTTTAGGAATTTATGATTCTTCAAATAGAATCAGGTGAAAATAAACATTTTAATATTCATGTTTTTAATGAGTTTATGGTGATTCTGTTCTTTACTTGCCTTTTTGTTACCTTTTAACACTACCAAAATAATGTTTAATGAATTACTATTGCACAATATTACTAGACTAAATATTCTGCCTTTAAAATCTCATGTTTCACACTAGATATCTGACCCAGGTACTAAAAAAAAAAAAAAATTAATTTTCATGCCTCTGAGCAAATAGATAATTTTTATCTTACCATATGATATTATATGTTAACTATCTCTTTACCTCTGCTTAGCCATGTACGTTCTTTGTGTCTTGTTGGGACAGACATACTTAAAGCAGAAAAGATTACATCAGAGGTGTTGTAATCAGGGAATAGGATAGTGTTGGGGTATGCAAATCTGGCACAAGAGAGGAAAGATTTCCAGAAGGTCCATATTGCAATTATACAGCATCATTTCCAAGAAAAAAAAAAAGCATTCTGTAACTCACCTTTTTAGTACATTCAAACCTGAAAGAACTTTTTCAGAGACTTCAGTGCATTTTTACTTTCTGCACATTTCCATCAGGGAAGAACTGGGTTACATTTGTGGTCTCACTGATATTAAGCAATATTAGCCCTGTTTAAATAAACATCCTAAACCACAGTCATCCTCTTCTACCATAATGCAATAAATGTTTTGCCTATAATTAATTTCACACCAGTATAAATGGAAGTAAGTACGCTTATTCCAAAGGCAGTGTTGTTTGATGTATTGGTATCATGGCATTTTGACGCAGCACAGTTTTAGTCAGCAGTCTAAGTCAACCAATACCAGGCATAATTATTTTATTACAACAGCATTAGTTTGAAATACTTCTTACTTTAGCCATTTCTAATGCTTTCATAGCTCACCCTGAGACTTGCCTGCCTATAAGGTCTCTTTAAAGAGAGAAAAATGTATCTAAGGGTTGGGTTATATCAGCTCCCACATGGCCACTGTTTAATAGCTATGCTGAACCTGTCCAGTGCTATAATACAGTACAGGCAAGAGATCCATGGAAAAATACAGGCAATGCATATACACAAGAAATATCAAAAAAAGCGTATTCAGTTGCCCCGTGTGCTTATTTAACTATCAAAACTTAATTTGCAGCAGATATTGCAAAAGGTTTGCAGAGAAGAACACAATCGTTAGTCTCTGATGAAGTCTTTCCAGACCTACTAGGTTCCTATTTAGTGCCCAAGGCTGACAGACTGTGTTGAAAGTTTTCAGCTTTCTCTTTTCTTCGTTTACAATCTCATCTCCGCAGCACCTTGCCTAAGGCTACCATCACTCTCTTTGCTGATTTTTCATCTTAGATCTGGGGAGAAAGGACAGTGGGGGGGAAATAAGAAAGAAAGCTTCAACTTTTATTCATTTATTTATGTATATTTTTTTAATACACTGCTCCTGAGTAATTTCACGTAAGACACTGTGAACCCTGCTCAGGTTGAGACCTGCCTGGGCCTTACAGAGAGTTTGGAGCCCCTAATGTTTCCTCTCTTATTTTGCAACTCCTACATGGGCATGCTCGCGCTCCCAGCAGGACACACTTGGCATGCTGAGGAGGAAATTCAGTGGAAAAGAGAGGGCACTGTGATAAGAGGGTGTTAGCTGTGGCAGGAGCAGCAACGGATCAGAAGACCAGTGTGCATTTGGGCCTATGATGTCTGAAGTCAGCCAGGAGCAGCTCACTTTCCCTTTTCCCAGGCAAAGTCTCTCTGCCTATACAACAGCCCCAGAAGATGCTCAGCACCTTAGCTCCTGCAGGTCAGCTGATTCCTGCAATAGACTGCTGCTCAATTTGGCCATTTTAAAGTAAAATACATCTTCTTTGTAGCAGAACTTTTAATATTATTTGGCTAGCTCTTTTAAAAACAAGCAGCAAAATATGAATGCAGTTCCTCCTCCATCTTGCCAAAGGTAAAACCGATTCCTATGACAAGAACAGAATTTCCACTGAGACTTGAGGACAAAGAGAAAGGCATATATGGCACAGGCCAGATTTTTGATTCCTCCTCTTTTAACTATAATCCCTAAGCTACATGTTCATTTACCTAGCCAGTGTCAGAGAAATACAAGTATTTGTTCCTCCTGCCAGTCGAAGAGACTGCTAGAGAAAACAGGCATCTCTGGGACACCAGACAGCCTGCTCATACCTGCCACACCTGGCAGAGGAGCTGTTTCGCTACCTTTGTTACCCTGAGCATTATTTTGCAGGAGGCTGTACTTCTTCCCCAATAGGGTTCTGCACTGAAAGAAGTCCCCGAAGGGTTAGAAGGCATATTTCTGATCTGCAATTTTTTTTACAAAATTGGCAAAAAGTTACATTTTGATGCTGTAGAGGTTCTCTCCCTCTATAATGAGCAATCCAGGATGCCAGTCAGCCCCAGGAGTACTCTATTTCCTACAGGCAGGAGAATGTAGCAACTCAAGAAAACAGAGATTTTAAACGGGCTTTTTGCAAATGTCTTGCATCTGTGTCTAAATAGCCAAGGACAACTCTGTAAATGTACAGATCAATCGGGATATGCCCAAATATGGCTGAAAAAGAAAGCAAAACAGAGAAACTGCTTGTAATTTAGTATTAAATTATTATGTTACTCAGTATCAGTCTCCTTGCTGTATAAACCTCCTGGATTTCCTCCTCTTTAAGCAAATCACTTAGCTCTTGGAAGCAAAAGGGTTAGCAGAATAATTCTTTTTTTATTATTTATTTATCTACAATTTATAGTCAGCCTAAGTTCTCCTTTATCTCTGCACCTTCTTTGTGAGAGGTGAAACAAGTCACTCGGAGGAACAGCATTTCAGGAAAAGCTCATTTATTTGTTTGGTTTTCATTTTGCCAAGTCCCGTGAATCATAATCAAATCCTGAACGAAACTACTGTGGAGATTTAGCTAGCTCAGCTTTTTAGCTCTCTCACGCCAAGAGAAGAGTTTGATCCATAGAGAAAGCACAGAGAAGAAAGGGGGCAGGCAAGCCTAGAGAAGTAAAACTTGGCTAATTGAGTTATGCTGTGTTCAGAGCCAAGCTAGTGTTACCAGTTAATATCAGTGTAATCCTGACATAAGCAGCCTGCTGATCAAACATACAGCCCCATTTTCAAAGGGTGCTAAACTCCCTAGTTGTTTCCCTGTTCTACAAGGAACTATCAGTGTTCAGTATCTTTGAAGACTGGCACACAGCACTATCTATAAAGTTAGCTGGGGGAAAAATACAAACCAAAAATCCCCCGAGAATGCTCATAAACTTAATTGGCATAATCCACTCAAACGGGAAGGGCCTGGGAAAAAAAAAAAAAAAAACCTGGAACCCGGGAAGAGAAAGAAGATGAAATGAAGGCATTAAGAGAGGGGGTCAGTAAGCACAATTCTTGCTGAATTTATATTTTACAGAAGAACAATACTTTCCCTCATAATAAATACATACTAGCTGTGGATTATTTTGCTATTTATGAACTTGGACTGCATTAGTCCTAGTTAAAATGCTGAAACTCTCTTAAAACCTATGGATGCAGCTGGGAGCTCAAGAGGAATTATGTCAGAACCTCTTACCCTTTGTGTGCAGTACGCTTGTCTCTGTCCTCCTAACCTTTTAAACTTCTCTTCGCAAGCCATACACAGATACTCCAACTTAGTTTTGCGAATGCAGAAATGGACTCAAATTTTCTGAATTCACACTGGCTGTTGTGGAATGAATCAGAGATCACAAAGTACTATCACAAAATTCAGAATAATTTTTCAGACACCTTGAAAAGTTAAAAAAAAAAAAATCAGCAGAACTGAGCTAATAAACCATTTGTTGTATCAAGCAGAAGAAAAAGCCAAGAAAATGTATAAACCCATCAACAAGACCGAAATATGAATTCCAGTCTCTTCACAACTTTAATTTCAGTGAAAAAGAACAAAATGATATATGGAAATTAAGAAGTTTCAAGAAGAAAACGAATCACCAAGTGCCTTACTGAAATGCTAATGTGTTATTCTGTCATTTAACTACAGAAGAAAACTTATTTGAAGGTGCCTAACCTTGCATACTTGGGTTATTTTTGTAAAAGCAGAGCAACCAGAGCACAGAGCTATCACATTTTAGCCACATCCTTGCTGTACACATTTGGGAGAACACATCAACAATGCCAGCTGCTACCTGATGCAAGTGACAAGCCAGTAAAAGCTTTTGAACCTTACAGGGAGAAGAAGTGAAATCCATGGACCACTACAAAACCAAGGAAAAAAACCCTACATTTACATTAAAAAGGAAAAAGAAAGACCACTAGAGATTATCGTACTCTCCTTTGTAAAATAGGTGCAACAGCACTGAAAGAAATTAGCATCATCCATACACGACACTGACTAGAACTAAAACAACTACTGCACAGAAGGAAATGCATTAGTTGTAAATGTGTGTGTGGTCAATTTTTCAATAAAATGAACTCTTAAAAAAAATGAAGCTTAAAAGCATGCTTTTAGAAAGATCAAAACAACGTAAAGGCAGTTTTTTCCCCACAATCATAAATATTACAGTCTCTCTCCTGTCACATCTCTCATTTATGTAACTGTGAGCTGTAACATGAATTACACTTCAATTCCATACAATATTATACTATTAGTACTGATGTTTCACCTAGCACTACAGGCCACACATAAATAGGTATCTGTACTAGGATACAATTCACACTAAAGTCCTGTTTCATGTATCTGCTATTTGCAGACAGACTTCAAACCAGAAAGTCAAAGCAGAGAAAGCAAGATGCATAAATTCTTTCAAGAAAATGGGGAAATACTAATGTATTACTTCTATCTTCACTCTTGCAAATACAAAATAAGTCATGACCAAAATCAGTTCATTCTTCTTTGTAGCTCTAACCTAATAATTTATTTCTGCCTTTTTACAGAGCTGGAAGTACTAAAAGTGACTGAGACTGAACATCAGCATGCTACTGACAGAGATTACCCACACTTATACGGGACTCGATGCCAAACTGTCAGTTCAACCTGCCCGGATAAATTTTCAGGTGCAATCCAAGTAGATGCACTGTCAGAAAACTTACTTTAGAGAAGACTGAACCTGGGTTGGATTTTGCTGTTAGCTATCATTTTACTAGGAAGTAGAAACTTACCAAAACAAAGGCTTGGGGCTAACTTGGCGACTACATCCATTCTTAGTAGGTTAACAACATATAATCCTCATGAAGTCATGTTCTCTCCTCTTGATTTCACTGAATCACTTCAGGTTCAGTAACAAGTTGCCACTAAACCACCACATTTAAGTGAGGCAAATCAGAAATAGTTTAACAGAGAAATAACTTGAACATCAGAGTGGAAAATAATTTAAAAAGGTATTTTTATCATCATACTTACTTCTGCCACTAGAAATATTTCTATCATTAGTAATATTCAGAGAGGCACTAGTACAAAGCATACATGGAAACAGTTGCGAATATCTAGATTCAGTCCAGCTATGAGAAAAAGGAATGGAGTACTTGCCCCCAGGGAGTTTTTCTAGTCTAAGTCTTTGTAAAAGTACAACTGTCTGGATAGTCCCATGAAATAGGACTCCATTGTACTATGGATAAAGATAAAATATGGAGGTACAACCGAAAACCTGTTTTTACCATAATCTACAGATCAGAAAGTGCAAGCAAGGGGGTAAAAGTAGTAAGAAATACTTTTCAAATTCTCCTTTCAGATGAGATCATTTCATATTCTGTAGCCCACAACCTTCAACTGGACAATCTACTACATTTTCCATTTTCAAATAAACTTACTGCACAACAGTTGCTGTTACTATGCTGCTTACACAAAGTACAAAGCAACAGACCAAACACATCAAAGGAGAGGCCAATAAGCAACATGGTCATGAGAAAGTCATGGTATCATGGACTGTGAAAAAGGCAAAGCAAGAAATACTGAGAAACCTTAGACATTTCAGATACCTTTCAAACCTAATTAAGCCACTGCTCTTTTGATGAAACAGGCTCCAAAGTGCTACCAATGTTACTGTCTTGACTTTGGATGGCTTGGGGGGCATTATACTGGTAGGAACTTTTTTCCTAAGAATTATTGGGCAACTAAAAATACATTCATATGGACCAAGAAATGTACACTAATTTAATGTATGAACATGTATACATAAGACTAATATATTTTAGTATTTATATTAAGATAAAATTAATTGCTCTGCAGCATCAGTCATCTTGAAAGAAACTGAAGAAAGTAAAATTATAAATTAATCTGGGCTTTTTAGGCCCAGATTGTGTTCATTTCCTGAGATAATATCCAGCATTTTGACTCCTCCCAAGACCACCATTTTCACATATATATCCAATATGATCAAAAATAATTTCCCATAAATTCTTTCTAAACAAAAGATGTGGGGATAGTTCAGTAAAAATTTGTGTAAAATCCACTAAAAAGGCAAGACCCAGAAGCAGATAACTAAAGCTCCTACTAACTCTCCAGTTTTCTTAGCATCTCAGGCCTCTATTTTATCTATCTACCTATCTACTCTCTTCAGCACTGGATTCCTTTTTCTGTATATTTTTATGTGGACCAGTATAAACCAGCAATTATAAGCTCAGGGTTGAGTTTCTGAGTCAGACTAGAAGATAACTTTTTCAGAAGCATATAAAGTTTGATTCTATTCTCAGGAGTCACATTTATATGCAGTTTATTGGGCCTGGGGAATATGGGAATATATTTTTGCATGTGTGGCATCATGGGTAACTACTTTATTGCAGACTATCAGTAGATTTATTTATTTATTTAACTTCAGTTGCCACCTCTCCCCCACCCCACCCCACCCCCACAGCTAGCTTAAATCAGGTAACACTTTATAATGTGTCAGGAGTGGCACATGGACAATACAGGCAGACTTTAAAGGTTCAAGGACGTGTTTATGCAGCTAAGTAGTCCAGGTAATGGCATGCAAAACACCTGTGACTACAGTTCACACATCTCATGCTCAGTCTCAAAAAGCATCAACAGAAACTCACAAGAAATATAAAAAAAATAATAGTAATAAAAAGAAGAATGGAATAGAGAATGAGTGGAGTATGTCTGCTGTATTTATTCTTTCATTGTGAAATCCATGCAAAGAGAGATTAATTCTTCCCTTCAAAAGAGTGTTGCATTTCTTCCTCCCCAGCCACATTTACTTATTATCAGGTATTCTTTTAAAAATTCCAAGACTCAGATCACCAGCAAAAGCAAGATGATTCATTTTTCTTCTTTTTGTCCCCAGCCCTTTGCTGTCTTATTTAGGTAAAAGCATCCTTAGATCTATGCCCTCTCATGTTTGTAGCCTATAAGGGTTAAGTATAGTTTGGGAGGACATAAATGCTGCTGCAGTCCTAACAATACTGATACAAATACACACTCTTTGACTGAAAGTTCAATTCAGCACAGCATTTGTAAAGCCATCTTTATAAATACTAGAAATACAAAGATCCAGGCATTCTCTTAACCACAGGATTTATAAAAACAGAAGACGTTGCCAATGATTGGGTTAATGAGCACAAGACATACAAGAAAAACTGATTGCTGCAATAATTTTCCTTTTTTATAATTCTATTTCTACCATATTCTCTAGAGAATAAGAAGAAACCTTCAGGTTCTAATTACAAACAAATTCTGTTTGCACTGTGTCTAAGAAACTAGACTATCCCCTTCTTCCTCACTACAACAAAATTTTATCTGATGGCATGGTAAAATTTCCAGAAATAGAGATTAGGGAAGGGAAGAAAAGACAGTAGGGTAGATTAAGCTAATACAGCATTGCCAAAAATGTCAATAAAGACAGAATAGTCACTGCTTTTGTAATGCACACAAAAAGAGATTCGTGTACCCTCAGAGATTTCTGTAACAGGAATAGTCTCTACCAGAAAAGGAATTCAGAACCATGCCTTGCACTTAATTATGCACAAGCTGAAGGTTTTGTCATGATAAAAGACTAAGTTGAGCTTGTAACAAATAATAAACCTATCAATTATAGCTCTTGATAAAATAAGAGAGGTATGAAAAAGAGTGAGGGGATTTATTAAACAGAAGATAGACAAGATAAGACAATAACTGATTATTACAAATTACAAAGACAGGAATACTATTTAACAATAGAACGTACTGCAACTACTAGCTTTCACCACTTCTACCACTGGCCTTCAAAACAACTCAAATGACCAGCTTCTGCCCCCCAGGCTCATACCTCATCTAACAGATTTTCCAAAGCTAAAAAGTGCTTATCTCTCAGTTCAGACTAATGGAAGTAGTAAGAAATCAATGCTTAAATTTCCATTTTAAAAATTCCTTTAATTCTTTCTTTTCTAAGAATGGTGGTACAAAATTAAGACTTAATCTTAATTAAGAATTGCTGAGGTACTGCCTAATCTAGGTGAGCAAGGAAACAGATAAAATTCTGTCTTTTCTTACTTATTGAGCAATTACTGAATGTTTCCTCTATATGTTCAGCATACCTAACAATCCCAGGAAAAGCATATCTCATTCAAATGGGAAAAGGAGAAAACTTCTGAGAAATCTTCAGAATTCTCAATAAAAGCATGGTAAAGTGAAACATTAGTAGTTCAGCAAAGCAAAAGGCATGCAGCATGGGAATTTTCAGCTGGATACAGGGAAAATTCTTCACAAGTCAAACTCAAGCTCAGTTAGAGCCTTGAACAATCTCATATAAATTTGAAGTAAACCCAGATTTAACTGAGAGGTTGGCTTCCAGAAGTCCATCCATAATACATTTTTCCACAATTCTGTGACCAGAAGGTATCGTGTCCCAATCTGTCAGGACAACGACTCAGGTTGATATATGGTAGTTGATATATTTTAGATGTCAATTATATTTTGTAGTTTGTAGGCAATAATTAGGCACAAGTAGAATATATGGTTTCTTTTGATGAGGTAAAGCATCCTGAAACTCAAGTAATTAAAGGATGTGCAGATAGATTTGTGAAAACACAGGAAAATAGACATATGGAC
>JAVJGG010000039.1:11814625-11826536 GCA_035590195.1 Aviceda cuculoides
GGGGGGTTGCATCTGCCATTCCGGGGGGGGGGGCTCCTGCCTTCCTTGGCAGACACCTGTCTTTCAAACCAAGACATAAGTTCATTGCCATAAAGCATCACTCATGATGTATTCTAGGTGTCTGAACATACAAATTTTATATACAATTACTAGAGAAAATTCAGACCTTGATGAAATTATATTCTTTGCAGTTATAGTAACTTTAATAGCTAAAGACAACTGGTGATACAGCTGAATGCATCATAAACAAAATAGCTCCCTTTTATAGTTAACCAAACAGCTTCTTCCTCCCCCTCCAGTAACTGAAGAACAAATTATCAATAATAGGCAGATGGCCATTAGCATAATCCATAAAGCCAGAAGACATTACAATACTTTGTATCTATCAACACTGATTAGCAGCATAACGTTTAATTAGCCTCTATGAAGAGAACAGTGAGTAACAGGGTAGGGATGTGACAAAGGAAATGGTTTTAATAATACACTGGATGTTTTTCAAAGTGAAATAATTTCCAGCTCATAGGCTCTTCAGCAAAGGACGCTTTAGCAAGTATTGGTTCAGAATGCACACATTGATCAAAACAAGGAAAATTACAAGTTTTCATAGGCATAAATTTAGCTAAAGTATTAGAATCTGAGCAGAAATAATCTTGTATGAGCTGAACCAATTCGAACTTGCTAATAAAAAAGCAAATGGATTAAGGGATAGAGGCATTTTGTGACTGCAGGAAGAAAAGGTTGCATATTAAAGCCTGGTTAGCATTGAAAAACTTTCCTTGGATTATGTCCAACAGGTCTTTGAAAAATCCTCTTTTGCTGGGCTTCTTTAAATCCAATATATACCTATATATAAGTATATAAAAATAAACTCAGAGTCTAAAGATAACAAAGCATAACAGCTTAAGTCTCAAATATTTATTAAGTAGTATAGAAAAAACAGTGATTTAGCCTCAGCAATTTCCTGTTTCACAGCGTTTTTTAGTGGCAACAAATAACGTAATATAGGCAACTTGCTTTTCAGGTGAAAAACCTGAATTTAGTGATTAGATAAACATTAAAGGATGCATGTTGGACTGGACAATATTTTCAAAATACCTTGTAAGTTTAATGAAGACATCTGAGCCCTTTATCACAAAGCTTGGTATAGCTCCATGTAAACAAAATGCATAAAGCACACCGAGGAGGCAATGACTATCATTAATATATGTTGAAATACACACACTATGAGGTGGAACTTACATTTCCAAATTCAGCAGAGTAAGGCTCTGAATCAGAGAAGACAGAAGAGTATCATTTTCTTCTGTCATCTGTATTTGATATTTTGGTGTATCACTATGCTTTCCATTATGATCTCTTCCACTCTCAGGTTATCTGAATAAGAAAACATGCATCAGCATGGCTGCTGATGGCAGAGGTGAAATTGTAACACAGATACTGAGACAGCCTCGACGTGTGGTGGCAACACAGATGTGGCATGGAAGTAAAAGATTCAAGCTCTTGCAGTAATATACAGTTATATTAGTCTGTTGCTATTAGCTATACTGAAGACATAGCTACAGAAGAATATGCAGTAATACCAATGGCTGTGGATCTAAGGTATTTTCTTTCCTCCTCTGTCTGAACAAGATGGTTATTAGCTCGGTGGAGAATGGGAATAGCTGGGAGACCTGTGGCAGAACTGTCACTCAGAAAGGTGGACAGAATAAGACAGAAGGAAGTTCCCAGAGTTGCCAGTAACATTGACAAGTGCCTGAAAAACAGAGCGGTATATTTCACTCTTTTGATCTGAAACACAGGCAGCTTCTGGTGTAGATAGTATATCATGGGAGAACAAGAAAGTTTTAACGTGGGAACATCCGCTTCAAGAATCCGTTTTCTCATTAAGCATGCAATTGAATGAGATAAGCATCTGTGCAGAAAAGCAAAGATGTAGTCACAAGCCACAAGCACGGCAGGGGACTAGTCTAAGTCAGATGCAAAGCAGGAGATAGATTGTTTGTCAGGGACAGGTTCTGTATCTGCAGATGCCTCACTGAAAGGCATAACCTTTAGCTGCTAAAATATACCACTACCTGTTACTGGGGAAAAAAGCATGTAAGCACAAGGTGCATCAGATGGTACAACCTACTCCAACAAAAACATTTGGAAGGGAAATACTGCTGAATTACTTTGAAGATTAAACAGGATTTCATATCCCTACCCCTTGTTTGCAACAAGGATAGCCTTTGGACACCTAAGTAATTCCAATGCTCCAGGTGGGAAGTGCAGGAGAACTTCCTTTCTCCCTGCTTAAAAAGAGCTTAAGAAAACTGCAAGTCATAGTGCTATTCAGCTTCATAAAGCTGTTTCATTAACCGCCCATCTCAACTGAGGCTCAGCTAAGCCAAAATTAGTAACTTCACAAGATTACAAAATGTGCTTCTCAAATCTATTTTCTACCTTTCTACCTCTACAGGCCTCAGAGTGGAAAAGGAAAGGAAACATTGCCCAGACAATGAGAGAAGGTCTCTTCTAACTCTCAGGTTGTTTCTTTTAAAATGTCCTGATTGCAGTGTCTCCCATTGCCTCTATATGCTGTTCAGAATATCTTTGGATGGACAAAAAATTCACCTTTTGGTGCAAAGATAACGGCTTTCACTACGCTATCTGGATATATAGGAGTACTTCTTTCTAATTATTTTTTTTAATACTGGACTACTTGAATATATAATTAGATAAGTTTTATGGACTTATCTGTGTTTGGCCATCTCTTCCTTTTCTCAGTTCATCTTTTCACTTTGTATGCTGATAGCTGGGCATCTCTCATCTCCAATTCAACACCTTCCCTCTTTTTGATAGAACAAAGTGTACAAACTATTATAGAGGTAGAACATGCTATCTTAAACATCAATCTTTTACATGGTTCTGTTGCTTGACATAACCACAGCTTGCACTTTAATTTTGCATATTAATGTGCTATATGTTTTCCAATTAGTCATGGCAAATTAACTGTCCTTGCCTTATCACAGGCAAGGACAGTTCAGTTGGCATCGCTGTAGCATTTCATCTTGTGAATTCTTAGCTAAGAACAAAGGTATTAAAGTTAATTTTTGAGTTAAGGTCTTATTAAAAGGATCTCTTCTTACACCAAAGTCCATGCAGATGTAAAGATGCTCACCTGTGTGGTGCTTAGAGAACTCTTCCTACTTCAAAGGATGAAGAAATTCAGTGAATTTTGTTTCAGAGAAAACACAAGTAAATATGAACATAAACTCCATCTACAAAACCTACTTTAATCCAGATATCTCCGAACATTTTGTTGGCTTTTTTGCTGTTGCTGCACACTAAGCACTGATTTCACAGAACAGTCAGTCATGAGTCCAAGTTCAATATACTGCACAATAACTGCCCTTTCCAGGCTTGGCACTGTGTGGGCATGGTTTAAGTTCTCTTTCCCTAGATGCACCACCTTACTTTTGTCCACAGTGAATTTGACTGATCTCTTTTCTTGCCCACTAAGTTTTGTAAGTTCTTTCTGGAATTCCATATCATTAGGATGGTATCATGAAAAGAGCTTAATGTCATCTTCAGACCTCACTGTTTATTGTCTTCTCCAGTTCATCAAGGAAGATCAGTTGTTACTGTTCCCAGACTGGTCCTGCACTGATCCCTGGTCAGCACTTTTCCATAATGAAAAGTGATCCTTTATTTCCTATCCTTTAATCATTTTTCAATAACTTTTCCACCAGTCCTGTGGCAGGTTAATTTATTTAGTAACTTCTGAAGTGGAACCATGTCAAAGAACAACTATATAAAGTCCACTAGATCCTCTTTATCCTTTTTTTTTTTTTTTTTACTGATATCCTCTCAGAAACCCAGAAAGTTGGTGAGGCATGATTATCTTTGACAGAAGGCATGCTAACTCTTTCCCAGTTGACCACTTTTATCCATGCACTTGGTGATCTTAGTTTTTTATAGATTCTACCATACAGCTGGGATGGATCTCAGACTCACCACTCTGTAGTTCCCAGGTTTCTCTCTCATGTCCTTTTTGAATATGGCAATTGCTTTGGCTCCCCATCTGTCCTCTGGTTCAATGACTGTTCGCCATGGTAGGTTAGACACCCTGGCCCTCAGTTCTGAAGTTTCATATTTGTATTCCTTCGTGCATGTCAGATGAATGCTATTCAATTCTGGTAACATATTAGCATTAAACTTACCTATTTTATCTATATTTTCCTTTGAATCAACCTAGCTTCACTGGTCTGTAGGTTGCAAAGACTCTAGAGCTGTGATGGGTATAGAACCATCACCAAAATCTTCAGAAGTAAAAACCAATGTACAGAATTTATCTAGATTCTTTTCTACAGCTTTATCACTGTGTGCATTCCCTCCATCTTAGTACTGTCTTCTGGCTTTTGCTGTATTTAGGAAGTATTTCTCTATGAGCTTGCACACCCTCTGAAAGGTGCTCTTCAAATTCTTTTTTTTTTTTTTTTAATATTCTTACTGTTCAGACCCCATTTGACCTGCCACATTTCATGGCTGTCCAGCTTTTCTCTTTTGGACAAGTCATCCGTTCTTGAATACTGAATTTTCCATTACTTAATTTTTCTGTTGAAGTACAGAGGGGGGTTTGGCCTCCATTTTGTTTCCTGTTGAATTGTGGTACATAGTTTAACTGGGCTTCTAATATTTTAAACAACCTGTAGGCTGCTGGCGGGTCCTATTACAAGGCCACCCACACACTAGTAACTCTTTAAATTAGCTTCTATCCACTACTTAAGAGGAAAGGCAGAATAGCATTTTTTTCTTCTAGGTTCTAAGACTAGTTGCTCTAGGTATCAGCCATTTATTACACCCAAAAATTGCATTTCTGTGTCTTGAGCCACTGGTTCAGTCTACATATTCAGTCTACAGTTAAAATATTCCATTATTACTCCTTGCCCCATATTTGCAGCCTCACTAGTGCACTTAACATTTCTGCATCACTATAATTCTCTTAACTGATGGATTTGTAGAGCAATCCTCATACCTTTATTTTGCAAGAGTATGAGAATTCTTCCACAAGGTTTCTATTGCAATTCTCTTTCTCTGTAATGTTTTTATCCTGTTACCCTTTCACAGATTCTTCACACACAGCACCACTACCCCACCACTCCATCCTCCTCTACCATTCCTATGTAAGGGGTTAGTTACCCATTGATTATCCCACTTTTAACAGGTCTCCGAGATGCTTATGTTATCAGGGTTGTCATCTGAGGCCATTCTTTCTAACCCCCCCATTTCAATCATTAGGTTGTTAGCACTGGTGCCGAAGCACCTGCCCTGACTTTGCAAGTGCCAGTCAGTGGGTATTCCAACCAGTTTGCCTTTCCTTTTTGTTGTGATTGTGCTATTAATTTCCCTCCTAGCTCTTTCTAAAATGCAGGGAGCACTAGTCATGTTGCTCTCATTGGGCTTGTTGGCCCAAACCAGAGGTGCTCTTCCACAACTGTTAGCTTTCTCCCGGCTTTTACTTAAATAGTCCTTCTGAAGTCTTAATTTCCAGTGACAGCAGCACAGTTCCATTTTGTTTAAGGTACTACTAAAATTTCTAAAACACATAAGTAAAGCCACACTAGCTCATAGCTTTCTTATGTAATTGGCATCCATACTCCCACAAAACATGTATTTCTTACCTTCTTAAAAAAACGGAAAGAAAAGTCTGTAAGCATGATATGAAGCTGCTCTTTTATAATGGACACACTTAATCCTTTGGTATTTTAAATTTGTATGTAAAGAAAAAAGTTTTAGAGAAAATACAAATCCCTTCAGGCAGTATCTCAATATGAACTGTTGAGGCATATATTTTGATACCTGCTGTCCTGCAATATAGAAAGGAACTCAAATGAAAGTAACATCAAAAGAGGGGGAAATTACATGGATAAAGGCAAATTCAGAGCGGCTTACATTTTGTTGCTTGATAATTTTTCTAAAGTTATATTTTGATTATTTTCTTAGTATGAGACTAGGAACATGTTTACTGTGCTGGCTACAGGAAAACAACTTCCTTCAAACATTTATTAAGGGTATTTATGAAAATAGTGACTTGCTTTTCAAAGAACTGGGCAAGTATCTTATTTTATTACCTATTTAATCTACAGCTTATTGTAATCTGGATCCACAGGAATCTGTCTTCATGACGACTTACAGTCATGGGCCTCCTTGCATGACCTCAATTGGTAGAAGTCCTCTCCAGAAACCATCTCTAGTTCCTGGTTCAAATCCAACTCAGATCTAACTATGCCCAGACATGCAACTGCAAAGATGAAACCGAAGCTTCCATTTCATCCTCAATTCAGGACCTCATTCAAACCTATTCAAAAGTGACTGAAAAGCATTCCTTGACAGTAATGGGCTTTAAATCTCCCCTGGATTCTTGGCTTATCTGAACTAGTCTATTGAGTAAAACATAGTGGTGTAACTATAATGTCTCCATGTTTTCACTTAGTGACCAAAATGCAAAATTTTACAATTAGCTCTAATCAGGAAGACAACTCATTTGTCAGTGAAAATCAATGGACCTGTTGAAATGGATCACAGCTGCAGCATTTGGGCCTGGCATAGTATTGTCAATTGCTTTTAGTTACCAGGAACTAGGTAACTAGTTACCAGAGCCAGGAATGGGAATGACTTTCAGACTTTTATAAGGTCACCAAGACCTAGAGTGAATAAAGAAGTGACAGGAACTGTGCTGAACTACTTGACCTCTTAACTACCTATTCCCTGGCCTGTGAATTTTTTGACTGTAGGATTATTTCTTAGTCAAATCAAGTATTAATACCAAACTCAGTATGTTGTCATGTGAATCAAATCACATTTTTTCCTTGAATCTGAGTGAAATTAATTCAAATATTTCTTTTGCTTTAAATGTGCAATTAGCAGAGACATTTTTCAGTTGCTCAAGTGACAATTTCAATCTTCACACGACATAAAAGTTGACATATTTTTAGACAATGGAATTGACTGGAACGTTGTAAGTATTTCAGAGTGTGGTAATTGCAGATCTGCTGGCACTAAATCAAATACAGGAATGGCAAATGTTGTACCTAAATAATTTGAGGCAAACAATGTCTCATGTCTTCTGCCTATGTCAGCTTCAAATTAGAGCATGTCAGTAAAACACCTGTCTTGTTAAATCCTATGCTTGCTTACATAGCTATACTCAGCTTTAAGTTTTCTATAGAAATTATTTGTGCATGTGATAAGGAGAGTTTCAATGCCCTAGAATTTCCTTTGCTGTTGACATCTCAAGAAGTTGTTTTTCTCTGGTAGATTACTTTAGGTTTGCCTTAACAATGACAAAATACATAAAATAATTCTAAAGAGATCGAAAGCAACCTTAGCATATTCATATTCTCTCCATCACACAGAGTCTATGCAGATTTTTAAACAATGTGTAACTGATACTAGATGAATCAGCCTGAACATAGCAACACTTTGTCTGAAATCACAGCAAGAGCTACCCATTCTAGCTTCTTTACTTCACCATAATTATTTTTTGAAGTCGCAGATGCACTTTCAGGGGAGAAAGAGGAGTATGTTGACAGTGACCATAATACAAATGCCAAAATCCTTCTACCACACACTCAAAATTATTGTTGGACTGCAGAAGAGACAGCGAAAGAGGAAGACCATTTGCAAGAAGCATTGCTTAGCAGCATTCTTACAGACTTATTAATGTGTTCTCAATTTACTATTTGCTGTCTTTCGAATATCCCAAGAATCACAATGCTGTAACAGGTAAAATCTCATTTTGGAGGATGTGCTGATGTCTCTGCATTAACAATATCTAAACCAAGACACAACTTTTATATAAGCTATTTTTAACTAATAAGGCTGTCAATATTATTGTACTGCAAGTGCTTAGGTTACAGTTGTGATCAGTTCCAGGAACTGCTGAGATGTTTCAGCTTTTTTAAAATGTATGAACAAATGCACTTCCATCTCTTTTAACCCAGCAACACATTTCTTGTTTAGGGTGTGAAAAAAATGAAAGAAGGAAATGAAACCCTTTTCCCTGAGTAAAGAGAAAAAATTATACTTTTAACAAGAAGAGATGACTAAGAGCTGGTTCACTCTTGATCCAGAGATAACTCAGATACTGAAAAAATTAATTGGGCAAAGGGTTCAATTAAGCTGAAAGGCCTCTCAGTGTGGCTTCATATACCTTACTTGTCAAGGAACAACTTTCTAATATACATGTTCAATTTCTTTTTAGCAATGTTGTTTCATTTTTCACATTTGAATCAGCTAGACAACAACAACAAAAAAAACATGGAATAGGAACCTTTGTAAGAAGAAGAAGCTATGAAGTTATTTACTGAAAAGTTATGCTGGAGTGCAGTTAATTAGGAAAAAATCAGATTAAAACCTGGAGACAATGAAATGAGGAGTTTAATAAAGATGAGAAACATATATTTTAAACTGAATGTAAGCAGTCAAAATGTAGTCTTGTTACAAACTCAGTGAAGTCAATAAAGCCTACGCTTGGTTCTAGAAATAACTGCTTTCATCAGTATGAAAAAATTTAATTAACTGGTAACATATGAATCTTAACCGATCCACATTTATTTCTGGTAAAGAACAATTTGCACACACAAATACAAGCAAGTGGCAAACTGTTTAGTAATGTATCAGCTGGCTTTATTCAAACTTAGGATAGCAGAAATATAAGCTTTTAAATTACATGACCTGTTTCTAAGTGTAATCTCCCCAACAAAACAGATACTCTAAAAGAATACTGAGTATTAAAATTGAATTTTAGAAAGCAATATGTTTATAAAAAACATTAGCATTAGAATGAAAGGGGATTTAGTAATGTGCACACCTCAATCGCTGATGAAATACTTGTTTACTTGCTTACTGTTGCTAATAAGCTGTGTAGCTTAATCAGGAGGCTATGTAGCTTGATCTGTAAAATATTAAATTGGATCAACAAGGTATATTTTTCATAAATAAGATATGCAGAGAATAGTAAACTTTGTATCTTGAGTATAAAACTATGCACTCAATCAGCAAAAAAAGTATGTAACAAAATCAAGTCCACATGCAGCTTTATCAGCATATTATACTTCATGGTTGTACAACTAAGCAACTGGCACCAGTGGCTACCCTAGAGTGCAGCAAAGATTTTAATCACAAGTATACAAGTGGTTCATAGGTACACAGGCAAAAGGTTGGCATTCTCTTTTACTACTTGAATTTTCCACTATCCTTCATATAATCTAAAATAACAATGATACTGAGAAACTGGCCAGTGGAATATAACAAGCAATTAAACTGAAAACTATAATAAGAATACACATAGACAACTGTAAGCTTGAGGGGAAACACTAATGTAAAATCTAGGTTTGATTTCTAAATACATAATGTCATGATCCCTATGTAACCACTGATGTAGAGTCTTTGCTAGACACAGGCCATTAATCACTGAACTATATCAGTGTTAATATTAGCACTTTTAATACACATTCCTCTAGTAGTCGTACATGCTGCTGTCTACTGTTTTTGCAAAACGTTAGGAATAAAAAACGCTTGAAAAAGGAAATGGGAACTTGCAACATTTACTAGATTCAGGTGTAGCAGAAATGGATGGCACAGAATTCAATGAACTGCCCTTTTCATTTGGAAGTTGTCATTATGCTCTTCAGAACCTTGATTTCAAAAACAGGAAGTAGTTTCTTGGCTGCTGTGGTTCTAGGTATAAAAAATGGAATTCAGTACAAACTGCAGAAAACAAGGCCAACCTGATCCTAAGAACAACCTGAAACAATACCTTAAATACTTTGAGTGGCCCAGTTTATTTCCATAGGCTCCCAAAAAAAGGCTTTCTAATGTCCTTTCTCTGATTTATTGATGAGCTGAGATATAATGCATTACCTAGTAACTCTAATTTCACCACAAACCTTCAGATTAAAATCAGAGGTGTCTTCAGGTGTATTTAGAATATCTAGACTAGCTTCCCGTAAGTTATAAACCATCAAATTTCAATCCAGATACAGAAAAAAAAAAAAACCAAAATTTTTTGTCTAAATGGCCTCTTTCAGGAAGGCATCCACTTGTTTTGGACACACTGAAAAATGGAGAATTATTACTAAATACTTTTTCTGTAAAGGAGTTGTTGTTTGGGTTTTTTTCACTCAACTAGGTAAAGATCTTCTAAGTCTCTAGCCATCTAAATATTTTCTCTAGCCTTGCTATTCTGTGGTTCTCTGTACCTTCTTAACTTTTCCAGCATCTGCATTTTAGCAGAACCATTCATTAGACTGGAGGCAGAAGTCCAACACCAGTTTCCCCAATATTTTTCATGCAGAAAGAAACCATGCCCTGACCCCTATTTTACTGCATGTACTCTCCTTTTGTACAGATAGCCCTTTCTTGCATGAGTTTAAGTGGTATTGAACTCGCATCCTTCACAGTCACTGCTTCTCATAATCTGTAAACCTGACTGAAATTCTCTGTTCCTGTGGATATAATTTTTCATTTGGCTCTGTTACAGTACGTCTTGTTTGAATGAGTACGTCTTGTTTGCATGAGTCTAGCTTAGCAAATCGTCCAATTCCCTCTGTTCTCACCATTGCTTATGTATTCTTGGTTATAACACTTGCAGGTACTGCAGCGACTTCCTACACCCTGAGCCACCAGAAGCAACATTCTTGATTAGCGCCAGGCCTGACTACTGATTTCTCAGATC
This sequence comes from Aviceda cuculoides, assembly GCA_035590195.1. NCBI lineage: Eukaryota > Metazoa > Chordata > Aves > Accipitriformes > Accipitridae > Aviceda > Aviceda cuculoides. The sequence goes on from JAVJGG010000039.1 coordinate 11,825,343, forward strand.
CCATGCAGAAAGCACTCTGCTTGCTGATGACTGTTTTTGAGATCTGTCAGTGCATCAATCTTAATACAAAAAACAAACAAACAAACAAACAAACAAACTTTATTTAATGTGTGGTATAGGCAGTTTTTCGTAAGTGAAGTGGGTATTTCTTATTTCAAAGCACCAGGTAATCCTTAAAAGGGGATTTATTTATCAGATAATGATATTCCACACAAGCTTCTGCACTTGGCATTATATTCAGATTTGCTTTTACAGCACACGAAGAGTTTGGACATTATTGCCAAGTTCTGCCAACGGAGCAATGTCCTAGACATCTTCTTCTTTGACTGAACTGGAAGGAACATAGCAATGTAACAGTGTAGGCCGCAAGGAAGAGTTATCCATGGATTTGAAAGCAGCTGCATATTAGTAAGAAAATCCACAGTTTACTTAACTGATAAATACAGGAAAAGAACCCTCCATTTTATATAATGAGAAGAACCCCATCAGAAAAAAATACAAATAGGCAGTTTTGAACCAATATAAAAATCCCGCTACAATTTAAAAATTGTAATTCTAAAGAGTTATAATTAAATAATTGTTATTTATTTCTAGCATGGTTATACTATATCTTCTTCCACTGTGGTCGAAAAAAGCATTTTCCATCTTTCCCTATGCACAGTACAAGGATGCTTTATACACAGCTTGTTCTGAAATAAATACATTTGCACTCTGATATGTCCTATTATGATAGCTGGCCATAAGTGAGGATTTTGCAAAAATATAAGAAAGAAAATTAAAAAAAACTGAATAAAATTGATTAGCATTTTGTCTGAGTTTAACTTAAATAAGGGCTTCTTCATATAGTTCTGTTTAGCACATTGACAAGCAAAATTTACACTTCAGGGTAAACAAAGAGTTTGTAGTTAACATAGTGTTGCATTGCTTACTAAAACTTTCAGTCAAAAAAAATGTTCAGTAAGAGTTTATTTTACACAACCACTCTTTAGGAGTCCCAGTTCTGAATGCATAGTAAAGATCTTCAGCTCAGAAGTTAGAAGAAATTAACCACCACTTCAAATACTGCCTAATATCAAGCAAATAACTACTATTTTCAAAACAGGATATCACTATGTACTGGCTTTGTGTGGCAAGGTTTTGGTAGTGGGGGGGGGGTTACAGGGGTGGCTTCTGTGAGAAGCTGCTGGAAGCTTC
>JAVJGG010000039.1:11834028-11865553 GCA_035590195.1 Aviceda cuculoides
GGGGGGGGAATACCTAACACAATCACCATGGTGCATGAAGTTTTTTTTAAGTAATAAAGACCTTGTGAAAAACTGCAGTCTCCTCCATACATCTATCTCTGCTAGATACAAATTCTAGCAAGTTATGTGTAAAATCACAATAAAACAAACCAAGAGTTTGGAGAAGGCGTGAAAACTAAACATTAAACTTCAAAAAATACATTGTTAGGAAACCTGCCAGGGTCTATGCAGAGTGATCTGATGATCACAATATAAGATAAATGTCCATGAAAGACACAGCCATGTTCACCATGGAGATCTTGGAATGTACTCATACTGAGAACGTTATTTCAAGGTAACACACTGAAGGATTTACCTCAAACAGAAATATTAATGTGAAGAGCTTACAGAACAAATGAACAGTTACAAATTGCTACAACCAGATGGTATTTACCCAGCAATCCAAAGTAACTTAACAGAAAATAAATAAACTGTAACTATAGTGTGTAACCTCCTACTTAAATCTGCCTCTGTATCAGAGGACTGGAGAATAGCTATGTAATGCAGTATTTAAGAAATGCTGTAGAGGGCCAGGCAACTATAAAAGGGAAAAAAAAAAAGAAAAGAAAAGAAAAAAAGAAATAATTCTTCCAATCAAACACATTTAAGCCTTGAAATGTTCTGCTGCAGAATGCTGAAGAAGCTAAATGTTCACTTGACTTCAAGGACCAATTGAGAAAATTCACACAAGAAAAATCCGTAGTTTCTAATCACACCATTTCTAGGTCAGTAAGATCTAAGGCACACGGAAGGGCTGAAAAAGTAGTGTGAGAGAGTGTCAATACATGCTTAGACTTGTACTTTGGCCTATGTATCACAGTACTGACAGTGTTCAAGAGAATCCTGGGTTATATGAACATTCTGTATGATCTATTAAATTCACCCTTATTTATTTATATAAGGATTTTCTTTAAATAGAGACCAATTTGGCACTGGAAAAATCTACAGCAGATAAGTTTTTTAAATAAAGCATTTTTTCCCAAATTCCCTAATGAGGCCACTAAGGCACTTCACACATGCACAGAAAAGATCTAGATGGATTCAGAAGACTCTAAATTAGTGTAAATTCATGCTATGTGTCACAGCTAAAGAATTTAACACTGTGAGTCCTGTTACATAAACTACAGCAAATCTGTCACAGATTAAGATCATTCTGTCTTCACCTGTCTTTCAACCCTCCTCCTGGACCTGGAAAAAGGGGTTAGGTGCTTATCCATCAGATACTCCAATCCAGTGTCTCAGCTCATGCTTGTCTTCATCGGTGATTTAACCTACAACCTGTGACCGTGGGCTAACATAGCCAAGCATCCCAGCTGTCAGCTGCAGGGGAGCCAGCAGCACCTGGCTGGGACGAGAGATAGTAATGGAAGTATTTAAACGTCATTGTAAGGGTTCACCAGAAGATGTCTGGCGGAGGATTAGAAATCAATATTGTGTCATTTCACTGTTGTTATTAGTTGGCTACTTTGATGTATTTCTCTGTACTTCAATTTTCCTCCGATGAAAGTTTCCAACAGTAAACATATTTTCCTGTTGAATCACTTCTGTTCTTTAATAAAACATATCAATAACATGCATTTACATGGTAAGGCACCTTTTATTTTTCTATTTTTTAGCAATGGGAATTAAAAAAATTAAAGTGCTACACAGAAATTTCCATTTTTATTTCTTTGGTAGGTTTGCAAATGTCAGAGCCAATTATTGCCTTCAGCTACTCTGTTCCATTAGATTTTTTTCATATTTTTCATAAATATAGACAACAGGAAAAAACTGTGTTCTGCCCTGCTTTCCTTTCAGTTGGGGAAGAAGAGGACCAGATGTATAAAAAAATATTTTTGCAGTCTGAAATAAAACTGGACAGATGTACTGAACCATAGTTGCAAGAAAAAATTAGTGCTCTAGTAATGGTAATCCAAATTGTCCTCTTTTGACTTGTTTGGAACATGAAGAAGAAACAACACACATGTCTGAGGCAGAAAAACTCAGGGATTTCTTAAAACTTCAGATGCACAGTTTCTGTTATTTTCAATGAAACTGTGTAAACTCTCTTGGCAGCATAGCAAGTTTCCATATCTCTGCAGTGCTAATGTAACAGAGATGACAGGAATTGTATTATACTGCATATGTAATGCATGGGTGTTTTCTGTATATGCATACACCCATATGCTATTATTTATCATTGCAGTTGGCAATTTTGCTTAACTACAAATTGCTAAAGATTTCTATAATAAGAACAAAAATGTGGAGTCTCAAAATTAGCCAGTATGATTTCGAATGTTGTGCAAAACAGTTAGCAAACAGTATCTGCATTTTTCTACAAGTTCTTGACTGCTGCTGCAGATCCTACATTCCCATTTCAAAACCTTCACATAACCTGAAGTATCACTTTGAGGAACAGCAAACAACTTTTGAACAATTCCACTGTCTGGCCTAACACAAAACCACTGGTTTTTTGCTACGCACCTGCTACTGCTGCCCTAGAAGAAAGGGGAGCAAGGATAGAAAGTTTGAAGAAATAGCTGACAGGAAAAAAAAAAAAATCTCACAGTCATACAAAGCTTCCAAGCAAATATGACACAAAGCTGCCATTGCATTGTTAAGGCATTGCATTGTTTCCTTTAAATGAAATTACCTTCATATTTTTGTGACTAATCCACATACATCTCTAGGGAAATTCCCTAAGTAGCATAGGCATAGGTGAAATTGATCTATTGTTAAAGGTAAGTTAAAGTCAAGGTAATCAGAAGTAGATTCTTGAAGAGTAGTTGAGCCTTTGTTTTAACTCATAACCTCCAGGAAAAAACAGTCATAGCCCAGAGGATGATAAAAATAAGTAAAGTGAACAACTTAAGGATGAAGAGACATATATACAGCTGAAAAACTCTAGTAAGATCTCCTTCAATTAAATCAATAAATCTCCCAACAGCATGGGAGAGAACAAAAGTGCTTTAGTGGTCAGGAGTTAATCTAGAAAATCTACTGTCTAATCAATGTGAAGCTGCAGACTGAGAAGCAAACGCTGGTTTAAGCTGCTAAAAAACATTTCAATGTGTACTTTGCCATTTCCCAAACCTTCAAAAAGATCCCATTTTCAGGGTAAGGCACTGGGGAATGGGCAAGAATTAGAGTCCTCATTTTCATACCAAAGCTGCTAGGAAATCAGGGCATCATATAGACAGAACCGATACTACAGAGGGAAAAATAGGCTCTTGTTTTCGATGGGGAAAACTGAGTAACACATATTTTAAAAATTTGGAGAACCATAACGATTTGATGGTATCTGTAAAGAGAGGAATGGCATGCAGATAAAAGAAATTCCAGGAGCAGAGAGCATACATTTTTCATGTCCAAGTAGCAAGATGAGTTTGCTTACACAGATAGATGCAAATGGACGCCAAACTAGGCTGGCACTGACCAGTTGCATTGCTATGTTAACATTAGCCCTTTGGACAAGCTGAGAAGCCTTGCTGGAAGCTTCAGAGGATAAGAACCAAAATAACTAATGAATGGGGAGCATTTCCAGAAAAATAAAGTAAGAGAAAATAAGGATTTGGACATATAAAGCACTGCAGTAAGGCCAACAGCTATTGTTCTGTTACACCCTTACTGTTTTCTAAAGTAGTCTGTGTATTTGGTTTTACTCATTTTTGCTCTGTTACATAAATATTATAACTTCTGGATGTGATTCTGGAAAAAATAAGATAATTGGACAGGTATGGTTCAAACAATAATGTTATTTGCTGTGTGATATCTTCTTTCTCCTTTGGCAGGAATTCTGGAGCTGGAAATATGTTCACATGGGTTAATAGATATATAACATGCTACAAACTACCTGTTGTTGAGATTAGTTTTCTTTCTACCACCAACTTTACATTCCCACAGGCTCTTTTCTACAATATAAACTCCCTGGCTGATGCTTTTAGATGTAGCCAGAAATGTCAAATCAAACTTACCTCTTGTGGATTTTCACTTACAGCTGCGGAATACACATTGATCAGACAATGTTACAGCTCTGTAGACTACAAGTACACCTGTGTCGCTTAGACCTTCTGTGACAAACAGGAGAAGCAGGTACTACAGCTGAGGTTGGTTGTCCATTACATATTATTTCCAATATGCACAGAAACATAGACCAAAGGAGTAAAGTTGCATATAATAATGTGGATGCTACTCAACCTCTGGTAGTATTCCCACGTATTTCAGTGGGGGAGAACAGAGTGTATTCTTTTCACCACATTGAAATTAAATTAATGAGGTTTCTTAAAAACATGTTGAACTAGACAGAAAATTATTACCATTGAAATCGTTGACTGACTTTATTGGAGCAAAGTAAGACAACAGAGACTATTTTAATTTACTCTTACCTCAGATCCATGCAACAAATAAAACATGTATTTTGGGGAAGGGGAAAGGCAAATTGGATTTTTTTTTTCCCCCTTTTGCTACTAATTTGTATTGTGTCTATGTTAAAATTATTACAGTCAAAAGCACTGTATTTTTCTCTTAGACACCATCTGTCACTGTTACGGCTTTTAGGGAAGGCTTCATTCATCTTAATGAAAGGATTAGATTTATCAATTATGATATGAAAAACATAGAGGTTATCCTTGATAAGTGAACTTTTAAGTGAAGGCAATGATAGGCAATCTTTATAAATATCAAACATAACTTGAGAACATATTTGCATTTCAAAAAGGATTATGAAATATACGTTTCTGTGCTATTTAATTTTTATCTGATACTCTTTGTTCTTTCAAATTTAGAGAAACCCTGGATCAAACAAAAGTCACTTATAGTCATGCATTGTTATCAAGCAAAACCAAGTCCTAATAAGGTTTGTACCCTACTTAATCAGTGTGTCATAATAGTAGGGAAACTATTAATATTAAAAATGTTGCCTCCTTTTAATTATGAGAGTAGATGTGGCATTATTTCTCCAAGCCAATTATGACACTTAAGACTAGAAATAAAGAATTCAGACAGTTTCACTTCAAAGAAAGACATTAGTGGCTTGTTTGTGAATATTGTGATCCTGCATATTTAACACATTGCAAAATTTATCTGTGGAGTAACTTTCTCTCCAGACTGCAGTAAATAAGTGTGAACAGCTGCATCCCTACCAGCCTGCAGACAATCTCACCCTATCATTTAACTTAAGCACTGGCAAACTTGGTATCTGGGCAACAGGCATCCTGCAGAAAGACTGTTCTTGCAAGAGATGCTAACATGCTAGTGGAAATGTGAAGTCATGAGCATCAAGAGATATCTTTAGAGGAACTGAACTCTAAACAATTTTTTCTCATGATTAATAAATCTAATGAGAAAAAGGTTGACAAAAAAATTGACCAAATCTCAATAAATCATTGCTCAATACCAGTTCAGGCGTATGATTCCACCCTGTAAGTGCAATGGCTTTTTCTCCGACCATCACAGTTCAGGAAAAAGCAACAGCCACACTCTGTAAATGAAATAAATATAAAATTTTGAGATGAAATGAAAACTGTTTCACACATAAAGGAAGGAACAAATAAATAAAATCTAGGAATCATTCAAACAATCAAAAAAAAAAATCTACAATAAAAAGGTAAACTGAGGTAGGAATCCTTCCTAACATCATTTGGAAGCAGATTCTATCCTGCTTCCATTTCCTTGAACCTACAGCATTAAAAGACTGCGACAGGATTCAGTCTAGGATAATAATCCTCTACTAACATAGGTCTCCATTATTATTTTATTTCACTATTTTTTGTTTATATGAGCTATGAAATAAACTGTCATGATATTTTCTGGCATGATTATGACAGCTAATATTCTGTCTTAGGGCAACAACATCTGGATGCTTGTTTACTTGATCCCTATTGAAAGGACATGCTTGGGAGTTTTTTAACTTTCTTTTGGGGGGAGACTTTCCCCTTTTTTTGTGAAAAATGCTATTCTGTCGAAAATATGTATTTTAGTACACAATTTTAAACTACGCTTGTTTTCAACAAATCCTATAGGAAAACTACTCATACATCTGAAAGAAGGAAAATCCTGTGATATTCTTAATTATTGACAATATGTGATTTATTAACGAAGTAGATTAATGCAAACAAAATCAACTCATTTCATTACTTTTTTGGAAGTCCTCTGCAAAAATGAACCTCAAAAGGTAATTCTTACTGCCACAATTATTCCACATCTTACTCTATTTCTTACAATAGGAAGCTATATTCTAGCATATTTCCAGTCCATAAGCAACACATATGAAGAAGACAGGAACAAAAATTATCATAGTCTCCATATGGAATAAGGTCATTAATCAAAGCATCTTTGAAAGAGGTAGAGGAATATCACTGTAACAGCACTGCCCTGGCATAAAAATGCCTACATATAAACCTTCTCTGTATTCCTATTCAAGGGTAAAAATGCCTTAGGTCTCAGTGTATTGGGTTTGCATGGCAAGGTTTTGGGAGGGGGTGGCTACAAGGGTGGCTTCTGTGAGAAGCTGCTGGAAGCTTCCCCCATGTCCAACAGAGCCAATGCCAGCCAGCTCCGAGACAGTCCCACCGCCGGCCAAGGCCGAGCCCATCAGCGCTGGTGGTAGTGCCTCTGGGGCAACTTGTTTAAGAAGGGAGGAAAAAAAAAAAAAGCTGTGCAACAGGAGAGGGGAGTGAGAATATGTGAAAGAAACAATTCTGCAGACCCCCCAGGTCAGTGCAGAAGGAGGAGGAGATGCTCCAGGCACCGGAGCAGAGATTCCCCTGCAGCCCATGGTGAAGAAGACCATGGTGAGGCAGGCTGTCCCCCTGCAGCCCAGGGAGGTCCACGGGGGAGCAGATCTCCACCTGCAGTGCACGGAGGACCCCACACCGGAGCAGGTGGGTGCCCAAAGGAGTCTGTGACCCTGTGGGAAGCCCAGGCTGGAGCAGGCTCCTGGCAGGACCTGTGGCCCCACGGGGGACCCACGCTGGAGCAGTCTGTGCCTGAAGGACTGCAGCCCGTGGGAAGGGACCCACGATGGGGAAGTTCATGGAGGACTGTCTCCCATGGGACAGACCCCACAGTGGAGCACAAGAGGAGTGATGAGTCCTCCCCCTGAGGAGGAAGGAGCAGCAGAGACAACATGTGATGAACTGACCCCAACCCCCATTCCCCGTCCCCCTGTGCCACTCGGGGGGGAAGGTAGAGAATTCGGGAGTGAAGCTGTGCTCAGGAAGAAGGGGGGGGGGGGGGGGGGGGGACGGTGTTTTAAGGTTTAGTTTTTATTTGTCATTACCCTACTCTGGTTTGACTGGCAAGAAATTAAGTTAATTTTCCACATGTCAAGTCTGTTTTGCCCGTCATGGTAATTGGTTGAGTGATCTCTCCCTGTCCTTATCTTGACTCACAAGCCCTTTGTTATATTTTCTCTTCCCTGTCCAGTTGAGGAGGGGGAGTGATAGAGTGGCTTTGGTGGGCACCTGGAACCCAGGCAGGGTCAAACCACCACACTCGGAAATATGTAAATTTTATCAAATAAAAGGCAAAAACTTTTACTAAATTATGTCTCTATGTGTGTGCATGTGTGTATGCATATGAATGCTTAAATGTACTAAAAAATATGGTGGTTCTAAAGCCAATAGATACCTCTAGAAGCATTAGTGCCAAATTTTTAGCTAATATTAATGAACATCTGTCCACAGAAGTCCAAATAATATTTAGAGTACCTCAGATTATGGTCTACTATGTTTGACAGACATTACTCTTTTTCTACAGCTTTTAAAACTTCTTTCTCCAGAACTCCATAACAGGGACAGAATCTTTTCTTAACTGACTTCAGAAGCAAAAATATTCTACACAGTAATTACCATTTCCCATAAGTTCTATACAAATGGCTGAATCAAAAAGGGAAACTTGTACCAAATATTATTAAGTTTACTCTAAGGATTTAACAACTAAGCACTAAAACTGTGACTTCAAGATAGGGACTAAATCATCAAATAGATTGAGAATAAGGAATGATCTATGAACACTCATTTGTCCTTTCACCAAAATACATACTTATACATGTAATAAAATCATGTAAACTTACAGCACGAAAATCAGCAACAATACCCCCAAGTATTCCATGAAACAGAACAACTTTAGAAGAAATTTGCCAAACAGCCAATAGAGCAATCAGAATGCTCACACTCAAATCCAGGAAAACTCTTAAGAAGCTGAGTTAATCAAATGTGAAAACTATGACAAGAAGGGATGTTCAAAATCTTTGCGATAAATGAAAGGCTACCAACAGGTCTATAATTAAAAACAGTCAGTGGGGAAAAAAGATTTCTGTAACAATGGACAGATTATTGATGATTTGGAAGAAAGTGGTTTGTGACCCAAAGTCAGCATACCTGAAATTTTTGATGAGAGGCGAGAGCCGAGGGAGACGTTTATACAAAAATGCAGTGTGCTCAGGAATCAAACGATACTGTTTTATTTACGGCTCAGTAATGTATCAAGCAAACAAGCATTTGAAATAGTGTACATGCAGCTAAACTGACTGAGATGATTTGTCGGCCACGTGCTATGTGTGACTCGTAGCAACTATACAGTATTTACTAGGTGGCCTTTGACAGGATTCTTGGCCCTGAAACAACCCGCTGCTACTCCTGGGCATGTAACAAAGCACAGCTCTGCCCTAAGCGGCACAGCTGAGGGACTCCTAAACGAGCATGGGGAGAGCCTTACGGTTCTGGCACACCTGCGGAGAGGGGTGCAGCCTACAGCCCCCAGGACATTGGGACAGGATGGCAGTTAGTGCAGCTACCCTGGGGCAGCCACAGGGGGTGGCATGCCAGCAGTGTCACCGCAGGCTTCCCAGCCTGGGACGCCTTCTATAGCAAGAGCTGGGAGATGCCGTCACCTTGCAAAGGACTCGTAAGGAAACGGCAGATCTCTGCCTCTTTCTCACCCTTCTTCCCTGCTCCGAGACCAGCGTGATTCAGGGATCCTCACAGGCATTCGGCTTCCCCTTAGTGTCGTGGTAGGATTTTGCATCTCTCTATGCTATGTGTGGTGACAGTTCTCAGGGGGTCCTTAATATGGGACTTCTGCAGGTGCTGCATTTTGTATTAGTATAGCACCTACTATAGTATAAAGAAGATTTCACACCTCGCTCCCTCAGACTACTTAAGTTTTAGTCTTCCCCATATATTGTAAATTAATACGTACTATTTTGTGCAGAGTCAGGATACCCAAGTGAATAAAAGCCGCTCAGAAAAAACAGAAGTTGCAAACTGAATCTTTCCATATGAAAATAAAAATAGATATCTGCTGATCTAATGAGGTAGCAGATTATTATGATGATGATTTGGTTGAAACCAGATTTCTGAATATTGCATATAAAAGCCTAATAACTGTGATTCAGTTAGTTAACAAAAGAAAAAAAGACAAATGTGAAAGCTGACCTTAGGCAACTGAATACTAGTTTATAATAAAATAAACCTCTAAAATTGCTCTCTTGTTTTAGAGACATACCATAAGCAGGCTTGTTAGACCATAATAAGCAATGACAGCTACAGCTGCTTGATGGACTTTCACTAGCATGACTGAATTAACCACTGGATCTTCCTAACAGGGGCAATACATGACTGATTCAATTCACACGGATAGGTAATCTGGTACTCCGTTTTTATCTTAAGGTGACACTTCACAGGGAAAAGCACATGGGCGAATTAACTTTGTTCCTCATAAACTATTAGTTAAGCACTGTAAAGAAAGTCAAGGAGAATTGATACAAACTAATTTTGTTATCTGGTATGAAAAAAAATGAAGTTCACAGGGAAAAAGATTATAGGAATTACATTAGCTTTGGGGTTATGATTTTTATAGTTTGAAAATAACCAGTTTATTTTCATTACTACATGTTTTAATAAGCTTTTCGGATCCTGAACTAAAAAGTCTTCACTTGCATTTTTTATTGCAGGAGTATTTAAAAATATTTTAAATTAAAAGCAATCATTTGTAGCAGAGTCACAGAGCCAGGGTAAATTACTGGACTGTTTATCATGAGAACACACTATTATAAACCCCATTTATATCTCTGCTGGTTTATGTTAGTATAAAGGAAATACTAAATATAATGAGACACACATATTGACACAAATGCACAATGCACGTTGAGCTGACTTCACTTTCGTGAGACTGCATTGAGAAAAATAGACCTGAGTTTGAAATCCAAATCCAAGCAAAATTGTATTTTGAGGCAGGCTCAATTAATAAAGAGAAAACCAGGAAAAATAGAGAGTTAAATCTGTAGTATTATATGATTGCTTTTATTTTGTTCTTATTTCAGGGGAATATATAATTTACAAAATATGACAGAACACTGACAACAATGGAAGTACTGTATTTATCAACAGAGAAAACATATCTCAGAGGATATAATCAAGAAGTTGTCCAAGAAAGTGAAGTGTTAGCAACAAACTAACTTTGAACAGAATGGAACAAAACCAGGGATGAATTCATTTTACATGGCCATTCAGTCTCTTTGCTAAGACCACCAATTTCATAACTAAGTTCTTTCACACTATCAAACGTTTCTTCTATCTCATTTAAAAGTGGACTAATTTGACAATTATATTAATGGGTGCTTTAAAGTCAGTTTAGAATAAGGGATCAGAATATGCTTCACCATAAACCAAAGAATTCCCTAGACAGAAATCCAATGACAATGAAGAAAGCGTAACAGCCCTGTTTCTTCTGACCTGGAACTCAGTGACTTAAAGGTTATTACCTTTATAATGGTATAGCTTTATAGTTTATTATAAATTTACAATATAAAAATTATAAAGGTAGAATTCATAATAAACTTGCCACCATAACAGAGGCAAGGTTATTGCCAATATTACAGCAAAAGACAGTGAAAGAGATCTGCAGTGTTATTTGCCTCATACTGACAAAGGACATGACTGGACAGTAAGAATAATAACATCTCATGTTGAATTACAGGAAGCACAAGACTGAAATTAATGCCCGAGTAAAGCATGACTACTTTATTGACTGCTCAGGAGTATGTATTTTGTCAGAACCCTATCATTTGCATGGTCATTATGGTCATTGCATTTTAAAAAAAGGCTACCCACATATTACCTAGCTACTGCTGAGTACATTCCAGGAAGTATAACTATTTCAGCTGCAGAGAAGGGGAACCAAGACAGGAACCTGCCGCCAAGTTCACAGAGAAGTGCAGTGGAAAAGACAGGAACACAAAGGGCTTCACCATCTCCTGCTCCACACACACAGATCACCATTCAACAGTCCACCCCAGAATGGATTCTCCTAACCACCTGCTAAGTGGGATTATTTTCTCATGTTGTTACTCCTGCTCCCACTTCTTTTTTTTTTTATTTCTTGATTGCATTAGACTTCTGTTTGGGATTTTAAAGCTGGTTTTCAGGCAGGTCTTACAGTTGCCTCTTTAATTCCTCCTCTCCAACTCTGTACCATTCACAATGACTTTCTTGTTTGGTTTTGTTTATTTCTTTTAAATCCACAAAGAAAGTTTAGAAGAAAAATTATAGAAAGCTGTATCAACATGCACCTCTAATTCTGTATACTAAGTGAACCCACTCTAAAAATGCATCAAGACATCATCATGACATCACAGTATCCCTTGAAAAAAAGAGCAAGCAAGAAACTTCTCATCACAAAACAGCCTCTTCTAGGATTGCTTAGAGAAAACTAAGGTCATGTTCCTTTCACAGTTAATAAACAGAGTCTGTGCAACTGGAGATGCAGTACGTGGATTAATAACATCTTTTGCTACAGTAATAATGTGGCTGTATTACTTGTTTTTCAGAAGAGCAATCTTCTTTACACTAATACATCTAAGTGGAGAAATATGGCTTATGTCACAAAAATGTATTGCAGCAGTGTAGTCTTTATCACTGAGGTGACGAAGACCTTTTATGTTTATTACTACACTGTTTTAAAAATGTCTTTTTAAAAGGTAAGCAGTGCCATTACAGATAATCAGTCAAGCCAAGTGCATTATTCATGATATATCTGATAAGCCACTTGTCATAGAATGCTTTATCCATGTTACGACCCTTCAGTATTGACTTTCAAACTTAGAGAAGCACAGAGGCATTAACACTTACCGCAAAGCATGGCTCTGATTTCCTGCCAGTGGGACGCTAAGCAGGCTCACCGCAGCATCTTTTCTGAAAGCTCCCCATCTGTGACAGTAACTAATCTTTCCCATAAGAGTTAACATCTCTTCTGCATATGGAAGGGGGCTTGAGTACCAGAAAAGATGTTATACTGCACAGACATCACATGCTGCCTTCTCAAACTCTTGAGCGGTGGGTAACAAATCTGCTACAGTGTAGTTCATGTATCTGAGAATGATGCTTGTTATTTGTAGTGACATAAGTCAGTCATTTCTATGAGTTCTTTTAGGACTTGTAGGGAGGACAAAAGAGCAAAGGTGCTTTGGTTTTTAGGATAATTTCTTGCCCAGGAAACTTCCATCCAGGTTTCCCACTCAGAAGTTGATCTCGTCAGGTTTGATACACACTTGTTTCCAGTCCAGCAATGAATATAAATGAAAAACCTGTGAGTAAGACCATTTGATCCCATAAGAATTAAATTATTACATAGGTGCTATGGAGCGATATGCACCTATAGACACTCCAATATGGCTACCCATATTCACCATGGGAATGATTTCCAAGAGCACTGACAAGCAGCACTCAACTCCTACTGACTTCAAAAAAGAGATATTCATTTGAGAGGGCTTTTACTCAATTCATGTCTATAAATAGCAGTTTTAGTAATCCCATCCGAATATCCTTTAACACATCGGGAGAGATCTAAAGCTACTTTTTTGCAATGGGCAAGAACCTTTGTAACAAATCTGGGCTTGATTCTGGTCAAATTTCTGTTAAGTCAAATTCAGAAAAATTCCACTAGATCAGTGGCAATACGCTGGCATAAAAGCGGAAATGCATCAGCCCCATTTTTTATGTGTGTTACCCTTCCCTGAGACTGGCAGAATATTGACATGGCAATTCATATGCTACCAGGACCTACATTTCTTGTCATAGGCAGCTCTATTTCACAAATCACCATTGAGAGCTCTCCAAGCATTTCAGTTTACTTCTTATTCTTCCCTAATGTGGTCCCAATCTTCTAGTAGTTTCTTTTTCTTTGATGATAATAATATATTTTTGTGAATATTTCTAGTGAAAGGGCAGGATGACATGTAGACTAGAAAATGACAGTATTTATTATTCTAACAAAATAGTAATACTTCATAAAGTATGAATAAATGAACTTAATGCAACAAATTATTCTGAAGAGACAACTGCTTAACACAGCAGTCTGTATATAATAATATTAAATCCCTGCCATTACATGACAAAAGCTAACGACTACAAAGAGAAAAGGACAAGTGCCACACATAAGCTAATGGACAACACTACAGTAGCAAAGTCAAATTCAAACCAGTTGAAAATCCCAATCTTTGAAACTACACTAATGCCAACATCAGCTGACACTCTGTTTAAACATCAGTACACGTGCATACAAATTAAGGAATTAGACATACAAAAAATACCTAGAAAGACTTTTGGCAAGACAGAATGCTTTACTGGTCTATTATTCCATGTTGTCCAAACAACTGGTAAGATATTCTATTACCTGTTTAAAATGTTCCTGTAAATTGCCTTAATTTTTTTTTTTATTGTTACTATAGATGAGGGGAACACATAGAAAGCGTTTAATAGCATTGTGGATTCTTGATTTGGGGGTTTTTGTTGTTGTTGTTGGTTGGTTGGGTTTTGTTGGGGTTTTTTTAAACACCTGATTAATAAAAGTCTATCAGTGAAATTTCTTTGTTTTTCTCAACAACACTTTTTAAACAATGTTTTAGCAATAGAAAAGATGTTGCCAGCACACATTTTAGTTTTATTAACTTTTAGCTCAGATATTCTAGAGAGCACTTTTCCCTTAGTAGCTTCACCACCGCACAGAATTCAGCCAAAGGGTAAACTCCACAGAAAAGTGCAGATGCTACCAGAAAAATAGAAGGAACAAGATTAAAAGGAGGAAAAAATTAAAAGGTAAGCAAAAATGCTGAAATGTATAAAAATGAAAGAAGAGACATATGGAAAACTATCCATATTCACAATTTAGCCAACCCATCACAGAAACAATTTATCCAGATCCTGAAGATACTACTATATCAGCTTCACAGTTTCCAGATCCTTTGTTACTCTACAAGAATCTGCTTTTATGTTCAAGAATCCTGCCTCACTATCAAGGACAACAACACTACTGGACCTGGAAAGAGGGACATCAGCCTAGGAGCCTGTGGAAAAGCATAGGAATCCAGATGGGGTTTGGGAGATCCAAATGCCATTTAGTTACAGACAGAACAAGCTCCATCTAGAAATGGGGTGATCAGAGAAGGGCTCTCAGAGGGTAACTTCACAGAAACCCCTTCCTGCTATTGCTGAAATAAACCATTTTTTCCCCTGGCCTTTCTGACTAATACCTTCTGTACCAGCATATGTAAAAGTAAAAAAACTTGCACTTTAATTTTCCTCCAGCAAAGTTGGAAATCAGCAGTGCAACTTCATCATTTGCTGATTGCATAAGGCCTGGATGGATCAGCAGTAGAGTAGAAATTTTGCTGTTCATTTTTCTACCTAGTGACACAGGAACTGTGCTGCCATCACTGAGTTGTCATATCTGAAAGTGCTGGTCCCCAAAGATGCACTCTCTTGCAGGATTACAGACTAGTCATCCAGAGGAAAGAATTTCTTATTCTAGAAGTGACATTACAGATAAACTGTTCCTAAACTAACAGGTAAGCAGGTATTCTGAGAGTAATGTGTATTTACCAGCTGGCTTAAATGCATGCAAGACTTGGACTATATCAGGTTTGCCTCGTCCATTTATCATCAAATGAAAAGTAATCAAGTATAAGAATATTTATCTGTGAACAACTCCATAAATTACCAGGAAAGATTCTTAAAGTAATTGAGGTTGGAACCCATAATTGAATTGAAAATGTTTCTTCCAATCTGTGATACTTTACAAGACAAGTGATACTATCTTTTCAACACACTTACTGGATTCAGCACTGTGCCTCTATAGTGCATTAGTGCATTTGGAAAAGCAGCTGGTGACGAACATGCAGCACTTCTTCAGCCTAATAATAAGTGTATAGAACCTAATGTTTACTGCAAGCTTTTAACGTTTTATTACTGCCAATGTGCTTTGCAATACTCATGTAACATAGCAGTAATAAAGAAAACAAAACTGTCTGTTGCTCAAAATGTTTACAGAGTGAAGATGCACAAGTTCTTTGCATATCTGATACAGTAGGGCATAAATCAACCTCTTCCACTTACATTACACAAGGTTTAACTTAAAAGCAAGTAACAGAACTGAATATACTGTGGGAAAGGTCTTTTTCACCAGAAAAAACAAAGAGTTTCACTCCCACACCAGACTCTTTTTCAAAGAGACCTATGAGTTCTCCATCCTAATGGCATATAATTAGGATATTCTAGAAAAGTGATGCCAACTGTCCTTTCAGGTCTTACTGGGTTCTCTCAGAGACCTTTGAAGCCACAGTGTAGTTGAAAGATTGATGTGAGTGGTTACTGCTCTACTGTAAAAGCACTGTGAGACAGATGCCAATGCCTCAACATCCTTCTAAAGCAAGACTGTACTTCAATTCCTTTCCTTACATTCATGGTGATTTCTGTCTCTCTAAGTTCAGATGCTGAAGAATGCACAGTAACAGTAGGGACAGTTGCTTAAAATACCTGACTTGTAATTGTTTCTGAAGGTTCAGTGTTCCTCTGCTAACACTTTTTAACTTCTCTACTATCACACATTAAAGTGTAATAAATACATTTCCCAAGTATACAAAGCCACTGCTGGACATTAATAGCTTCAACATACAAAGATGTAAAATTAGCAGAAATTGCCGCTATAATTAGAAGTTTTCTAATGTAGGTTTAAATTGTTGGGGGCATGGTGTGTTCTTGTATTATTGAATGCTAAATTTTGTTGTAGAAAATTTCTACATGTCAAAAAGTTATATAAAAGACTCCAATTCGAAAGGCTCACATTAAACAGAATGTCATTATGTCTGTCTCACCATTTCCCTCTGCCAGTCAATGCCCAATGGGCTGCTGAAGCTAGGCACTGGAAGAGCCAAATGGCATAAGTATAACATGTGTAACAGCTATATGTATGCCCTGATGTTCACAGGGTATCTTTTTCATCAGCTAAGGTATTCTTTTTTCTTACCTACCTTTTCCACACTTTTATTCAATCTTTGATCAGGGAGGAGTGCAGACACTGCAAAATCTGCCTTAAATTCAGACAATATTTTTCTGTAAACTATACCAATAATGACTCTATATTCAAAAGAAGATAACAAGGCTAGTAATGGTGGAGCAAATAGCAGTGGTTTGAAATAATTCTAAGACATGAAATTAAAGAACATTCAAAGATTCAATACTGTATTCATGGCAAAGGAACAGGGAAATAAACTAGTGATTCAGTATCTACAGAAGTTCTCTCACATTTAAATGCATATCATTCTGCTAAAGAAAAAAAATCAAACATTTTATTGATATCTTTTCTTCCTGAGCAAAATCACTTGAATGGTTCACAGCTCCTTCATTTTGTGATTTTTGCACTTTTACTGTATCGTTCAAAATGGAAGCATAATGAAGATAAGACTTGATTAGTTCACAATAACGCAGAAAGCATAATGAAGCTTTGTTATGGTTACAGAAAACTTTCAGAACCATGAAAAAGTTAAGACCAGTAGAGAGTTTCTATTAATTAAGTCACAAATTATATCAAAATTAATTGTTTTCTGTTATACTGCCACGATTCTGTTGCTTCTAGTAGTGGCTTTTTTCTCTTGGTTAAGTCTCTCTGCTGTTAATAGTGGGAAGACACACTGAAAAGAGCAATGCAAAGAAAAATACCTCCCTGTTTAAAGTGACCCAGATGGCATCAGAACTGACAGATCATTTAGTTTCTGACACCCATACCTTGCGTGATAACTTACGAAGTTATTTACCACAGGTGGTGGTGTGGGGTTTTTTTCAAACTAGACATCAACTTTCCTAAGCAGGTACCTGTTCCATAATTAGATAAACATGGGTCTTAGTAGATACCTGCAGGAATTTCTGATGGGAAACAAATATACATTTTCCAAAAGTGCTAAAATATGTAGGCTTAACATTCTTTTTTCCTGTGAGCATCTACTCTGGCAAAAGCCCAGTCAGTGCAAAAGAACTCAGGAAACAACATAAAGACATCTGAAATAGGTTCACTTAATGTTCATATGAATATTTATGCAAAATGTTTGCACTATTCACCCTGCTTTTGTTACTAAGCTTAATCAATTGATGTTGATAAATAATAGTACACTCTTGGGCTGCGAAGGGCCAAAATATTGTTTTGTTATTATTATTGCCACTCAATAATTTTCTATGGCTCCTAAGAGTCAGCTGATTTGATTCTTATTTTAAATATAAGTTGTGACACAACACATGGTGCAAACTTTCCCATCCTTAGGTCAAATTAAGAAAGCAAGATTATAAAAAAATAACTTGTTGAAAAGCATCCCATCTATTTATGCGTCTATTTATGGTATACTTATTCTCTCAATGAACTTTTAGGGATGAGAACAAAAATGCAGGGAAGAAAAAAGTGCCATTTATTGAACCAAAAGTTTTCTAATACAGTTACATAAATAAGGCACAAAGAAGTTTTTTTCTCAGAATTTTACTTCTGTAATACCAGTGAATTTGACACAGATATTTACTGTTTAAAAGAAAACAAAGAAAACTCAAAGGGAATACTGAGTGGTTTTGCCTTTATTTAAACCATTCCTGCTGAACACTGGGTTACGCCAGTTTCAAATAAAATATTTTGATTTTTCATTCTAAATATGCACTAAGAAAAAAGTCACATATTTTTAACTGCATTTTGAATGGAGAACTATTTGAACTTCAGTTCCAATTTCCTTGCCTATCCTAATACCAGGACCCCCCTCAAGTGCTCCTCTCCCATAAAAAAACCCACATGGGTGCCTACTGACTACCTCTGCATGTTTTCAGAGCTCCTTCAAAGAGGATTTACTCAAATATGCAAGAATCTTTCTGCAGTCCCCTGCTGTCAAATTTTTTCCAGGACACTTCAGAGAGTAAGTAAATATGTAGTGAAAGCTGAGGGTTCAAACTGTTCCTTCACTTATCTTATACAATGTTTAATAAAATACTATTGCAGACACTGAGAACAAAATTGCAGAGGCATAACACAGCCTAGCCAACCCATATGTTAATAATGGACAACAAAGGATTCTTCCCAGTGTTTGCCAACCAATCCCTAGCAACTTGGTTCATCAGCCATTCAAAAATAAAAGTTTCGTTAAAGCCCATGAAAAAGCAGTTTGCTTTGTTCCATTTTCATCATACCCCAAAATTACTTGGCTTTACTCATTATTTCTCTTTCAAGTAGAAGGACAGAGAGTCTGGAAAGGCAAATAGTGTTCGAAAGAGTGGTTAGAATGCAAGGCTGTAAACTTAACTGCAGAATCTTGCCACTTGTTCTTGCTAATGTAAACAAATTTATAATAAAGAACTTCTAACAGATCTTTTAGGCAAATAATTGCCCTGATGTCAGTGAATCTTCTCTTAGTTTAAGTACCAATGTGCTCCAGCATTTTGCTGAAGGAATATCTGAACTACCGTATGCAATGTATATTTTACATTTCTTAAACATGAATTGTATAAAAGCGCACATTTGTGAAAAGCAACTGACATTTTACACCATCAGTAACTTCAAATTAATTTTTAGAATTCTTCCAAGCATTAAATTATATTTTATCTAATTATTGTCTTTTATTATTTGTATAAACTAATTTTCATCTCCTTGAATACAATCACTAAGATATTCAAGGTCAGTGACTTGTTTTATGTTCCCTGATAGAATATTAAAAAATTATTGCACAGCCTAGAGTCTGTTGCTCTTCAGCAAAAAGCTAATGTTCAGAAACACACACAATTATTATTACCATCACCTGGAAATATATTTAGTGGAAATATATTTAGAAGTCTGACTGCACTGGCTACTTGGTCGTAGTCCCTGGGAGACTCTCTTGTCCCTAAGAAGGATGACAACAATCCCCTGTAATATTTAAGTGCAGGTATTGTTTCCACACCTTTTTTGTAAACAAAGGGGTATAGAGAAGTTCAAGACCTGGCTGAAAAACAGAAAGACTATAGACCCTAGAGAAAAAAAGACCACACTGGAAGTCAAAAGACACAGACTTTGGTCTTGGAACTTCTTTGGGTGTAGTGGGTGCTCTAGGGTAGTCATTTGACTATCTCCATTTCACCAACATAGAATTTGAATAATGTTGATATCTTTGAGTTGATTGATGATACAATACATGATGGAAAAGAAAAGCACTGTCTAGCTCTTTCTGTTGTGTCTTTAAAACCTACATATTTGTAATAGTTTCAGCTAACCTCTAAAAGGAAGCAAATTTTGCTGAAGAATTGATGTGAGGCTTTTATGTGTGGATCTTGCAGGCCTAGGCTTTAAATCTGTAAGGAAAAATTGCAGAATAGGTTCTGTTTCAAATGGCATGATTCTGCAAACACTAGACGCCCTATTTAGGTTCACTCCTCTACAGCATCCAATAGGCATCGAGTGGAACACCCCTGTTCAGCAGCTGTCTAAGTATTTACAAGACACATGGTCTTAGCCTGCAGCTTGTCTTAAGAACAAAGTAACAAACAATTTCATTTTCTACTCATTTATCACTTTCCTTCAGTACTGGAAGTTAACAGAACTTTTGTGCTTCATCTCTGATAGTCAAGGTCTTTTCTTGCTGCACCTCTGTTATGTTTTACCTGTTTAAATCCACTGAATTTCATCCTAAACAATTACTGTATCATGCTGCTTTCTATAACAAAGTTATATTTTACAGAATAAGTTAAATATTAATTCATGGCCTAATCTCTTCTTTTTAATTCACTTACAAGTTCGAATTTAGTCTCCAAAATACAGTTATTTTATAACACACCTACAATTTCTGCATATCAACCACTAATATAGGAGTTATTTGAAAATATAAATTTTCCCACTGTAATTTTCAAATTACATTAGCACATTTTGACTAATACCTAAGAAGCATAGAAGTATTATACATTTACATTCAGAAATGAGAAAATGTAACTTAATGACTGTTATTACTTCAAGGATTCATTCATCAGCCTGGCTATCATCACCAAGATTCTTGCCTTGGCACTTCTTTGGCCTAGGACAAAAGAGAGTTAATTCTAAGTCCCTTTGACAGGAGGTGTCTGAAAAATAGGAAGAAAGAATATCTCCCAGAATATCTGACATTATTCCATTCTCTAATTGGGAGGCATCAATATGTTTCGTATTCTAGGTCATGATGATAGAATTTCCCAAATAGCAGGAAAAAAAATTTTGATCTTAAATCTGCCACAGATGTTTACATTCTATGTAAATCTCACAAAGAAATAGAAGCCGTGAATCTATGCGCTGAGGCGATCAGCTCTGGTGCAGACACATTCCACAGCGGAGCGGGGGATCACAGCTTACAGGGGGAGTTTCCTGAGCAGGGAAACCCCAGGGGAGCACAGAGATCTGCCAGGAGCTGGCAGCTCTCACGAGAGACAGCGGCCGACGAGGCCAGCAGTAACGGTGGCCGCCCCCTGCTCCCACAAAAGGCAGCCCACGGGAGCGCAGCGACCAGGCCGGGCAAACAGGACGTGGCGTGTCAGCCAGGGCGAGGCGCAGCAGGTCGCCTCTTCGAAGGAGAGGTGTTCCACTGGCTGAGTGGAGAGACTTGAAGTCCGCATAACCCAGCAACTGGGCACTGTTCTGTGACCATCTGCACAGGTCGAGGGCACTCATCGTACCTGACCCTCAAGGCAGAACGGTGGGCGCTCGTCTGCGAGCAAAGACTGCAGCTCCGGCTGGGGGATCTGCACCATCTACCCCAGCGGTGGCCGATGCCCCTGCCCAGACGGAGCTGCTGAAGGGAGAGGCTGCAGCGCAGGCCTCGGACTGCAGGAAGTGCCTAGACCTTTCTCCTGGGGCAGGGACGGGCAGCAGACCTGCCTGAGAAGGTGGGCCCCGGTGGAGGACCCCCTGCAGCAGGCGCTGAGCTGCAGGAGGCAGTGAGAAGGCTGCGTAGCATCAGGGAGGCTGAGAAGGAGTTAGCTGGTTCCAAGCACAGTCTGCAGTGGACCCACAGACAAACAGCCAAAAACTCCCCCACCAGTACACACAGAAAGGAGGGGGGACAATAATGCAGAAGAATGGAAGCTTGCAACAGCAAGGACCTGCAGGAGGAAGAGAATTCCCCCGAAGCCTGAGGTACCCTTTCAGAACTGCTTCACCACTGTGCAGACTGAAGAGGAAAGACCCGTTACATCAGGAGGGATGCTGGAGCTGAGTAAGGCAGCCTGATCTGCTCCCCGTATAACAACCAGCGCAACTAAAAAGGGTGATAGTAGTAGGTGACTCTCTTCTGAGAGGTATAGAGGCACCCATTTGCTGACCTGACACACTCTCTAGAGAGGTGTGCTGCTTACCAGGGGCTCATATCAGGGATGGCACCAAGAGACTGCCAAGCCTCCTACAGTCCACTATTATCTGCTGCTGTTGTTTCACATGGGCACCACTGATACATCCAGAAACAGTCTGAGGAGTATCAAGAAGGATTACAGAGCCCTGGAAGCAGTGGGAAGGGACTCTGAAATGCAAGTAGTTTTTTCATCAATCCTCCCAGTCAAAGGGAGGGGTTTTGAAAGGGCCATTGTTGGCAAATCAACAAATGGTTACAGGACTGGTGGCACAGACAGGGTTTGGCTACTTAGACCATGAGATTCACTTTGAGAATCTTGGTCTACTTGGGGTTGATGGAGTCCATTTGTCAGAGAAGGGGAAGAACAACTTTGGTCATAGGCTTGCCAAGTTGGTGAATAGGGCTTTAAACTAAAGCTGCTAGGAGAGGGGAATCTCAATCCATCCCACTCCTACCAGTTTGATGCCGGCACCAGCAACAGATGCCCAAAGCCTGGAGAGGGATCACAGGTCAGCAGGAGAGCACCTGAAGAGCAGCACAAAGGAATTCCAGCCACTCCAGCCAGTAAGTCAGATTTGTCGGGGCAGAGGGGGAGACCACTTAAATGCCTCTACGCAAACTCACATAGCTTGGGGAATAAACAAGAGGAGTTAGAGAAGTGTGCACACCTGCAGGGCTATGCAGTGACCATGAAATGGAGTTCAAGATCCTTAGGGCAACGAGGAGGGTGCACAGCAAGCTCACTACTGTGGACTGCAGGAGAGCAGACCTTGGCTTCATCAGAGACCTGCTTGATAGAGTACCATGGGATAAAGCCCTGGAGGGAAGAGAGGCCTGAGAAAGCTGGTTAATATTCAAGGGTCGCCTCCTCCAAGCTCAGGAGTGATGCATCCCAGCAAAGAGGAAGTCAGACAAAGCGCCAGAAGGCCTGCATGGAAGAACAAGGAGCTCCTGGACAAACTCAAACATGAAAAGGAAGCCTGCAGAGGGTGGAAGCAAGAACAGGTAGCCTGAGAGGAATACAGAGAAATTGTCTGAGCAGCCAGGAACCAGCTTAGGAAAGCCAAAGCCCTGATAGAATTAAATCTGGCCAGGGATGTCAAGGGCAACAAGAAAAGCTTCTGTAGGTACGCTGGCGATAAAAGGAAGATTAGGGACAATGTGAGCCTTCTCCAGAAGGAAATGGGCACCTGGTTACCTGGGAACATCATGGCATTTGTGGTAAACAAAGTTAGGTGTGTGAAATATCATATGCCTGTGTCCTCTCATTGCCTGTAGCTTCCAGCTACTGTTGATCTTGAATTGCAGTTACTGAAGGATTGTTGGGTTAGCTATTCATATCAGAAGTATGCTGTTAACTCCCGCTTTAGTCATCTAACCTCTGACTTCAGCAGTTTTGAGCCAGTACTTTGGACATCAATGACACTGAGAGGGCCTGAACTTTCTCTTTTAATGTACATTAAAGGAGTCAATAGTATAAACAAACTGCTCATTAAAAACTCAGGCACACCCATCATGTTAAGGTCATTACAAAGCAGGAGCCAAATATATTGACCTAGTATCTGAGTACTCCAATATCCCATTTATAAAGCAATGCATGAACTTATGAACAGAAATATTAATAGAACCATAGAATAGTTTGATTTGTATGGGTCAAAAGGAGGCTATTAGGATTTTGGATACTCATGAGCCTTCCTTCTTTGTGAATGTGGAATGTTTGACTTTGACGAGTTTGCCTACATAGACATGTCTGCAAGCTCACAGCCTAAAATAATTTCTGGCAACAGTAAGGCTTTTCCTGCACCAAGACCCACTGCTGGAATGGAAACTCAATAGATAAATAGATGCTGAACATCAATGGCTGTATTATGCAAAGGTGCTGCTTACACTATATAAACGTTCTCCGTTGCCAACTTCTTTGTAAACATGAATACCTTCTCATCCCTGTAAGCTTTAAGATTCCACAATTCCAATAACACTTTCTTTGGATAGGTAATGTGTGTCGCACCAATATAGAGAAAGAATAGGACAACTTTTATAAATAAGCAGATGTTCGTTTTTTATTTCTCTCCTGCCAAAAACTGATTTACTGTAAATTCCCTCCATCTGGCAGGAAGCTAATCTGAATATGAATCAATCTATTCAAAAATAACTTCAAAAATTTTAGGCATTCATAACGGGTTTTTTTCTGTACAATACCATTTTTCAGTCATTCTACTCAGACAAGTAAGCTTTTCAAAGCAAATCAAGCAGAAATATTTTTAAGAGGATTCTGCAACTTACATTTTTCATGGATTTTATCACACTAGTACCAACTTTTTTTATTTTTCTGCAGTCCATAAAGAAGTATTTTCAGGGAAGTAAAGCAGAGTATTCCAACAATTGGGGGGTAGGAGGGAAGTAATAATTGTCTATATAGAGTGTACATTAAATAATGTGTAATAAAACTATTTTAAAATCACATTTTAAATATTAGTTTTATAGTTTTGGTCCCTCTTTTTTAAATGCTCTCTTTGATCACTGAAAGAGACATATAAGTAAATACATACACACACTCACTTTAACATGAGCAGTTCAGGAATAGCATTCAACAACAAAATAGTGCTACAACTAAAGCTTAGCTGACAGTTCTGTGTGAGTACAGGTTACACTTGTATATACTCAGCAGGAAAACCTTGTCTACAGAATCTGAAAATTGTGAATAGATGTCTGCCTAATGAGAAAATAGAGAAGTGAACTAGTACAACACACTCTCCTAATTATCTGTAAAAGGACTATATCTTTCCCTGGTCAGTTACTGCAGGTAATTCAAATAACAAAAATATGTTTCTTGTTCGCAAGAACTTAAAATCAGGGTAAAACACCTGTACTTAGAAAAGCACTTAAGCACATACATGTTATAGATATGTGCTCAATATTTATTAAAAATTTAATTAAATTTATAAACCTTCATATATAGGCTTTTAGTGTCCCATTCAGGAAAATGCTAAAGGTGCCATCCATTCAGAATTGTGAAAATAATCTCTTTAAATTTTAATGCTTTAACTACTTATGCTTAAAGTTGAGCATCTGCATCACCGGAGTACCAAGACTAAAGCACTCAGCATCAAATTGAGATCTTGGGGGGAATACTTGAAGGGCAGAAGAGAAATGTATTCCTGAGGACTGAGAAGTGCATACCATTCTAGACAGAAACAGCAATATAAGTGAGGAGAAAAAAAGGACTTAAAAGGCAAGAAGAGTTGTAGAACCCAAATGGGCAACAAAAAGGAAATGCAGATGAAATGAACAGCACTGCTAAAAAGAGCTGCAGTATTGTGTGGGAGGAATATGATCACGGCAGGAATAGAGACACATAAATGAGAGTGGATTTACTGAAGGATGGAAGCATGGGAGGTGATAGTCCTTCCATTATCTTGAGCCAGTGGTATGGGTTTATATCATATGGCTGAGCAAAAGGAAGCACTGCTATGCCTTCCAACAAAATGTCAGAAGTGTTGATAACTGAGAAGGACCAGTGACAAGGCGATCACAGAACTGAAAAACATCACAAAATGTTTTTACTGTATGGATTGGAAACTAAATGCCTAAGAGAATTCAGAAAGGACAGGGGTTTAAAGAAATGTATATAAAAATATCCCCCCTAATATACACAGCAGAAGGAGTCATACAAGAGGCTGAAAGATTCTCTAGGTAATTAGGATGCTCCTGCTTTGAAATGCACTTGCATTGTGCCTGGTATAAGCACAATAGTGACGCAAATGATTTTGCTCAGTTGGGTTTTGGCTCCAACTCAAAAAAGTCATTTTTACAGAATTGGGTGAATGTGTACTCTGTGCACAGAAAAAGCAAAAAAGACCAGAGTGCTCAAACAGTCTTCTATTTAGAAGGCTTAAACAGCCAAGGTTATAAAATCTATCCTGTGACAATCCTTCCATGACTCTTGTTTTTCACACACATTTTGTGATATGCCTCAAAGGCCCCTACATTCATTCCTCCCAGACCACATTCTCATTTGAGGAGACAGTTTATCATCCTGGAGCTGCAAAGAGGCGTTTTTGCCCTAGTGCCCCCTCTCCCTGTGAGGACAGAGCTGGATCTCCTACTATCCAGGGAGCCTAGCAGGGCAGAGAGCTGAAGTCACACAGCACAACTGCCAGGCAGCTATGAACACAACCAGCTCTGAATGGGGCTTTAAAGTTGCATGCTACACTTCCCAGGCTAATGAAGGGATTAAATGGCTCCTATATTTGCCTAGTCTTTTTGTTCAGGACAGTTCTTGCTCTGACCTGCTCCTGATTTCCATGAGAAGCACAGAGTTTGCACTTTCTTGCTCCAGTTTCATCGGATATTCACCTGATCCCTGATCCACCTGTAGTTTTCAACTATTTTGTTAACTAAAACCTGATTGACTATAAGCACATTTGCAGAACCTAAACCAAAACCCCCACCCATTAAATAGTGGCAAAATAACAAAGTAGACCCCCCTCTTCCATTAGTAACTGTATGCAGTGAAAATAAGTATACTACAAAACCCCTGATGAACTATAGGGAGATATATTTTCATTTAATTATTTTATTGGCATAATATATTGTTTATTATAAGTACTTTACAAATAACTGTACTTCACCTAGAGTTTCTATGTGTGAAAAATGGATTAATTACTTATTAGCTTTTCAGGTAATTTAAGACATTATATAACTTTGGATGAAAATTCAGGGATAAGCTAATTTAAATTCCAAACCTTATCACAACTCAAGAAGCTCCTTGAAATATAGCATAAATTCTGATTGTTCACATGAAAATATTGCATAAAATCATGACCTCAAGAGCCATATTGGCTATTCCTTTCATGATTTTATTGGCCTTAGATGATATCCTGAAAAAAATGAAGAATCTACTTGGATTAAACATTCAGTCGTTTAGATTGGATAGCATGTTTCACTAAAACAGCAGGAAAGTGTGAATAGAAACCAGCTATCATAACATTGCCTAGTTTTACTGAGTCTCCAGAAGAAAAAAACAAATCAGATTTTAATATAAGCTTTATAGCAAAAGGATATTGTTAAGTTTTTAAAGTCATATTAGTATCTTTAATGAAGTAATCACAGTACATATACCAATGAAGCTTTATCCCTAAAATTTTAAGCTGCAAAACAATCTTTCTTGTAAGATAGAACTAGTTCATTCAACCTGTTTACATACTTACCCAGTTTAAAGATTGCTCAATCCAGTTAAAAGTAATATCAGAATTTTAAACATCTAGATGCAGCTGTGGTCACACTAAACTACAAATATCATGAAGCAGATGTGGGTTATTTATTCTAGAATGTAATTCAGCTCAGAATTATACTTACATAGTATAACCCACTATCTGCATGGCTTTTTCCTATACATTTTCTCTGTATTTTCAAGCAGACTGCTAGCTGAGTTATCTTGGTCTTCTCTTAGTCCTTGAACACCTTCAATTTTCCCAGTTGCACTGTAAGACCTCTAAACTGCTGCCAACAATTTATGAAACAGCGGAATGCTAAACACTTGCTGATTTTGATTAAATTCCTTACTAGCAAGAGGAGCACAAACATGGTAATCACATTTAAATATGCCATGTTTGAAAAACACCCATCACTCCAAGACAATACCTCTCCCCAAAAGAACTAAAAGAAGAGTTTAGTTGTAATAGTCAACACCTTGAAAAAGAAACAGCAGCAATGCACCAGGACACTGGCAGAAGGAGCTTTGTTCATCAGTTCTATTCCAGTAGCTGCAGTGTATGCTGAAGAAGCTACCCTCCCCACCCTATGCCAAGACCCATCATTACCCCAGCTGACAGAGCTGCTTATATGAGAACCAACTAACACACATCAGTCATCGTCAGCTATATTAACAAGAGCTATGCTAGCCAACATCAGGATTCACACTGATGAGGCTGAGGGCATTCTAACTGCAACTGAAATTCAGCATTTCTCTGGAATACTGACTTTCTGCTAAAAGGAAGAACATCACAGTGAAACACATTTGGAAATACTAAACTTATGTTTGTAATTTACAAATCTGTTGCCTTGTGTTCCCATTCTCTTTGAAAGACCCCTCATAAACTATACGTCTTGCATATAGGCATTCAAGTAAGGTTCTCTTCTCCCAAAGAATACTGACTGTAATGCATCATGTGTTGACCAATGGGCCTACAATAGAAGAACTGATCAGAGGGACTCTCAGATTGCAACTCTTCTACAAGATACACGCAATGATGTCAAAATAAGCATTTTCGGTTTTCAGTGGAAGTAGATTCACACTTATATCAAAAACAAAGCTATTGAAAATGTTTTAAAATAGGGAGTTTTACTTACTGCTTTGAAATTTTCCTTCTAGGAAGCAAATTGCATCAGCTCTTGCAGCAGCTAATACATGAATTGTCCTGTTGTTTTGCTGTACAGGAAAAGGTGCACAACTTAACATCTTCAGACACATCAGATGGGGTGGTTACATTTTGCTAAACTGCATAGCATTTCTTTGGATTCACTCAGTGGTCATTCCTTCCTATTTAATTCTAAGTATTTCCTAGTCAAATTCTGCCTCATCATTTCACAGAATGCACATACAGCCTCTTCCATGATTTACATTTAGCTTCCACTGAATGATGCTGGAAACTCTAAACAGAAACTCAAACACTACCATCCCTTAGGAGTTCAGAAGGCAATATAAGGTGACATATCCAATGGGTACAGCAATGAGCAAAAATAATGAGAGGCAAAGCAGGTCAGGATAATGGTCAAAGAAGCAGATGGTTACACAGACCAGCTATGCACACAATTGAATGTTAGTATTTGTAAAGACAAATTTAAACTAGGAACTTGTTGAAGTAATAGAGTAAAGGCCTTAAGATTTGGTCCTGTGTGATCAACTGCAAAACGTTTAATCACATACATTATAAATGACAACTGCACAGCTTTGTGCACTTTGGAAGAATCACTATCATTCAGTGTAGGTCTTCAGACAATGTAATTGATTGTCCGTATCCAGGGAATCATTTCTGTATTCCCGACAACACACTGTAAGTATGCCAATCTTTTCACCTCTCTCAGTCCCTGTAAGAAAAAGCTCTAGCTCTTCACCCGACCCACTAAAACACAGGGAAGAAATTTGGGTCCCATCAATATCTGAATAATAGAAGTAGTTGATTTTGAGTAATACTATTCTGAATATCTCAACAATCAAAAACCTAAGTTTGCAATCAGGATGAGATTCACAAGCCCAGAAGCCTTTTCTGAAATACTCCCTTATAAATCCCTTCTATAAGTGAGAAAACATCTAATGCTCTGGAAAAAAGTATTTCAACAGCCTTTCTACGGCAAGGCAGGACTTAACTGGCACATCAAGGAGATCATATAGCATGGTTGTCTGTGACAGAAGGAAAACAATCAGGACCCCTTAAACTTTTCTTCCCTAGTACGACACAAATAGGAATAACAGAAACACATGGATTTTTTTACTGCAAGAATAGCTCTAATAGCTGGAATTATAACTAGTTTACGCATGTAACAGTAAGATTTGCAAGAGCTACTATGATAAATCCTTCAAAATGCCCATAGCTTTGCAAACAGATCCTGTCTTAAAAGTGTGACAGATTTTCTTCAGCTTCAGTACAGACTCCTCATTTACTGAGACTGGAATTCTAGTGAAGTGGGCATGAGATGTATTTAAAGTAGGAAAATTTAAGATCAGGCTATTTAATTATATATTTTCTTCATTTTAATTAAATCTCATTTGCTAAGCAGCTCTCGGTTTTTATGAAAGAACAAAAAAACCTTCTGCAACACCAAAAAATGTAATGCATATCTAATCTGGGGCTTTTGTTTGGACAAATGGGCAGTTTCATGTATACTTAGAGAGATTTTAAAAGTTGTTTCATCCCCTTGCAGAACTGTAATTGAAAGGCCTAAAGGAACATTTTAACATAATTTTAAAAATATCCCAAAGTAAAAAGTGGATGCACATGGAAAAGTTAAAGAACCAAAATAAAAAGCACTTCTTAACAATCAAGGCAAACGAACTGAAACTTTCAGTTTCAGTAATCCTGTGTGTTACTTTTAATAATGTTAGGTAAATATATATCAGACGCAAGTCTAAGGTTCCAATTAACAATGTCCTAAGTAACAAAATTTAGGAGGAAATGTGCTTTTATAGCACCCAGAGATTACTACTGACATGATTAGTCTCTAACTGTTTGGTAACTGTTATATCTAGCATTACTGAGAAAAATTCATTGTACGTAATGACACATTTCCACCATCAGAGCACCTCATAGTTACACTTCACCGTGACTATACTGCCAGCATTCTGATGAAAAATAAGTAAAATATCTTGCAATTATACTGTGTTTTCTTTGCAATCAAGCCAAACATGCTTTGCAATGCATTTAAATAGACTGCATTGCAGTTGCTCTTAAAAATATAAATGCATCCAAATACAAACTATCACTGAAAAAAGATGCTTGCAAACAGGAAAAAAAATACCATGGAAATAAAGACATGGATCAGAAACTAATAACGAAAACAAGAATTTCTCTTGCAAATACATGAAGAGACAGGAACTACAATTATTTTGCATACAATCAGGATAATTTTACCTTGTACTGACATTAGATGATGTAAATAGATCTGTAAAAGTATAAGGGGAAAAAAACATACATTCATTAGATTTAGCCTATATAACGGTTGACTGAATTTAACTGGAGACATCAAGAGCTCACCATGAGCATTCACTATCCAAAATTATCTTTTCTTTCCTCATATGCATCCATAATATAGATTAGCTCCTGACAGGATTAAAATACTCCTCAGACATAAAGAACTTAATGTCACTCCAAGTCAGTTCCCTGAGGTGGGTCAGTTTCAGAATTTTCTCCTTACGCAGAATTCTGGATGTGTTTTTAAAATGCTAGCTTTTTCTCAGAAAGATCTGTGGCAGTTCATTAACACTTTCAGATGATGTGAACCATTCACATTCAGAAAACTCAAAATGTGCTTTCCGTGTATCTACCTGTCATTTCTTTTATGCACTTGTTGTGTGCGTACATTCCTATTATCGTGCTAACCCACCAGCATACAGTCCAAGTGAAACCTTGGGCAGTATTCAAATAAAAATATTAGCAATATTTTCCAGATAATTCTAAATATTACAGCTTTGCAGTCAGACTTGCAAGACCAAGTTTGTTTCGGGGGGGAGCAGGGTCAACAATGAATACTGAAGTCTAATTATTCACTGTATAAATGTACTTAAATTGGAAATATGTTCTATCATATGAATAAAAAGTGTTTTTCTTCCTGATCATAGTATTTCCGACCCTAGCACAGGAAGATGGCACACTTCTAAGATGTTTAAATCTTCCAAATGGAGCAGTGTCCAACAGCTTGTTGTCAGTACATCTGTAACTTTGTTTAGAATAAAAAATTCACAATTTTCAGAACTGCACTGAAACAGAATATCTAATGCAGAGTTTAGAGAGAAATAGCAGGCAGATGTCTCAGAGGAGAATGAAGACAATGACTGGACTGTGGAAGAGCAAAACTAATAATAATAAGCAACTTTACATATGCCTAGAGTTAGCTGCAGATTTACGTTAAATTGTATGGTTGTGTTATTTCTCCTGTGAGGGAGAAGAATTATGAATGGTTTATTGTTTTGCTACATTAACCATCTCTGTGACTTTAATATTCAATGTTGAAATGTAGCATCAGTTAAATGGTCCATACAGCTAAAGAAACGTATCTGCTCCTTTCCCACTATAGAGAGGACAATCAGAACACACAGTGAAAAGGGGCCAACTGAATCAGGAACAGAGAAGGCTGTGGCTCCTTACC
>JAVJGG010000039.1:11865563-11892495 GCA_035590195.1 Aviceda cuculoides
AAATAAAGCTTTTTAGGAGAAAGTCTCTCATACGATCACAGAGATGACGGCATGAGCCAGGAAGGGTAGTTCATGAATCTCAGCACTCTATACCCCAGTAGCCCTGGGACCACAGGGACCAATTCAAACAGTCTAAGAGATGCTTTAAGTTGCTAAAAACCATGAAATTACATCTGGTAGAAGAATGGCTAAGTAGTAGCTTCTTTACTTTCATCCATGCAGATCCCAGAATGAGGAAACATGGCCTAGGAGTCTCCAGACCAGCAGGTAAACCTGTTCCACACAGGAGAGAAAATCTGCACTGATCTTCTTGTGCCAGACACTGTTTTTACTGCCAGACTCTGCTGGCAGGAGAGGAGCAGATGCTGCATTCTGGTAGCCTGGCAGGAACACAGTGCTCTGCCCGTAGCTTTGGGAATTGAGTAGCTATACAGGAAAGATACTGTTACATAGCAAATACTAGAAATATGTTCCATGCAGGCAGCTGGCATCATTAATTTATACTCTTTTATGTACTCTAGAAAAACAGTGTACCAGGCTGACTTAAGCAGTGAAATCTCTGCCATCCATTTAATTTTCATGCCCACATTTCCACAGAAACTGCTACGCTTTGGCTACTCATTTTTTCATTTTGATATCATCTCTTCTTCAGTGCTAAATTCCACACCAGCTTACAAGCTTGCTCCCTTGGCTGATCAGTGTACTCAGGATGCAGGGATCTAACTGCACAAAGTCAGCCAGAATTGCATGTTAAGGATATTTCAATACTGTGCAAGGATGCACCATGCTGTGATATGTCAGTTAATTCTAACATATACCTCATTCCACTATCAGGATGGCACTGCCCCAGGGTATACTGGATACAGTATACTACTTCTAGGATTGAAGCCAATATCTCTGCATGAAACTGACTTTGCCATGCAGACCTGGCAACTATCCTAGGGTTAGCTTAGGAATGAATCTAAGGGTGCACCCAGTGTAGACATCCCCAAGTTGATGGCGTGTCTGTCAGCATCACCAAGCTATGCTACATCTTGGTGCTCTATCCAACCAGCACTACAGTAGGTGAGTCACTTTGTTGAATCAGTTCCACCATTCAGGTAAACTCTCTGAAAGTGGTAAATTCTGGTAAAACTAGATATTGTGGGTAGAATACCTGAACGTGTAACTTCATGAACCCTGGAAGTTATATCACTCTGACTTCAGGCGTATTTTACTGAAATAACTTCTATTTGTTGCAACACTTCTACACATACCATAGAATAATGAAACACAATGTTTTACCCTAAAGCCAATACATAAAAGACATGCAGATAAGTGTGGAAGCATTCTTAGAGGAAAAAGGACATGTGAGCAATCTGGCCTATGTAAGTGAGATTTAGGCTTATAGAGATACTGCAGGCCGCTCAGCTGAGGAACAAAACAAGTTCAAGGTTATGGTTCATAGGAGAAAAACAACTCCTGGCGGCTGAAACAGGATAAAAAAGGAGCAACATTAAAGATTGCATTCGGGTGGACACTTACTGGTAGCCAATCATTGTAGGAGAGTAGGCGCGTGCTTTTAGGATGTTAACCATTTAGAGGGCTGCTTTGAGCGCGTGGACACATAGAAATCATATAAAAGGAGTATTGTTGTATGCAATAAACGGCATTTGCTTGATCATATTGATCGTCTCGCGTCTGTCCATTTCGAACTCCCGCACCCGCCACCCCGAGTGATGCACCCGCTGTGGACTGCTGCAAGAGACTGCGCTGAAGGCAGGACAACCCTGAAACCAAATCAGTATCCGTGTTTTATACGGCAGCCTGGCGTATATAACGGCACCAGGCTAGCTTAACTGAGCAAGGACACCTCGTAAGTGCTCTGCACATTTTCCCACTGTATTTTACAGTAGCAGCAGCATCTTCTGGAGCTCCAATCACTTCCGTGCACAAAATCAATCCAGTATTTACAGTAGTGCAATCGCTATCTATTCAAATAGATACAGCCCTTCTCCAACCCTTTCACTGGACTGAAATATAAAACTAACACGACTGATTGTAAAATCATTTTAGCTAGGGGCGTTTATAATTTACGGAAGATGCGTACCTTTCCACTTGTGTATGTTTTGTGGCAGGGCTATATATATCGCTAATTATAGCAGCATTAATGCACAGTCACAAGCAAGCAAGATAGTAGATGTTTTAGGTCAACATCAACAGCCACAACCACAGAAAAAGGCTGTGAAAGGTGTCAGCAGCACCTTGATTGATTTAAGATTCTCACAGAAACTAGATTTCCTGTGCACGTTAATTTCTCATTGTTTCTCAGGTATTTTACTGGTACAGCTTGTGATACTAAAGCAAGCATACCAGCATTAGAGTGATTTACATCTCCTTTGGTTTTTGTAGCACCCTGGTTATATATAGATCATGTCATATAAGAAAAACTGAGGAAAAATATGAGGAAGGCCGCCTCCTGACATAATAGACTTACAGCAAGAAATATAATTATAAATGGAATGAGATGTGGGGGGGGTTTATTGTATCAGTAAGACGTGGGCTTTTATTAGGTTTGGACTCTGAGCATTTAACCTGCCCAAGCCAAAGGGCATCTATAAATATATAAGCAGGCACTCGCCACGAGGTGGAGGAAAATTTTTCTTGTACAGCACCAGCATAAACATCAGGATGACAGATCTATTTAACATCATGCCCAAAGGGGGAACTAGTTTCTTCTGCTTTGACTCACTTCAGATGGGCTGATTTCAGCCCTCAGTTTATATAGTCACAACTCTGCTGAAGGAAGCGTGAATGCATAAATATATTTTGAGGACAGACCGCAGATCATCGTTTCATCATAAAAATGACCTGGTGAGAACACCTGGTCTGCAGAGGCGTTCGGGGCAGCCGAAAGCAGACACAGATTCATCTTTCTCGCAGCCTTTAAGAGAGGACCATCATTCTAATGAGAGAGTCTCTGCAATAAGAAATTGCTTTCCATTCTTATTGCCACTTGATTTTCCTTTCCTGCATCACAGGTTTGTGGCTTCTCTCCTGTGGTCTGGTTCTGTATAATCCAACATTTTCTTGCTACTGCTGCTTTGGCTCTGAGCACAACAGATCTAGCCCAAAGCCTGGCTCCTTCATGGTCCCAGGCAGCCTCCACGGAGCTAATCCCTTGGCTACAGTCCCAGGAAGGCAGCACACTGCTTGGTCAGCAAGCCTTGCATGCAAGTCTGTGTTACTGATAAGCCAAAAATGTCCCTGCTGATTTTTTTTTTTTTTTTTTTTTTTTGGAGGGGGGCGGAAATCCATGTGGTTGGCAGATAGCCAACCCACGTTGCAGCTCTGGGACTGCTTTCCACTAATTCTAATTCTCACCCAGGTAGGCGCCTAGTTTTCTGGGCAGAATGTAGCCAGTCCTCCTGCCCCTTTCAGTTGGACCCGCCGTGGCTGTGGAGGGTCTCCCGTCTCCACCCTGGGGGTCTGCCAAGCCCCTTCTCCAGAGGCAGCCCACATCTGGCTGGAGGTGCACATCTGGCTGGAGCCCACACAGCTGGCCAGCAGCACTTCTTTGCAGCTGTGCTTGTAGCCAGCAGAGCATATCCTGGCACCTCTGAGCAGCTGTGGACGGCCCAGGAGAGCATCCACCCAGCAAGAGACCACCCCAGATTTCATTCCCCTCCTGCCTGCACCCACCGAGCCTTGACAGAGCTTAACGCAGTTATATCTTTTGCGAATATATGAATATATATTTCTATCTCGGTGGCTTTGCTGTTGGAGCTGTATTACAAGGTGGGGTCGCCCCCCGATGAAACTAGTCATACAAAAATAACCACCGAAGTTCCTTCTCTCGCGTTATCCTGAGGCAGCGCAGCATGAAACTTGTGAAACGGAAGCCATGGATGAGGCTGCCTGCTAGAGGCGTTGCCTGGTAAGATGCAATGCTCCTCTTTTTCCATCTGTAACCCAGGAAAGAACTGGTCTGCCAGGGGGAAGGCTTTGGGTGGGTCACTATGAGCTGTACAAGCAGCACACGCTTCTCCCGTGAGCACAGTGCACAGGGTAGGGCGTTAAACTATGGTGTCCAGATACTTTTTTCTAGCATGGCCTGGAGATGTCAAGGGCTAGGTCTCAGCAGAGGTCCGTGGCGGTTGGTGGAAGAATAAAGCTCCCGGACGGTCACAGCGTGGGAAAGCAAGTGTTTACCTCTGAGGTTAGGGCAAGGCTTGGGTAAGGATTTTACAGGAGAACTGAGATGGAAAAACCCTTCCAAAAAACCTGAAGTGGGGATGCCCGCATTCCCTACGGTCTGCAGATGGAAAACCCCGACCTGGATAGGCAACCTCCTGGGAAAAATGAACAGAAGAACGGAGCATACTCGCTCCTTCAGCAGGACTTCTGAATGAACGACCTTGAGTTATCGGTGGTGGAGGCCGCTTCATTTTCCCCAAACTCTCCTGTTGCAGCTCTGTGCATTTTAACTCAAACGTGTGTTCATGTTTAAGCAGTACCTGCAAAACCAAAGGGTCCTATGTTTCTTTCCAGTCTTCGTACAGAAACGATTTCAAGCAGTGTGCAAATGTGAGAAGATCAGTTTGAAATGCATTTCAGGGAAGCTCTAGCTTACTTGAAAGAACAGCTAAGATTACCCTCCACACCCTGCCTGGTATTATCTAAAGATAATTTATCCTATGCAATTATTAGGTGATAAATACTGGGCTGAATAAGGCGCAGTATGTGGTATTGCTCCAATATGCAGAGTGTATAGAGCAGATAAAGTGGTTATAACCAGAAAGAAGACCGAGAGCGAGGAGAGCTGATCACAAGAGCAATTATTAATGGACGGAATTCTTGAATTTTTTTTGTTGCTAACAGTGAGGTAGCTGCTGCTGCTGCTACTACAGTTAACCACGCAGATCAGTTGGTCATGACTGCAACTTAAATAATATTGGTTCCAAGGTTGGCCAGGAGCTGATATGATACATTTTGGTTGGATGTGTTGTCCTCAAATTTGAGCTTCTTTTTCAACTGTGAAAACGGTGGAGATGTGGTTGAATACAGCTTATTTTTCTGTATGCTTTCAACTGAAAATGTTAAATAGTCTTCCACAGTAATTCATTATTGCACAGATATGAAAGGGGAGTAACCCATCGTGGTTTTTATTATTTTCAAGGTGGTGATAAAACTGCATAAGGAATATCTGAAAATGTAAAAAGTCAGCCAAGTTCAAATGGTTGACATTGATGAGAGTGTCATCAATAGCTTCTGATAATGCAGATGTTAACTTTGGAAGATGCCTCTCTAGTTACAGATTAGCAGAAAAGAAAATGACATTTTCTTCAAACTGATCAAATCTCTCCTATAATATTATACAGTGAATTAATTTGATTTTTAAAAGCAGTTTAATGACATTTACAAAGACCTTTTCTTAATTCTGATAGTTATACAACTGCAGGAGAGATTTCATTTTTGCTAACTCTAGACACATGGAAATATCAAGGTATATCTCCCGGTGATGGTTATTTCCACACAGGTGCATTAAAAGGATTTTTAAAATATTTTTCTAGCTCTTTAACCAAATAAAGAAATTCTTTCTTTATCTCTTTGAATGTTAGATAATGATTTCCCAGTTGCACTTTTAAATTCTTGAAGGATCACTTAGATGCAGTTGACAGAGCGGTATTATCGAAAGTTAAACATTTCTTTCATGATGTGCCACCGGACTTTTTTTTTATTATAACCTTAAAGTCAAATGACCTTACGATGCGTGTGCTGAAGTTAGTTATATCATGCATTCATTGAGAGGTAAGTCCCAAGATACAATTGGTAGTTCCTCAGTCATAAGTATAGCTTTTATCTAAAACACTTTTTCATGAAGAAAAAAAAAAGGTAGCATTTTGTCACATGCCCAAATACTTGACTTAGCATTTCAATTTCAGTCCTCGGTCTGACTAAGGTGCTTTCTCTGAAACAAAACCCCACTGACTTTCAGGACACCGTAAATTCTCCTGAGTGGCTTCAATCTGACAGGAGGCTGGATACGGCATGTTTGCATAAGACTTATTGTATACTAACAGTCTCAGCACAGCTGTTTGAATGTGTTTCAGGAGTCTTGTATTAGGAAATAGGCTAAATCCTGCTCCTCTCGTGATCTTAAACCTCTCAGAACGGATAACGCCATTCCTATTTCAGACGCAGAGCCACGCTGAATATTTTTGACAAGTGAACCTGTTAAAAACTGTACTAACATAAGGCTTCAAACTAAAATGATTCCAGTTTTTCTCGGAAGAATTGCATTAACCGACTTCAAGACACAGCGGATAAGTCGAAAGGTCTCGAAACCTCACGCCAAACCCATCCGAACCCCGAAACCTCCTGCCAAGCCCCTAAATCCCTGCTGGCTTTCCCGGCGGTTTCTCATCGGAAAGGGTTAAAGGAAGAGAAGGGTTGCGGCGAGGGTCGGGTGAACTTCTCCGGCAGGACGCGGGTGGCCCGAAGCCACCGCGGGCTGATGCGGGACCTGAAGAACGTCGGCTCCCTTCCCGATGCCGTGCTGCTCGCCGAGCTGCACCCGTTGGACTGCACGCCGCCGCCGGAGCAGATCCTAAAATAAAGAGAGAAGCGAGGTTTTTTTAGCCTGCTTATGCAGCGTAGGGTGGCACTGGGTTTGCGGCCGGGTTCTTGGCTGCGTGCCGTCAGCTTCCGCACTGTGCGAGCAGATTTTTCTCATGGTGGCGGCGGGGAAAGATACCGGTAAAATGCTATTTCTAAACAAAGCTTGGCAGGGGATTCAGGATAAGGTACAGTGCCGCACTTAATCTTTTTTCCAAAAGAATGGATTTGAAGTTAATGACCCCTGAAACACATTAATCTGCTCCGTAGGAACAACAAAAACATCCTTCTTTTTTTTTCTTTATTTGGGGGTGAGAAGGGAGGTTTGCAGCACCCATTACTTATCTTTTACCACTTGAAAGAGAATTCTGTGAGTCGTAGAATATTTCCATGATTTTCCTGACTTAGGAAACTTACTTTAGGCTGCAAGGGCAGGAAGCAATTACTGCAAATATTTTAGCAGAGGCTGTGGGTTGTTGGCGTTGCTGCAAGCACAGGTCCGTCTGCAGGCAAGGGCTGTGCTGGTTTTGGTATGACTTTCCTTGATGTTGACATGTGACCGGTCTGACCAAGCCAAAGCTTGATAAGACTCGCAACGTGATTTAGCAGTGCAGGAAGAAGGAAAACAATGATTGTTTCTGAGAGTGTCAGGAAAAGAAATCCCACTCCACTCAACTTTTTTTTTTTTTAATTGTTTTCCAGAGTAAATTGAACTTTAAAAAAAAGGGAGCTTGTTCTCTGTATGAATTTTTCCTGCGGGTAATTATCTGGACATACATAAAACTGGGTCAGTGGTTCCCACCCTTTCCAAGCCATGTTTGCAGTTACTGGATTTCTGCCAAAGTTTTCAACATCCCTCATCGCCTTCAAGTGGAAGGACTGTGGCAAGTCAGACCTGTGTATCCCTGTCACTCCCAGCAGCAGTCAGGCTGTAAGCACAACTGTCTCGACTACTCAGAGGAGAGTTTTTACTGATCTACAGTTG
Organism: Aviceda cuculoides; assembly: GCA_035590195.1. Classification (NCBI taxonomy): domain Eukaryota; kingdom Metazoa; phylum Chordata; class Aves; order Accipitriformes; family Accipitridae; genus Aviceda; species Aviceda cuculoides. Next base: position 11,873,146 of record JAVJGG010000039.1, read on the forward strand.
CTGAGACGTGGCTGAAAGCTTGGCCTCCAGTCTTCGCATCTGTCGGGGTGATTTAAAAATATGTACAGTCAAAGCCATGAATGCTGAATGACGGGTACTTACAGAACCCAGCGAATGGTCAGAACAAAACGTTGATGTCTCTTTTTTGCTGACAGATCTTGTCACTCAATGACCTTGGAGTGCACTGATGAAATATTTTGAGGCTTCTACAGCAATACACTCCACTGCGGTTCAGGAACGTTTTGCTAATATTTCGCTGAACACAAAGAACAGTTTTTCTACCCGATGCTGGTCATACTTGTTACCAGCTGAGGTTGTGATCATTCCTGTTAAAACTCTTTGGGCTCATTACATCCCAGGAAAGATGGGCAACATTCGCAAGAAAAAGCACTTGCCAAAGGACAAAGTCAGCTCAGCAACAGCATTGTTACAAAAACAAGTTATGAGGGTGTGTGTCTATGTGTACGCGTGTATCTGTCTAATGAAGAGGTATCTCTATAAGTGCTAACAGTGTTGGAGGGTAACAGCAGGTATATCACAGCCTATACAGCTGAACTTTGCAAACATTTCCCCTGACAAAACAAGTATCATTTTAGGGCAGAAAGAAAACAGTTTGGGAAAATGCATGTTCCACACCAGCACTTGGATCAGTTCTTCCATCAGTGATACGTCATTCCCTGTGTGCCTTCTGTTCTAGCTCGTTCAATGAGGTCACCCAAAATAAGATGGTGCACCCATATCATATCTTCTGTAACGTGAAACAGCCTTGGAAAGACAAAGAAAATTTGCCTTTTTACAACCTCCCCCATGGCCTTTTCCCAACTCCGGCAGCCCACACGGGCTCCCCTGCGGAGGACCAGTCCCTTATCTTGTGTGTGCCATCGGCTCCACGTGCAGGGGAAAGCCAGATTCCCATTGCTCCCCAACACAACACGTCGCTCTTGTGCCGCTATTGGGTTCGTAGCTCTTCAGACACAGAGCTTCCTGCAAACCTTTGAAGTCATGATCTGAAACATAATGCTGGCAGCAAAACCCGGGATGTGGGAAGCAGGACCATGGGACACAGGCACCCTGCTCTTCTGTTTAACCAGTAGGTCACTTCCTATTAACAGTAGGGTTACCTCCTACAGGCAAAGCCATAAATCGTGCTGCCCAGCAGCCACCAAGTTAAGAAAGCCACCTCTCAATTTAGAAATTGAATCTCGAGCTATGCCACCTATTGCTCCATGCCCTATTCATTATGCCTGAATCTGTGGAATTCGTGGGTTTTCAGGCCAGCTCATAAAAATAATGTCTTGGATGATCAAAGCTCTACTTTGATCTGCAAACCTCTTCCTTTGTCTTGAGGCACCAGCCTCAAACACCTCAAGGACATCTGCTAATGAGCCTGAAATGAGTCTGCCCTCTGCTGTGCTGAGAAGAGCTAGATGGACAAGAACAAGCAACCCTGAAGCCACTTTCTGCAGTAGCACGCTGGGCAGTTTTTCATTTGTCTTAACCACAGCAAGGGCTCTCAGGTGTTGCAAGACATCTCATCTCCAACCTGGCCAATCTGAAAGAGAACCCTTTGTCCCAGGATTTCATCAGCTGTCTTCAGTTCAGTCCTGATCGAAAGCTCCAGTTACTGTGATAGAAAATGGCTCTCGGTCCAGTAAATCTTGGAAAGACCTCTTCATTAGGGCCAGACTCACCTCAGACTATTCTCTTTCCTAAGAGAGACCTTGGTAGTACTCAGGCACAGATTTCTGCTAGTCTTGGTCTGATGGAGAAAGCTTGGAGTTTGACAAACCTTCAACAAGGACCGGGATGTACCCCTGCACGTGCGGATGCTCTGGGAATGCTCTGTCTTAGCCACTCCTATTGCTGTCCTGGAAGCCTCTCACATGGTGATTGGAAAGACACGGTCTTCCTAGGAAGCATCCTGACATTGCCTGCCAGGGATAACTAGGATTTGTAGATACCTTAATCTGAACTCTCTTTTGGATGTGGGTCCTTGCTGCTAAGCCTAATGCAGACTATGAGTGTGCATGGACCAGGTGTGAGAAAGCACATCAGGTTTTTCTGGCTTGGGCAGCTTGACTTGGGTTTAGCTAAAACTAAACTGGGCTTTGCCAAAACTTTGCCAAAAACTACTGGGCTTTGCTGCAACCTGTCACCACCCCAGTATGTCCCTGTGATGGCCTGACGAGTACAGAGATGGTCCTCAGGAAGGACTGAACTGGGAACTTGTCAAAGAGATGAGGGTTGCTCTATGGAAATGACCGGGCGAAGGAAAGAACCCAAACTATGTGAGATTCTCACACTATTTAATGCTGTTAGTAACAAGCAGACTTCTGGTGTAGCTGTGAAGGGCAAGAGCAGAGGGGTGGAGAGTTGCATACTGGTAAGTTCCCAAACTTGCAACATTAATGAGTCTGAGAACCTGAACTAGGAAATAAAACTGAAGCTTAGAAGAAAACAAGAAGTAGAATTCTGTGTCTATGGTTTGGGTTTTCTTAGTGTACAGGCTGAAAAAAAAGTGCCATCTGCGATCTTAGACACTCTGAAATATCCTGGACGTTCACAGGGAACAAATGCGTGGTCTTACGGGAGAGTGCCCATGCACAGGCATGTGGCCATCAGCGTGGCAGCAAATTAGTAGGGCACATATGTCACATAAAGAGGCGAATATCAGGCAGATTCCATGATTCCTAGAATTCCCAAACAGATCACGGTCAAGGCATTAAATGGAAAAGAAGAGATCGAGGTCAAAGGCCAAAGTCAAAATCAAACACCACATCATTCTGATGCAAAGATATTGCAGTGCACGGCAGAGAAACAACTGGAGATACAGTTAGGGCTCATCACCAAATCTAATGGGTTTCCAGTTCCTTGCTCCCTGTGTCGAAGGTTTGCTCAGTGCCAGTGAGTGGTGTTTTAGGCACAAGGATGTGGAGCATTTAGGCACAAATATCCGTGGCATAGTATCAGGCCTCTGTCACTAAGGTTTACATCACTTTCTGACTTTGCCCCCAAATGTTAGGAGTGCCACAGATGGGAGAGTTTTGCTGGGAAGGAAAACTTGGAGTTAAGCCCAGGCTAAACACATGACTTGGATATGTGCAGTATTCCTGCTAGGTTTGCAAGCAATTTACTTGACTCTTTCATGGATTAAATACCATGTTTTTGAGCAGTCTGTGCGGGAATCCAGTAATTTAATCCTATTCATTTTGGTATGAGCACGTCTCTGTGTGCGCATTTACACTCCACCGAGTAGCGGCTTCGGCTTCTGCTGGATCCTGGTTGATTGAGTCACATCAGTCCGATGTGATCTTGGATCCCAAGCCCAAGACCGGCTGCCGGAATCCAACATTTTAATGTTTGAGCAGCCAGGTGGTATTAGGAAACAGATGGATATAGGCAGGTTTCCTCTAGTGACATATTTAACGCTTAGAGGGGAAATTGTCATAAAATTGGAGATAAAACAATATAGGACCAGTTTATATGCATACATACATACCCACGTACACATACAGGTCCTGTATTGCCTGGGGTTTATATATATATGTACATATGTATACGTCTATACGTGTGTGTATGTGTACTGGGCAGCTGCAAAAGCGAGCGGGTCAAGCCCCGTCTGTTTGATTCGGCCTCCGAGGAGCGCCCTGAGCGGCAGCATCTTGAAGGGCTTGGTGACCTCTGCTTCTGAAGAGCCAACCCCAGATCTCTCCGTTGGGGTGAGGGCCCCCCCAGGTGTCCTCTCCAGCCGGTGGAGAGCAACGGGCCCTCCGACAGCTCAATTTCTGACCTATCTTGGGGTGAGACGACTCACTCTCTAAAAGCGTGTGGTCCTCGCCACTGAATAAACGGGAAGGGAGGATGACTAGCTCAAGCGGTGACTGCTTACATTTACTTTGGATTTGTCTACGTTTAATCAGATGATGGAGAAGTCGGCCGTGTTCCCTAAACAACCACTGGCTTTCTGCAGAGGAGAGCTGGAGCAGAGCATTATCATTTGGAGGTGCACAACAGATAAAGCCAGCCTGACTGTTTCATCTCTGCATCCACAGAATTACATCGTTTCAACCAGAAATGAAGCATTTTACGTTTAATTTTATTCTTCATTCATATACATAATCCACTGGTAGACAGGCTCTTCTAATCCTCTTGTCAGTGGGGGCTTTGTGGGGTTTATGTTCTCTAAGATGATATATCCTAGCAACACCAGAATTAAACTAACTGCCGCGAAGCAGGAAAGCTGCAGGAATGTCCAGGAGGTTGGACATTTGCTGTCATCTGATTAATACAGCTGCTCCCAGCAAAGTTTCAAACAGCTCAGTGGCCCAAAGATGCATCCGAACAAACAGCAGCATGACCAAATGAGGTATAGACCATTTCTTACAGGCACATTTCTGGATCCCTAAAATCCCCTTTGATGTTATGCTAATTGGTAAAGGCACTGTAGCACGTTGACACAGGTAGCTCTCAAAGGCGAAGGGAGGGCATGTGAGTAGGTAAAACAGGGAGAGATGGCACCGCTTCTCTTTCCGTGAAGGTAAAGAGATGCTTCAATTTCCCGTGCTGATTGCTGGGTATCTCTCAGCATGTGAGCTCACAGAGGAAGTTTTCATCTTAATAGCAGCACTTTTCTCCATTTTCTGGGGTTTTTTGATCTGTTTTTTTATTGAAGCAGCATTATCTGAAAAGGGAAAACCAAACGGAGTCCCGCTACAAAAGGCATATCTGATACGATGCAGGAGCTGGGGCTGCGCTTTGGTCTACCATATCCCTGGATTAGATTCTGCATATGTTCCTGGGTGATACTGAAAGACGTCAGTGAAGTATAAGGCCCGTAAAAATTTCCCTATTTTTAAACAAACAAACAAACAAACATCAACGACCACAAAACCCAGCAGAGAAAGGTTCTTCTTCTTTCCTTCTGTGACATTTGGTCCTGTTCCTGTTGTTCTAAAAACGTGTGTCACAGTCCCGGTCTCATGGTGCCTCCTTTCTTTTGGGTGTTCCCAGCCACCCCTCACCCCCAGGGCAGCGTAGGAGGGACCTTGCCCTTCCTCTCCCAAAGGATTTCGATGCACCCCCGGTTTGCCCTCCTGCTCTGTCACCCTCCCACTGACGCCAGTGGCTCCACTCTCTCTTTCCTTCCCTGCTCCCTGGCATGATTTTTTTTTTTTATTCACTTGCAAGTCTGTAAAAATGATGCCGACATCATCCGGGGCTGTGGCCGGAGCTGAATTAAGGCAGAAGTATCCGTCTGCTGGGAGGCAATAACTCCACCACCGATGAGCTGCTTTAAAGGCGATGGTTCGGGTCAGCGGATAGCGTGTCACGGCTTTTGTCCCCTACTCCTGTCTCGCTCTCGGATTCCCCCCTAAATCAACGGGCTGTGCCCACGGGCGCCTGTAAGACACCACGTAAATCCGGAATTGGTTGACTTCTTCAGCATCCTCAGATGGCTGCGCTTGTCCCATAGTTGAACAAAGGGGTTTGCTTTGCTTTGGAAAAAAAAAAAAAGAAAATGATTCATCTGAAAAATGAAAAAAAAAACCCCAAACCATTCAAGAACGGTTACTTGCTTATTAGATGATATTTCCCAGAGGTCTGTAAGACACACAGGCTGAGTTCACACAGCATTCCCTATATAAATGCTCCAACCCCTGCCTGATATCTTCTTATGGAGAGCCTCGAGCTGAAATAAATGAATTAAAAAATAAAAGGCCATATGAGAAGTTCACCAGATCAGTGTAACTATTCTTCAGCATATGATTAACTCCCAGATTTCAGAATACTAGGGATATATGCATACATTAATACAGTCAGTTTTGTCAATAGCATACTGCCATACCTGCAACATTACCAGATCACACTTAGAGCACATATATAGCACATACAATAGTGTCCTGGTCAACAGTATATAAAAATGATTGAGGTAATCACTCTGTTAATTACTTGTTCTTTATCAGAAAATTCTTACTAAATTTAGCTTGCTAATTTATCACTGCCATCACAAAATTTGGCATTCTGCCACTACTTGGAATGATTCGATTCCGAGAAAATCAGAGCTTTTATTTAAAAAGATAATTTTAAAAGGCTTGAACCATTATGCAAGAAGACACGGAAATGCAATTTAAATAGGCCCTAAAGGCTCAGAAACCAGAAGGCAAACTGAAAGAACCTACCATTTATTAAACACCGCCCCCCACCTCCAAAAAGCCAAAAACCAAACAAAGAAAAACCTTTCATGGTTTTCAAGCTGGTTTCCTACTACTCAACCATCTGATACACGTGGTTTAAAATCCTGAGCCTGACAGTGTTGCTAAACTCAAAAAACACCCTCAGAAGTAGAAACCTTCTGACGTACTCCTTCGCGGAGCCCCAGCCTGCTTCACGCTGGGCAACGTATTTTTTCCAGAAGCTTCCCAATCCCTCGTGACAGCGTTACGCTTTTCTCAATTCCTCTCTCCTTGCTCCCTTCTCTTTCCCGGCGGCGGGAGATGCCGAGCTCTCGCGCTGCTCCTAACTCCTTCCTACTTGCTTTGCGCTTGCTTTTTAGTTTCTACCATCGTTTGCTTGGACTTCTCCCTAGGATGTCGCCGCAAAGAAACAGCCAGTTGTGGAATTATGGAATTAGGGGAAGGGATGCCACCAGCCCAGAGATGCTGCGGAGCTGCTGTGGCACTGCGGGCAATCCCCAGTCCCCTGACCAGCTTCTTCCCTGCCACAGCCGCCGCCTCCTCCTCTTCTTCAGCTCTTTGCACCATTACCTGCCCGGCTGGACCTCAGGGACAAGGCGGGCAGCTGGGGCGGGGGGTTGGCGTGTCGGGGAGAAGAGCTGGGGGCGTTGAAGACCCCCCCACACACACTCCGGGAAGCAGTGCTGGGACAGCCGTCCTTCTCGCCTCTCCATTTCTGCATCCGCGCTACGTCACGGCATCCGTGCGTCACGGCATCCGTACGTCACGGCATCCGTACGTCACGGCATCCACGCTAGTCCCGGCACACATCGCGACTCTCCCCACGAAGCCCCGGTTGCCTTCCCGCTGCCCGCCGTCTCTCCTCTCCCCGGCTCCCAAGCTTTCGTGTCCTGTTCTTCGCCGACGACAGTACTAAAAGCAAAGGCTTAGACAGACAGAAGGACAGAAGCCGGCCACTGATGCAACACACCTGTAAATATTTGTCCTTAGCTTTCCAAGGGAGTGGCTTTGGCCATCTCGAGGTCCCTTTCTGTAACCAGTCAAACTGGACCGGCAAAAAAACGTTCAGAGAGGTGGGAAGAGGCGCTGGCCCTGCGTGACAAGCTCTGTCGCCCTCAGTGCTTGCCAGAATTATAATTTGATAGACGCCGTGAATCTAATTGCTACGGCACTGCACTGGCTTCTTAAAGCCTTTGTTGCAAGTTTTACAGCGGTGTTCCTGTCGGCATAGGCTTATCACCAAAACGTTGCTTTCCTCTGATTTTCTGCTTTTCAAAGGAGGGCGAGAACGTCCTGCTGTGAGTGGGAGCAGGCATGAAAAGCCCCAGATTACTTCCTGAAATGAGCTTTGAGGCCAAAACCAGATCTGACTACTCATTACGGTGGAGCTGGCTTCTTAGCACAAGATTTCCACAACTGAGGGTACAAGGTGAGATTTGTAAGGCCAGGGTGAAGGTCATCTTAAGGCGATACTGTTTAAAAGCACATCCCCGCTGCTCCAGACAAAGTCCGGTTCAAATAAATTGCACTGATACGGCAGCCAGCAGTAAGGGAGGTTGGAAATGCACGTTCATCTTCTATTCGAATGCAAGTCCACTGCTATTTCCATTTCGGCGCTTGAAATACCTCTGAATTACTCTGGTTAATTCAGTGGCTGCTGTTCGCCAGAGCAGAAGGAGCCTCACTTCAGTGGTGGGAAGTTTTCTGCCTGGGTATTGAGCAAAGTACTTTGAAATCTCTGGAAGTTAAAGGCACCAACCAAATACAGTGTTATTTTTGAACTAAAATGCATGAAAGGAACTAAAATATCATCTCTCTCTGCACTGCAGTTCTATTTAATATTCCTCCCTTATCTGCAAGCAGAACTTCCACTGACATTAATTGGAGCTTTATATGCAGAATACAGTAAATAGCAGAGTCCCCAGTGCAAGCAGAAGAAGGAAACAAAGAAATATCAAACACAAGAGGAAAAAGTCGCATGGTAGGCACCCAAGATCAGGGGTGACCGCTGAAAACGTTGGATGCGATCTTTCCGTGCGTTGTTTTCTTCCTGTGACCAGGGTCTGCAGTACCATACGGATAAATTCATTTTGAATGCACGCCTGACACTCAAAAGAGTGATTTTTCTCATGTTGACTCACGGTCTAGTCAAGCATGCACGCATATGGGGAAAGACGTCAGGTCATGACAGCGGGCGTCATGCACCCAGCGCCCGACCAGGGTGACTGTTGTGCGTAAAAATAGCAGGAAAACACGAATCCGCTTGTGAGCGAGTGAATCAGCAGCTGTGTGCGAGGGGGGGGTGGGGAAGCGGCCGTCTGGGGACCGCCGTGGGGACCCCCGAGCTGCACTGGAGGAGGGTCTTCGAGGCACCGGTGGGTTCCTGGAGGCAGCTGGGCAATCGCCGGCCGTCGAACGCCTCTGACACGTCGGAGCGAACTCCTCTGCGGGAAAGGCAGGCAGGCTCTGTGTCAGCCTTAGCGAAAGGTGGTAAGAGGTGTTCTGGTAGGTGCCTTAGTGGGGAGCACCAAACCCCCTCCCTTAAACGGCCACCCTGGCCTCCTCCTCTCGCCCTGAGCGAGAGGAGGGATTAGGTTCGTTCTTGTAGCAGATCGCCACGGGGTCCTTTTTTTTCTCTCCGTCCATCAGCTCTCAGACTTCGCCCTCCAAATCCCGCAGCCCTTCCCGGTGGGCTCCCGCCCCCCAAGCGCGTGGTGAGCCGCGGCGAGGGTGGGCATCTGCCGTCCCTATCGTGTCCCACCGGGTCTCTCCGGTCGGCGGTTTCTGTGTAGTGCGAGACGGGCTCCAGCTGGGCTAACAGGCTGAACCACGGCAGGTCTGAAGGCTACGCCATGGAGAACCACCACGCCGTGGTTCAGACACAGCCTGGGTACGCCGGAGCTGTTTCTGAGACGTCGTGTCCTTCGCCGCGATGGAGGAGCCGTGGCCATGCAGCTGCAGCCATTAGCAACGCATGTTTTGCTCCGGTGGATTAAAAGGAGGCCGTTTTAGCTTCATCCCCTTTGGTGGAGGACCTAGACCGTGACTGCTGTGGGATGACGCCTGCAGAGGTGATCCTTTCTGGCAAACGAGCAGGGCCGCAGTCGTGGCGGTCCGTCTCCGAGAAAATTGCCTGGAAGCCTTCCAGCATCTCCTAATCCTTCCCTCCATCCCAGCAGCCAGCACAGCCCTAATCTGATCAGGGAAGCAGGTTCTGCAACTATGGGGCAGTGAGGACACGCCTGGAGTGCTTGTGTTCTTGTCCAGGAAACCCCATGGCTGCTAAAGAGTCCATTCTCCTTTATTTGGGAAAAAAAAAGAGGGAGAGAAAGCCAATATTTTTTTCTTTTCTGTTAGGTTCATACGATTACTCCTGTGCCCCCAGGGGTGAAGGAAGCACCTTTTTTTTTCTGGGATAAGAAGGTAGGCAGGTATGTTCTTTAGAGGGACACACGGAGTCAGGATTTCCCTCACCAGACCAGTCTGGTTCAGCCTGGGCTAGATAAAAGTTTGCTTTGAAATGGGTTGGAGAGCAATGGAAAAATCCCACTTTCTACAGGGAAAACTCCCATGGGCTTCAGACAGAATTTTGCTTAAATGTAGCCACCAGGATATGGTCCAAAGAAGATGAAAGCTGTCTGTAAATGAATTGCACAGCAGCCGTGAGACCCGGAGTGACTTTCTCCTACCGTGCGACAGACGCCGTAGCTGCCCGGCAGGACCCACGGTTCGGTTCGCCAAACTATATGTGACAGATCATGCCGAAACGCCTGCCGCGATTATCGTGCTTCTGACGGGAATGTAACAAAACTGGAAGAGCCAGATCAAAATCTGCCAGCGCGGGCAGCGCGGGGAGAAGCAGCTTCGGAGGGAGCGTGCAGCCGACGGAGGATAAGGGCAGAGGGAGCAGGGAAGTGTCCTGATTTCGGAGCCTGTTCTGAGGGTGCTCGGTATGTCAGCTCCCAGCTGCATGAGCTCAGCACGGCTGTGTAGATGTGTTTGTTGTGGCAAAGGACCGATGGGGTGCTCCAGCCCCCAGCATCTCCCCAGTGAAGCCAGTACCTTGCCAGTACATGAAGACCGCAGCTCTTCCCATCGATTCACAGTCATTTCTGTAAAAAGTGCCTTTTCTACCTGCTCCACGACCCCACAGTGCCAGTGCTCAACGGAGGGGAAGATAAAATGTTTAAATAGCTCTGAGGATCACTTAGCGCTTAATACGTTTTTGGTACTGTCGGAGGAAAGACTCTTCCCACAGCTTCCCACCAAGCCACTGTGAGGAGGGAGAGCAGAGACCCACCAGAAGCCCAAAGCAATCTTCCTCCCTGTGGTGTCCTAGGTGGTCCTCGCCACTCTCCTTCACCTTCGTCACTTCGTTTGGGAAGAAGGAGAGGAGCTGAAAACACCTCTGAGATGCTTTCTTCATCTTGGAAGTGGGAGCAGCTGGCTGGAACACTGTGGTTGCCCTCCTCTCCCTTTGCAAGCCCTGGGACGGAGGGTGCAGGGCTGTGGGGACGAGCTGGGTGACGTGGGCGCGATGGGACGTAGAGTTCACTCTGGGGCAAAGAAGTTGCACAGAGTTGCCGCCGGGGCTGGGGTGAAGGAGGTGGGCGCACAGCACAGGGCGGTGGGAGGGTGGACTGGGAAGGGTTTGGAGAGCAGAGGAGATATTGGGCTGAGTGTATTAGGTGACCGGAAAAACAGGCTCCTTTTGGGCTTTGTGTCAATACTTTACTGGGCTCGTAAAATTAATTACCAGGTGGAAGAGCGAGCCGATGTAGGGGCAGCAACGTGCCAAGCCCTTCATACATGTGCACAAAAGCATTTTTCCAGGCCACTTTAGGAAGAGCCTGGCAGTACCTTGGTCTTCAGAGAGCACCAAACCCCTCCCATCTCTCATTTCTCATTTACAAGTGACCCTCAATAGATGTGGCAGGTTTAACAGGCAGCGGCAAGAGCTTTTCTTGCAATTTCACCCAATAGGCTGCTCAAGATAGGTGGGGAGGGGTAGTCTGGGAAGGGAGTGACGAAAGACACCCTCACAAGATGAAAAACAAGTGGGCAGCAACTGCTCCAAACACAACTGGCTCTCACGAGGCGTCGGCAGCTGCAGAAGGGACGGAATCCAGCAAGATAAAACACTGCAAAGGGTGAAGGGATGGAGGACGACAAGAATGGTGGGGCGGGATAGGTGGCACTGGAACCTATCTATAAATACTTGGACTTTTCTAATGGGCAGCAGGTATAAAGAGATCATTTCAGGATGTATTCCATGTTCTTACAATGATCAATATTGTATGCAAGCGGGGAAAGCTTGAAGCTCTGGTACCCTGCTAGGCAGAGCTAAAGGGATGGTGACAGCGTGAGAGAGAATTGGGACGAAGCAGATGGCAGCATATAAAATTAGATCATCTGTGTCTTAGAAGTGCCTTAGTTTCTCTTTTGCTTATAGAGATGCCACTTCGGATATAGACATCTCTCCATAAAGACGTCAAATCAAACGACAGTGATTTGTTCCCAGTCTCTCGCACGCTCCCAGGCACAGAGGTAGAGGTGGCCCTGGTCTTGCAACAAAGACCCATCAAAAGCTTCTGCCTCGATTTTGGTGTAGACAGAGAGTTCTGGCTGCTGCTGTGTCCCCGCCATCGCCGGACAGACGGTTTGGTTGCTTGTGCATTCACTTCCAGTCCCCTTTCAGGTGAAGTGGGTCAGGCTTCAACAGGAAAGGCCTATTTATCCTATTTTTTTTAAGCTAACGCAGCTAATTCTGGCTGAATTATGTTAGGGAACGATCTCATGGAGGGTTCATCCATCTGGCGTGTGCACCCGGCAGAGAAAGCAGGGAGCAAATGCAATGAGGAGACTGGTTGCTCGGGGTCCAGTTCGATAAAGGACCTGAAAGAACTGGGGCAGGTTTTAAAGAAAGCGGCATCTCCATCTCAGCGTTTAGCGCGGAAGGCCGCCCCAGGAGCTGGAGGCAGCAACGGCGCGAGGAAGACTTCCAGCTCCGGCCGCTCGCTCGCCAGGCTCGGGGCAAATCGCCGACGGCCTCCGTAGGCTGGGATCCTCCCAGGATGAGCGGGGACCGAGCGGTTGTTTCCAGCGTTGCCGCTCTGGGTTTGGGTGGCAAAGGCCAGTTTTAGACATCGGTGCTGCCTCTGGATCTGTCGCTTGGTGGATATATAACGACGATATAATGACGATATATAGCTGGGGGAGCCCAGCCTTTGCGTTCTGCTCCTGTTCTCCAGCGACGGCCCAATTTTCACTCTCCGGATGCGTGCCAAGCAGATGAGAATACGTTTCTGCAGTAGCTTGCAAAATTTAGGGGTTTTCAACAAGCAAATCTTAATTTGTACTGAGCTAAGATTAGATGAGATTAGATCTGTGCTGTTTTGCCACTTAACGAATGTCAATAAAGATCCAAATTCTTGAGCTTTAGCCAGTATGCAGCTAACAGCAGGAAAAAAAAGGGGAGCTCTTGATGAGTGAACTTCAGGAACATTTTAGTACAAAGTAAGCCAGTCTCTAAGTAAGACAGCCCAAAGCACTGGGATTTAAAAGAAGGGGGTGGACAATAATTAGCTTTATCATTTATGACCTGGCGTTCCTTTATACCAATTTTCACTGTATCTCATGGACCGGAGTATGTTTTCAGTGGCCTCTAAACTTGCACGCTTCAGTGGTGGAGCTTTTGAGGGTGAAGAAATAATGATGAGCAATGCAGGCTATCAGAAAGGTGGCTTTCAGCGGATGAGCTGGGACATGACCTCTTGTAACCAGTATACCCCTTTGCTAAAATGATTATAGATCCAGCTCAGTTTACATCCTTAGTGGTGTAAGTTCATGGAGATCAGTGGAATTCAGGTAGTGGAAGTGAAGGGAGAACTAAGCCCGTCGATATCCTACATCTAGATAATCCTTTTAGCTGACAGAGGCATAATAATATCATGGCACATTCTGAGTTTTTATGTGTTTGTTGAGCAGATGATAATACGTTCCCATAGCAGCCTGCAAAATTTAGGTATGAACCCTTGATTCAGCTTCAGCTGCGACTGAAGTTGTTTCGACATGGGCATATAATGATTTAGTAAGCAGATCAGTACATCTCAGCTTGTTGAATTAACTTGCGGTTGGCTCTAGAGAGGTCGGGCAAAGGGCGAGGAAAAGGCAAAATTATCTGTCATACCACATCATTCTTCACTGAAGCACTCCTTTGAACCAATATCTAATGAATTTTTAGTCCTGGTTTCGGTTCTGGTTCTAAAGAATAAATCAGGTTCAAATGCAGCTTGAGAAAAGCTCAAGCTTTTTTTTTTTTTGACCAAGCTACAGCTCTCCCAGTTCTGTGATTTTATTGCTATGCAATATATAAATAATATCTATCTAATAGTATAATACAGAAAATTATATTTATGTGTGCCGAACACAGTGCAAGAAGTATCCTCTTGTCGGCAGCGCCAACACGTTACAAGGAACCATCTTCCATTTCCCAGCTAACGCGCCGCCTACGAGGGCCAACCTGCCGCTGGAAGCGGTCTCGGTGCTTGGAGCTGGAAACAGCCTGGAGCCTTGCCAAGAAACCTGCTGGTGGGAGATCCCCGAGGCTGAAGTACAGCCCCGCTTCCACACCTCCCTGCTCACCCCCCCAGCCTCGCTGAGCACTGGGAAAAGCCAGAGCTGCCGGCTGGCGGGAGATCCCACGGGTGATCGTAAGCCTGCTAGAGTTCAGAAATGTTTCGGAAAAACAAAGCAGCTGGTTCTCTTTTGTTACTTTCTGCATTTTTTTTTTTTTTTTTTTTTTTCAAATAATAACCAAAGGGTCAACAAGGCTCAGAAAACCTTTGATGGCCTGTCTGGGCATCCTTACTGCAGGGGAGGTGATGCTTCCTCCTGTCTGCTGGCAAATGTTTACAAGGCAGCGTTCAGCCAGAAGCTATTCTAAGCAGGGTCATTTTTATTTGAACTTAAAAGCTAAAAAATTGCTTGGAAAACTGAAGCCAAAACAGAAAATTAAGGATTAGATACGCTTGAGGCGATGGTCGGGAATAGAAATAGGTTACCAAGGGTTAAAATGAAACGCAGAAATAATTTCCTTAGGGCACAAGCGTACATAACAAACCAAGAAAATTCAGAGTAAAGAATCAACTTCCCAGGAAGCAACCTAAACAAAACATGGTGCCCTATGGAAACTTACAGCTAAGGCACCTGATCAAACTTACCTCTGTCCTCGTAGCGGGACTTGGCACTCCCTGTGCTGGTGACTGCAGCAATGTTTACTCCAGATCAACGCCTTTGGTCCAAGAAACATTAAACTAGTTGTTAACCAAAACAGCCTGTTCCTCTTTTTGTGTCCTGTATACATAATGTTAAGCTAAGGGAGTTTTAACTACTCATTTGGAGATTTTAATGTGTTATAAAAACCCGGATTAAAAAAAAAAATCCCAAACTCTGCTGATAAAATGAATCTGTTAGGGGAGCTACAAGATATTCTAGCAGCGAGGTTGGTCTCTCACATGGCATCGGTGCGTGGGGAGGTGCGAAGCCGGCAGCAGCTTTCTCCCCCAGCCTGCTAGCTCTTTGCTCTTCCCTAAACCATTTTTTCTCTCTTCTCCTCCAGTCCAAACACCCCCTCTGAATTCCTTGCCTCAAAAATGAAAGGGGGGGGAAAAAAAAAAAAAAAAAAAAGATTACTATAAACTTCAATCCATTTCCTTGTGTGGCTCGCTGCATGGCCACACAAATAACTGGGGGGGGGAGGCAGAATAAATAGCACTAAGGTGTCACTGACGCTGGAAGGAGCTGCTCTTCAAGTCACCCTGTCACTGTAAAGGCTCTTTTCGGCACGACTGCTAAAAGCAACCATTACGGGCTTTCAAGGCTGGAAAGTAACGGGAATTGCAGGCGATGCCTGCTGTGCCTTGCATTAAACACCGGAGCAGACCATCGCGGGGCTGCAGCCTTGCCGTACGGCCTCCTGCGGGTTGGACTTCGCTGCTCTTCCTCCTCCCCACCTATCGAACGAGACTTGAGAGGCTGTAGCTGAGGAATACCCTGGGGAACGATTAGGGAAAACACCATTTCAACTCCAGCCTCCCCCGCTAGTATTGCTAGAGCCCTCCGATAACCGCCGTGAAGCTGAAGGTGGACACGCTGCCTCACGAGAACATCGCGTTCGCTTCTCGATCCTGTAGGTCCTGCCTCCAGAGCTGCCCTGATCCCCCCCCCATGCCCAGAGGGTAGGACGGGCACCGCGGCTCAGCTCCACGGCCGACTGGCCTGGCTGGGAAGGCGACAGAGCACCAAGCCGGCGTCAGGCCTCGGGGAGGCGCGAGGTTGGGGCACGGTGACCGGCGTGAGAAGGGTGAAGAGTTAGAGCTGCGCTCAACCGCAGGGTGCCGGGAGAGAGGAGGACCCGAAGCTGCTCTGCTCCTTTCTGGCAGGACTTGATTCACGGCGGCGTGCGGCAAATTTTCCACAGGTGCATTATACCGTCGTGGAACCTCACCAAAATTTCTACTTCATGACTAAGCCCTTTAGTTCTCTTTAAGTTCATCATTTCCTTCCTTAAAGCTCTTTACTGCTTGCATCTGATCCTAGCGGGGAGGTATTTTATGCGCCTTGCATGTTTGCTACACTTAAGGCTTCGAAGATCCGTGAACTACTGAGACTGTTTCTTCTGGAATGCCTTTAGCTTAAGTTTCAAGCTAATCTTTTCGTGCAATGTGGAGATCATCACAAAAAGCAAGTTTATGCCTGTCTTGGACCTTGAAAAATGTGCTGAGCAATAATAAAAATAACCCTTTTATGGCCTTTCCCCATCCTACAGGCTGCTGTACAAAAAAATAAAGGAATTGCATTCTTTGTTAATGAGGGTTATTGAACCACTGTTATCTTTTGAATAGACAAGAAGATGGAAGCGATGTTCTAGGTCTCAGAGATGGAAGCGGTACTGTTGATTCTGGCCAACAGCAGCATCAACATTATTTTCTCTATTTCTTGCTTGTGCCTACCTCACATCACCACTGGAGGCAAACAAAACATGGGTGTTTTTCTCAAAGCGCCTGACAGCTAGTACTTTAAGGAAATTTTTATCAGCAGTAATGTGTAAAGAAGAGCCTAATCAGTCACACCTCATAACTTTGCATTAACAGCAGTAATTAAAAATGTGTAGATCCAAGCATGCAAAGGATGATAGAAGATGACCGCTTTTAAATTGCCAAATTTCTGCCATAATTTTCAAATTCTAATGCATTCAGCTATAACCAAGCATGTGCATAATCCAGCTTTTGCAAGACGCTGAACATCGGAACATCTATTTCTATTACAGCTTTTAAACTGCCTCATTGGAAACAAATGGGTTCTGAGTCATTTTCATTGAAGAATTAAATACTGTGTTGCTGTCTCTGTTCAAAATTAACGAGAGATTATCAGTACCCAGGCTCACATTTCTATTGTTCTGAATCTATCTGTATTCATAATCTACATTACCGATAAAAGGCCCAGACGGTGGAATTACATATTATGGAAATACAAATGTTAAACGTTGTTTCCGTGTGTTTTGGCAGTAATGACTCAGAGCTAAACCGCTCTCTTTAGATGTCTCCCTGCCTGTGTGCTGGAAACTGTGCCCTGTAGTTCTGCCCTGTTAGAAGTCCTGCTCTCCCGCCTCTCTCTTCTGCAGAAGGTCTTCAGCCCACGGACGTCCACGCTGCTGGGATGACTGGGACGTCACCTGCCTCGGGAGCTCCGGAGGTGGAAATGTCATGAGAAAGGAGTCGTTACTGGGAGGGATGTTGTGGACTATCACGTCCTCGTGTTGCTGGGGTAGCCAAGTAGTAGAAGAGCGGCACCTGATACCAGGGGTTGTCTTGCAGTCCTGGTAAGCTCTGCAAGGGGACTGATCTGTAGAGACACATCTGGCAAAACAGGGTGTTGTCACAGACTTCTCCCCGATTATCATGATTTTTTTTTTCAAACTCGACATTTGCCCTTTGCTAACAGCTGCAGATTGAATGGTTTCCTAAAGTTTTACCTAAAAATAATTGCTCTGGGACTACATAAATCACAAATCTCTTTGAACTAGTACCGCACGGTCTTTGCTATTATACTCGAATGCCTCCTATTTGTGCTTAAAGATTCTCATTTTAGGTGTCAAAGTGCACGGCGAGTCTCGGTGCAACAGATCAGATCCTGATCAAAACTGCTGGATGATTTAGCTTTCATCGCCTCGCCATGACCCACTTTTGGAGCGTGTGCCTACGCTGCATTCAGAGCAACCGGTGCGACGCAGATGCACCGAACTGACCCTGAGTCGTAGCGTCGAAGTGCTAAGAATAGCTTAGGCACCTGCCGTCACCCCGCTACGGCAGCAGCCAGCCTCGGCCAAACGACTTCGATCCTTGAGCGGGATTTGAGGATCCTACCGAGGAGAGTTGGGCAGGGAAGAGCTTTCTCCTTCCATGGAGGAGAGAATTTGCTTTCTAACATATCTACAGTATAAGACGCTCGTCGACACAGGGCATCTTCTCTCCGGTGATGTGGGAGATCGGGCTCAAGCTCTTGCTTCTGACTCAAGCTCAGTAGAGTCCCGACTTGTTCCGAGCTGCGGTATTCAACCACTTCGGTCCAGCTCTCCTGAAGCAGTCCGAATCGCACCTTTTCTTTCTTGCCACGCTCCTTTTTTTCTTTCTCGAGGACAAGATTTTGGTTTTGACAAATCGACACTCTTTCACAAGAGGTTTCTTCCCAAAGGTTCCTGAAGCCGAGAGCTCTCAACCAGTGTCAGTCTCCGTGGAAATGCGGTGTCAAGACGTCGCACACTGCATATGCTTTAAGGGAAGCTGGTCGCTATGAGGTTAGGGTGGGACATGCCAGAGCTGGGTTCTGCCACTGACTCTGTGTCTTTGAGCAAGTCATTTCAGGACAGAGAACAAAATACAGAAATGATTGCCTAATTCCTGCTTAAAGCCTCCCGCTACAGTATCTTGGTCTTGCTCTTGCAGATTCCTGTCTATAAAATGAGACCTCCTATCCTCACTGGCTTGTAGTCAAGAACTCAGATATTATGGTGTGGGGTAAAGGCAAAAAGGTAGCTGAGTTCCTAAGGTAGATAAATATAGTACGTAAAATCAGGACAAGAGGAACCTGGTAAGTATTCTTGAGAGTGTGGCTGCCTGAGAAGATGCTTCAGCTCTAGCCCTGGGTTTCTGTTTCATTTAGAAGTAATTTTACAAGGGAGGCACAGTAGCACACACAGAACCTGGTACTTTTGAACAGCCTAGATCTCTATACAAATGGGTGGTTCAGGTCGTGGGAAGAAACAGAGAGCCCTGTGGGATACGGTGGTAGAAAAAACCACCACCACCACCAACTCAAACAGTGGAAGCAACCTTTACTCCAATCCCCAGGAAAAGAGAGTGGAAATACTGGCAAACATCCCCGTAACCTTTGCAATTCCTTGCTTAGGAGACCGAGGTGCTTTGGACACGCAACGCCAAGGCTGGATCGGGAGGCGCGCGGTTTGCCGCTGCGGTCTGGTGAGCAGAGAGAGCCTTGCTGCGAGGTTGCTGTTCGGCGGTAGATTCTTCTGATATTTCCATCAGAACATAAGACCGGCTTTACTAGGCTAGACCTCAGGTCCATCTAGGTCACCGTCCCATCTCCACCAGTGTCTGTCAGTAGATGCCTGGCAGAGAATGTAAGAACAGGGCAAACAGAAATGGTATTTCTTGTCAATAATCTTCTGGCTATTTCCAACTCAGGGACCTCCTGAGAGGGAAGGTTTTGTATATTACATCCATAATAGCCTTTTTAAAGTAAATATTTATTTCCTAACTGTTGGTGGATTTCTCTTCCAGGAGTTTATCCAGCCATATTCAGACAAAAACACAACAGAGAGCTCGATCAATAGCCCACTTTCAGATTTTCATACTGAAAGAATCTGCTAAAAGAACCCTTGCTCTTCTGGAAGCGTAACTGAGCTTCTAAGTGGAGAAAAGGTTTAAAAGAAGTAAAAAGTGTTTCCGAAGAGACGGACAGGAGAACCAGTGACATTGCGTGCATTTTTTTGTTACTGCTGTTGTTTAGCATTTGGGAAAGAGGAGATTTGCAATGGGGTAAAAAAAAAAAAAAAAAAAAAACCCCCTTGTGCACA
>JAVJGG010000039.1:11895877-11906057 GCA_035590195.1 Aviceda cuculoides
TTTCAGCTTCTCAAGCCCAGCCGGTGAGAAAGCTGGAGGGGCACAAGAAGCTGGCACAGGACACAGCCAGGGCAGCTAACCCAAACTGGCCAGAGGGGTATTCTATACCATGGGACGTCACATCTAGTATATAAACTGGGAGGAGTGGGGGTGGGAGATCGCTGCTTGAGGCCTAACTGGGTGTTGATCAGCGGGTGGTGAGCAATTGCACAGCGCATCATTTGTACATTCCAATCCTTTTATTATTACTGTCCTCATTTTATTAGTGTTATCATTATTAGTTTCTTATTTTCTGTTCTATTAAACTGTTCTTATCTCAACCCACGAGTCTTACTTCTTTTCCCAATTTTCTCCCCCACCGCACTGAGGTGGGGGAGAGGGGACATGAGTGAGCAGCTGCGTGGTGCCTAGTTGCTGGCTGGGGTTAAACCACGACACCACACTAAGGTCACTGGAATTTTTTCACCATGTAGGTAGCTTTAGAGCCGGTACTTATGGTAGAAGCCAGCCAGATGTGACATGATGTGAAAGCCAGAAAAACTTGTACCTCTGAATCACAGCAAATTTTTCTTCCCTAGTAAGCCTACACACCAAGCAGAAAAGACTATAGTAGCCATATCTGTGAGGAGGAGAGGCTAATTTTGTTACATCACTAATGCAGTAGAAGATTTCTACTATAGAAAAATCTGTAGCATATGCAGAATCAGCCTTTGCTCATGTACAGCCTTTGCTGTATCTATGCAAGCTAACCAATATCTTTTAATGATTGGGTGAATTCTATGTTTGATGGAGACATCTGACAAAGGTCTTTAATAAAGCTTCATTGATTCCTTAAAGTAATTTTTCCATATTTTGCTTGTCATGAGGAAACTTGGCCTCCACTTTGGTATGCCAGAGTGGTTTCCAGAAGTGCTCCAGAAAATACACTCTACTTTCATCGATGAATTCTCTGTGCAACTGAAAAGTCTGGTCTTTTATTGTCCAGTATTTCTGAAGTACAAAGGTGTAATTTTTACTTAATGACAATGATTCATCATTCATAAAAAAAAAAAAAAAAATTAAGTACGAGAAAGGGATAAAGGTTGGCTCCAAAGAAGCTAAAAGCTTGAGGAGACCATAAAAGTTTGAGGATGATGAAATTTATTAAATTTGGATTCAAGTTTTGATACAAGCCATGCCCTTGAACCTACATCTCCTACATCCCACAGTTAAGTCTCAAAAACTATCCTCTCAGATATTTTTAGTCGCTCTTCCTCTCCTTTTTTCTCATCCAAATCCAAGACATCCCAATTTTATTCTCACACAACACAAGAAAACCCTAAAGTCAGTTTCTTCACAGTTCTTACATTTGTACATAGAGAATATGAAATATTTCAAATGCTGGAGTCCAGGTAAATAAACCTTGAAACAGGTAAAGTATATCTATGCACCTACCAATGGTTTGAGCTTTTTTGTTTTGTAAAGTATTTTATATAACTAAAATTTATTGCATAAACAAACTGTGCACAGTAATAAATTCTTCTACAAAACAGTTGGCATTTGACATGAAGAGAAACATGTCTCAGTGCTGCAGAGCAAGATATGCAATCATTACTGAGGAGGAAAGCATACTGTTCTTTCAGAAGTTGCATCTGAAATTAGGAGTCATAAAATAATTCCACGATACTAGAAAACTGCTATGGATTAGATCTGAGCACAGTGCTAGCATTTTAGTGAAAGCATAATTTCTGTAGTTTACACGTGAGCTTACTAAGTATACTTAGAAGAAGCCTCAATAAGGACTTAAACATGTCAGAGTTCAAGCAACAGTTGCAGAGGAGAGGGCAAAGAACCTTCCAGCCAAATAAGACATCTGTCTGCAAAGTACTGGGATGCTCACATTAAATTCTTCAATGGTAGCAGGGGGTATATAATGCTTGCAAGGAGGCACCCAGCTCCTCATGGAGAATACTTAATATGTAAAAAAGAAAACTAGTAACAGTATATCTCCTTCTGCAACAGAAATCATTCCAGTGAAATAGTTTGATATCTAACAGGTCATTTTAAATACAGGATACAAAAGAAAACATAACAGGGAACATTTTATCAGCTGTTTCAGCTTCTGGAAACAAGGATAAGAAGATCTGAAACAAGTGAGGGATTTAATACTGTTCTAGAAAGTACCTGGAATGGTAATACTGGTTTTTCAAAGTATATCAGTTTTGTAAAACATGTCTGAAAAATATTGCACCTTTCACAAAACATTAACCCAACCACATCTCAAATTCGACTGTTCTAATCTTGCAGCAGAACCAAACAACAGATTATGTTGTTCTAGTATAGATATATTAGAGAATTTTAAAAATATTAATAATAAAATTAATGTTACTATGCCAAAAGAAGCAGTTAAATTCGACAAACTGGTACATTTCCCTTCATAGACATATTGTCCAAAAATATGTAAGTCCAAATAGATTTTACCTTTTACATTTTCAGATTAGCTTTATTTCAAAAATACGCTATTTCACCTTCACCCCAATTACCTTTTTCAGTAAATTTAAGAACTCCACTTCAAAACACAAGTGAAACACAGAAGTTCCTGTCTTCCAAGAGGTGTTTGCAATGTTAACAACTACTTATACTTTCAAAAGCACGGGCATCCTATATACAGCATTATCTTTGAGGGGGTGAAAGGACTAAAACCAAAATTTTGCAATCAGCTTACCTATCTATGCATAAAAGCTCACATCCCTAATAAAGCTGATATAGCTTTTCTCTCTCCAGAATACTAGTGGTCATTTTGCTATATTTAGGCAAATCCCCTAACAGGTAGGAAAAGCAGCAATATGAAATAAGACTTGAAGACAAACTCAAACACACACAACCCTACGAAGATATATGACAACTCTATAAACTCATATGATTGATGATTTAATTAATATTCCATTATTCTGTTCCACCACCACCCCCAACAAAACCTTTTGTCCGATTGACCTCCAAGCCATGAAAAGCCCATAAAAGACCAAGAGGGTCTGATCTGAAATTTAGCAGACCTGCTACATCAACTTAGAGAACAAACAAAACCAGTTCCATTAAAGGGTCGTACACTGGCTATTTGTTTTCCCATTCCTAAGGGCTTTTATTCTCACCCTTCACAAATGTACATATACTTTTAAAGATCATTAAAAGGCATATTTGTAAACTGTGCCTTGACACAGTTAAGGTGTAGATCACACTACATGTTACCTCACTAGGGTCTAGGCCCAGGACAATAAGGCTTAAAAGATGCTACATGCTCTGTTTCTCTGCCCTGTGTTACTAAAGAGGGAGCACGCAGAGGACTGGCTTCACCGAGTTATACCTCTCATAGGCCCCAACTGCAGACATGAAGTGTAAAGCCAACTCTTCCTTCAAACAGAAGCAGTGAGCCTGTTCTAAAGCTAATTAAGTTTTCTGAAAGCAAGAAAAGTATAAAATGAGTTGCACAGGGATAGGATTCAGAGAGTGCATTGTAAATTACGTACAACCTTGACAAAAAGTTCCCCACAGAATCACAAACTTCAAGTATTTTAATACCAGCTATGGCTGCATCAGGTAAAACAGACACTGGGAGAGGCATGTTTGTCATCCTGGCACTATGAAGACTATGCAGATACTTAGACAATTCTCTGTAAAACACTTCAGCAAATCACTGCATAAAGAAGACAAATGTATACAGAAATACTTCTAGGACGATACAGCACTTCTTAGTGAGCACGTGTCATGTGTTTTTAATAAAATGCCAAGTTTAATGCTAATGGCTGTTAATCACAGCCTTCTTCAATGCAATTTAAATATATTTCATTTCCTAATTTAAAGTTTGGTACTACATGATCTTTTAGATTCAGAACCCACGTTCATCTTGGTATGAAATATTCATTATGTGTTAACAGTATTAACAGCAAGTTATTATTTCAGGGCTTCCTTGAAATATTACTAAGCTTGGGAAATATGCAGACTCTGATACAAAGAGGCAGTTTCCTCTTGTAGCCTGGGAAGGTATCAGGTGGGTAAAAAGTTACACATAGTAGTCCTAACAAAAACAGAAGTCAAGAGACAGCACAACTAAGATTCCCCAAAGGCTGGTTTAGCATTTCATAAATGTGTGTGGAACAACAAGGAAGCGACAAGGATGCTTCAGGAGCAAAGCTTTTTCCATACACATGTGGAGACCCATGCATTCCAGTCAACTGAGTAAGAATTCGCTTCTTAAATATTTGTCTATATATTAGTAAATTTCATCAAAACACAAAATCCAACTGCTGTGACAGCACCCCCATTCTAGAGTTCTCATAAGAGACTGCCAGCAAACTACATGCACTTCTCTACACTTTATAAAGGCTGAAAACAAAAGGCAATAATGCTTCTGAAAAAAGGCAGAGGGGAATTTTCTTTCCTTGTTTTGGTTTTTCCCCACAATACAAAAGCAAGACAAAGCTCTGCTTCACAACCTGACACAGTTGGAGTAATTGGGGAAGATTACGGGATCCAAAAGGTTATGCTGAAGTCAGGAATCAGTCAAGTCTATTTCCTCTGGCAGTGCAAGAAGGTTACTTGAAATAACAGAGACAAGGTATTAGCCAAAAAAATCCCCAAAACCCTAAAATAAGCTGAAGAGTCATGGCTCAAAATGCAAACCGGTGCCTGACCTGCTACGTTTTAAATTATTCTATATTCTCGTAGCTCATGAAACAGTTTTGTTGTTTGGGTTTTTTAAAATCATTTTTGCTGCCACTGCAATAAGCTTCCCAGTGAGTAAGTTTCCCAGTGAAACACCAACATGTAGAACCTTTAGTTTTAAAAAAAAAAAAAAATTGTATGAAAAGCAGCACAACTGGTTTGTGTGGTCCATTTAGCAAACATAGATGGGTATCTGAGTACACATGCAGGTAGTTACTTTCCCAGAGATCTGCATGCAAACCTCCAGTGTGTTTAATCACACTGTTGTTCAAACACACACATAATTAGTGCACACATTTTTTTAATCTGAAGTTTCATGCATTTATTATTTAAATAATTTTTCAGCAAGTCCTATCTAAAAAACATGTTACTTTTCAAAGCCCAATACTGTAGTCTAAATTCCATCACCAGTGCTAACAACAAGAGGGTCTTACCATTACCTTCATATCCACACATAAATAACACCACACAGAGCCACCTGAAAACATATTTGCTTAAAACAATAGGTCCTTGTGACAAAGGTTTCTACAGTCAACATACCCACAGAAAGTCCTCTGTCTGCATCCACAGATCTCTCTGCAGATATCTATATATGAATTAGTTACCTAGGTAAGCCTTGCAGAAAGTCAAGGGAAACAGGCATTTCTATGGCAGTGTTCCTATAAATCCATGTTAGAGATTATCTTTGAATTAAATGGGTCACACCACAGCAATCTACCATTTGCATATCTAAACCGGGACTAACTCTTGCACACTGTCACAATGCAAGCAAGTAATCCAAAACTAGAACCAAACCCAAAATGAAGTATATTCTTCTATTAATTCAGTCCTAGTTTCTATCTTGCTCAAAGGCCAATATCCAAACTGAAAGAATTAGGATACACTAGTGAATTCCACTGTAACACTCACTACAAATTTACAGCTTGCATTATGAATACAACTTCTCAAAGACTACATTACACAAGATTTAAGAACACTTCTTCGCTGAGTACTCTTAATCAACAGGATACTAGTCTCTCCCTCCAGCAGTATTGCTACTACAAGAGGTAGTGTGTAAATTTTGAGTTACAGCGCTGAAGCCTACTAATTATATAAAAGAGACTGAAACTGCAAGTTGCAGATTTTTATTTTTTTTTTGGTTGGCATTAAATCCTTCTTTCTCCTGACCAGAGCAAAAGTTAAGTAGTCTTAGGACCTTGCAGAATACAGACTCAAACACTCAAAGCTGGATTTATTATATTAACATTTCAAGTACATTTGTGTTCATGCTGTAAGACCAGAGTCACAACAGATATCCTGAAAAAGTGTTCTTTGATAGATTATCCCAGACAATATGTTCCCAGAATACCACACAAAGGTCAGAGACCAAGCAACCTCTATTCTGCACCCTTTGTTAAGTCATCTTTATTCTCATCAGGAGATTAGTTTCTTAAGCAATGAAAAAAAAAAAAAAAAAAAAAACCACCAAACGAGAGATTGGAAAAATATAAGTGGCATATAAGGACTGTATCTTCTTGCAGTCTGCTTATCCCATTTTGCCTAGCATACTGGGGACTGTAACTGAAATATATGAATAGTATTGTTTGTGTTGCATATTCATGTAAAAACTACCATGAATGCAAGAATATATTATATTCATTTTGCATGTAAAGAAAATCTAAACTACCCTCGTTACCTGCTGGTTTGGTATACAAGATTACTGAAAAGTACCAGGACATATGGAAATTCAACTCTTAATGAGATTTTAATCTTATAGCCTACCATGTAATAATGCATTTATTACAAATTTAAAGGAATTCACTAGAACGACAACTAAAAGATTGTCTTGTGCTCATGCTGACCAGAAGACTAAAGTACAGCACTTTGGTGTGTAATACAAAAATTGCCTGTTACATCAGCTTAACAAAAGGATTTAAACATTTAAAATTTCAGCATACATGCCTACTGCTTGAGGTAAAATCTATATAAACAGAGACTGACATTGTCACATTAAAAGGAGACATGAGAAACTTTGCTGATGTATTACAATTGTACCATATCTATCAGAACATCCAAAAGCAAGACATACACTGCTTTAAAACTACCAGTGACACAAAATCACATTTCTGCTTAATGAAGAAAATAATATATGACTCACCAAGAATAATGGGAATATTACGTATTCCAAAACAAGTCTTAACACATCTCTCGTCACCAGTTAATATTTTTTTAAACAAAGCAAGTAAAGTGAGAGCAAATAGAGCTATAAGGAATAATTATTGAATGAGAAATATGTCAGTCATCTATTTCTGAACACAATTCTACTAAGATAAAATTTCTACGTTATTTTGCCTTTTATAAGACGCTAAAAAGAACCTTACCATCACACCTACAAGTAAGACTCTAAAAAAAGCCTTGAGAAGTTTAAATTCTTCCCAAATTATATTAATAATAGGAGTTTCTCAAATACAGTGAGCAGCAAATAGAACTATTAATCTCAGTGTATGACAGCATATATTTCACCCAAGATTTAACAGTCAGAGAGACAGGGCCACCTGGACTTGCTGTTCTAAGTGACCTTGCTGGTATTCTACACTTAACTGTATGGAAAGACATTTTCCTTGAAATGGATGGCTTTTCTTTAGAAAAAATGCCTCAAGTTTTTTCAATAAGTAATCTCGTAATAACCAATTAAATAAAGCAGAGAAGCTTTAGGTGCATTACATTACTGCTGTTCTCAGAGCAACATGTAATTAATCATAAGGTGGCTAAATTAGAAGTGTGGTCAACTTGACACCATCAAAGTCAAAAGGGAACCAGCAGTTTCCATAAATGGACAGTCTTATCACAAGCAGAAGGATCTAGCACAGTTAAATTAACAACATAACCCTGAGCCATTCCAGTCATACTCATCCTAGTCATGCTGCCTTTTTCCCCAAGATAGAGGAAAACACAATTTCTGCTGCAGTTATTCTCATCACTGAACAACCTATGACATTATGATCAATGAATAGGATACATTTTGGCTCATCCAGTGTTACTTTTAATTACTTTGTTGTAATAGTTTCAGGCTAGCTTTTCAAACAATTTCCTATGCTTTAAGTACAAGCACTATATTAACAGGAATACAAGGTCAAGTAATGTTAAGCTATACAAAATGAACCAGCAATTCATCCAGAGGAAAGTAGCCAGAATGCATCCTGGTCTGCTTCAAATATTCTACTCATTAATATCATGTTAACACTCACTACAAAACACTACTAAGATTTCAAATGGTGATTTTGTATTACAGTTAAATAATATTTTGCTGTATCATAGCCAGACATAGGCAACAACACTTTTCGCAAGCCCTGTCTTAAAAACAAGTAGTTTCTTCCTCCCAAACCCACTGCCCTGCAGTGAACCTCATTGTTCTGATGTGCAAAACTCTCCTAATTTCTAGCCAGTTCACACCCACCAACTCCCGTGCCAACATTTTCTCTAAATTTTCTTCCATTCCCTGGTACCCCTAAAGAATGACTTTTTTTTTTTTTTTTTTTTTTTTTAAATAGTACAAAGTCTTATTTGTCCTGAAAATCCAAAGAACTCTGTGTGCCTGTTTCATCCTCTAGTCATTATTCCTCAGCATGAGTGGCTGGAATTTACAAAGTATCCCAGATTAGATCAGTAATTTTCTGGTAATATTCAGCTGTAACTCACCTTGTGCTTAAACAGTAGCAATAAATTAATACAGGAAATTTCGCAGAGTTTGTTCCAACTGAGGCTGAGTAGGAATAAATTAAGACTCATAACTCACACCCTGTATTGTAACTTATTTTTATGTTAATTACTGATATCATAATAGCAGAACACTACACTCAGTTTGCTTGATAAAAATAAAACACATTTCAAAATTATTCCTACATATCAATGACATTACTGTTATGAGACTTCCAACTGATGGGAAAATTTTTTTCTCAGTAACATCTGTATGAATTACTGAAAACAAGAGCAGCATCTGTCCAGATGAACTTTCCTTGAGTTTTAGCTGCATGGTGCTGAAAAAATATTTTTACTACATGAATTTAAAGCAATCCATTAAATTAGTTGCACCATGAAATAAAACAGTTATTTATTTCATAAACATTTAGAACTAGAGCTGCTTGGGACACATCAAAAAAAGAAAGGTAGTTGGCATATGCTGTTCAGCAGATGCTAAAGTATTTCAGAGGTGTTATCTGTTCTGTCATTAGACACATTTTTTGAGGAAAAAAAATTTTTGCAATGCCTGTGCCAGCAGCCTGTGATGTGGCAATGCCAAACTAAAATTCCCACTCCAGTTCAGTAAGCAACTGCAATGGAATATTGCCCTTATTACAGCTGAGCAAGGAACTCAACCTGGCATTGCGACATTACAGATCTAATCAATAAGCCACAAAAATCGGGGGGGGGAGGGGGGAACAAAACACCACCAAATGGTTTCTTCCAATATGAAATGAAAACATTCCTCAAATCCTTCATTTTGAAGGTTTATCGTCACAGAATTATAAATCTACAATTGCAGAACTAACATCCTGTGGGCAGGCTGAAACTTTGTGCATGACCAAAAAGTCTTTCTTCCTTTCCTTTCCCAGCTGTCTTACATACTTAAATATTATTGCAATCTAATGAGATACATAAAAAGGCAGAGATTTTTCTAATAGATTCTCCTTCTAATTTAAGAACAGTCAACTGCATTGCATAAATTGGTCTGTTGTATCAAAAATAATAATTGCAAAGTGAAGACACTGATACTGTTCCTAATCTCAAAGTGATGTAAGCCATTACCTGGAAAACTATAATAAAAAGTAGTTCAAGCTTGGCATAAAGTTAACAGGGATTAATTAGCAAATTAAGTTTTCCTTATATAAGTCTTCTCATTATAATTGAGTTCAAGATATATGAAGAACATTTAAGCAACCAGTGCTAACCACACAATTTGCTGTTTTCTTCTAAACAACATAACCCAGAACTTCAACTTGACTGTGATTCAAGTAAAATAAGAAGGCCCTCCTTCAGGTAGAGGTCATCACCAGAAATTTCACTGATCAGATAAAAAGGCAAAGTTCTACAAAATAACAGAAGATGACTAGTAGAGAGAAGTTTAACAGACATTGTTAAAACAACTCCTTTCTTATATATATAGATATATATTAGTGCTGAGACATCAAAACAACCTTTCAAGTACAGTA
This sequence comes from Aviceda cuculoides, assembly GCA_035590195.1. Taxonomy (NCBI): domain Eukaryota; kingdom Metazoa; phylum Chordata; class Aves; order Accipitriformes; family Accipitridae; genus Aviceda; species Aviceda cuculoides. The sequence goes on from JAVJGG010000039.1 coordinate 11,905,765, forward strand.
GGGTAATTCCACTACTCTAAACTGTGCATTCTGTACTTAAATATTTGTTTGGTATGTGAACGGTAGTTCTTTCTAAACTAACAACATCGTCTTATAAAGGTAGAAGTGTTACTTAACACAGTGAAAGATCTCTGTAGTGAACAATGTTATCTGCATATAAATGGATACTAAAATATTTACATATCATACAGAAATCATTTATGAAGGTATGAGATTCACCCTGGCACTCATCTAGCAACTAGTATCTGTAAATTCATCAGATCTTCAAATATACATTGTTCATTCAGATAATC
>JAVJGG010000039.1:11908179-11938106 GCA_035590195.1 Aviceda cuculoides
AGGGACGGAAGGAAGGAAGGACGGAAGGAAGGAAGGAAGCAAGGAAGGAAGGAAGGAAGGAAGGAAGGAAGGAAGGAAGGAAGGAGTTCCATCCCCCAGCCTGTGTTGAAGGAGCCCGTCAGCCTGGGAGGATGGAGGGCAGGGCAGGCCCGGCCCCCAGGGCGGGGGGAGATGGTGATTAGCTCTTAAAGGAGGGAGGAGTTGATAGTAGGGTGCCCTCTCCTCTCACTTGAGCGAGAAAACAGGAGACTGCCTCTTTTCCTAATGTAAACTTCTTGCCACGGTGTCAGTATTGCTTAATTAGAGACACAGCAGAGAAATCAGCACTAATTTCTACCCCGTTTAGCTGCCCAGTCACAGAGCTGGGGGGGGGGGGGGGCGGCCTCCCTCAGCCTGCTCCGGACTCTTAGTCCCGCTGCGTGGGGCTGAGGAGCGGTGACCCTGGAAGCCGAGGGGCAATGCTAGTCCTTACCCGGGCACTTTCCCCACGGGCAGGGTGGGAAGCAGCGGTTACCAGGTGACAGACAAGGGGGACTTCAAGCGTGTGGCACTCCTCGGATGAAGTCAGAGGCGAAGAACGTGGGGAGCTGAGGAGGCAGCATGGGGAGGAGAGGGGCCGCAGCTGCCCTCTCTGGTGTGGCAGGCTGGTGGGGGGGTGCTGGGGACAACAGGCCCAAGAAAATGAGGTGTGAGGTAGTTGGGAGCACCTGTGGTGGTGAGAGTGATCGTGAGGCTTGTGAAAGGCTTCTGGCTGTACCTCTGCTCTTGGTAAAATGACTAATTAACTGCTCGACCATTGATGAAGAAGCCTGGGCTGTTGGAATACTTTGATATGGCTCATGACTGGTTCTGAAGAGATATAGACACTGGTATTAGCTGTTAGTCTGAGATGTTTCCAGAACTGTCTCATAGGGGTGTATAAGTGCTGTAAATTAATCTTATTTACCAGCAAAATGATGTGGATAAATAAATCCAACAACAGCATTAGGCATGTCTGTATTTATTTTAACATCATCTAAATATTGTTAGTCTACGAATTGTTGCTACTAATTATTTTGTAATCACATCTGTGAAAGGCAACACTATGTAGAAACTCTTATCCATAATGTTTTGACAAAATAGGAGTTACATAGGCTGTATATAGGGAGTTTGATTACAGCCAGACTGATTCTGCTGGTGCACTGTGCTACGTTTGAATCTCAGGTGGGGGGTGGAAAGTGTTATCAGTAGGTTTGGCACATCTTTGTGCGTTTCTTTCATCCTGTTTCTTTTACCCTGGGGGTGGATTACATGCATGATTAACAAAGCCAGAATTTGGCCTAGTATCTTTTGAATTACCTTCCATGTTCTGTTAAAGATCTGATGTTTTTATTATACTTGCTCTCTGGGTTTCATCCACTTGCACTTTAGGTTGTGGTTTTTGAAAATTCATTGGCTGAAATTTAGAACACGTTATGATGAGATGTGGAAGTCCTTCGTGGGCTCCTGGGCCGTGAAATGGAGCTAAAATTCATAGTTCTTACTTGTAACCATACAGCTGGTAGAGTTGCATTTATTGTTTTATTACAGTGGTTTTGATTGGGTGAATTTCTTACAACATGCTACTGGAAACTCATTTGCAGTGATTTCTATTTTTCAGTGGATCTAAAAATATAAATTTTTTGTGATATTAATGGAAAGTTTATTACCGTACTTTTTATTGTTAATGATAAATACTGTTGTATATCTTGTTTGCTCTAAGCAAGGAAAAAATTTTGGGAATATAGTCATAAGAAAAATGCTTTAATCAGTAATTTAAATGCAAACAAAATGTACTTTACTGCTGGAAAAATGAGCAGTAATTTCCAATTCAAGGACAAAAGTGCAACATTAAAAATCTTTAAATAAGGACATGATGATTTAGCTTACCTTTGTATTAACGTGAGTAGCAACTATAGCATATTAACAATTTCAGCTATCTCAGAAACATAATGTAGATGTTCACAGATACGGGTATAAAACCATCAGACCTCTGGCTCTCATTATGCTAAGATGCTTCACATGCCTCTGAATTTCGTGTGCAAATGACTGATTATCTGTTAAATAAATAAATAAATAAGATTGCCTTACAGTTTGTAGACTGCAATTAATGTTGGAACAACACCAGATGTACTCTGAGATCTTGTGAGATAAATGGTTAGATTTACAAATCAATTAAAAGTACTTGTCTTCATGTGTCTCATTATTTTCTAGAATAGTAATAAATCCTAATTAAAATGTTTAATATATACACAAATATTGTATCTGTATCAAATACTATTGAAAAAAATACTGAGTTAAAATTTACCACTGAAGAATTCTTGCTTTATGCCTTTTGATTACAGAAAGGAAGAGAATGTTCCTGGTTGGTTTGGGGCTTGTTGGTTTTTGTTTGTTTTTTTACAACTCAGGAACTTTCTAGGTGTTAACTTGTACTGGTAATTGCCATGATGTCCCGTTTAGGTCTGCAGAAATTGTGAATTTCTTTAATTGTGGTACTCGTTTGTCTGTAACTGAGAAAATAACCTGCAAAGCAGTTATGAAAATGAAAATCAGAACTTCCAAAAACATTTCATTTGTCTTCTCTCCTATGTTTAGCTCATGTTGCTGTGCTTAATACAGTGATGAAACACCACTCATGTCACTGGTTGTTGTAATACAACACAGTGTTAAAACACAGTCACAACTGTTGTAATGCATATAGAGTGCCTATAACTGCTTTGCCCCTTTTCCTATTGATTACAGAGCCTATCTGTGACCTCAGACTGGCTGTTTAAACTGAAAGCACCACTTCACTCCAGCTAGTACCAATGAAAAACAGGTTTCAGGAAATTATTGACTTGTATCTCAAAACTGACACTGAAGATACAAGGTCCCAGCTGGTTCTGAATGTATATGGAAGACCTCTGTCTTAATGTGATCCTCTTCTTGTATCTGTTCTAACAGCATTAGCGGCTAGGATTATGCCCATTCAGATTTGTTTCTCAAGCTAAGTACTTGAATGAAACTTGGAGAGGGGAAAAAAAAAAGTTTCATAATGCTTACGTATTTGCCATCAAGAAAATAAAGGTAATAGGCTACTATGTGTACAGATCTCTCTACATATAAATTGCATTGACTATCATTCAAATCAGGAAGATAATAAAAAGAATTTTTTGTGACAACACGTGTTCTATTAACAACAAATCTTTATTTTAAAAAAGTTGCCTGCTTGCTTTAATCAACTTTTTCATCATTAACCAAAATGTATGTGAAACCAAAATATGTTCTCTGAAAAAGAGAATATTCTCTTTTGGTCAGGAAGTGTTGCCATGATAGTCTTTGTGTATTGTAATTTGATGCCTCCGATTTCTGTCTTCTTTGCTGTCAAAGCATCATGTATCAGTCAGGACTGAGTCCAGTCACGCCAACAGAATTGCAATTTTTTCATGGAAAGCTTAGGCAAGAGCTGTTTTAATCGGCTTTAACTTGAAACATTCCTTTTTAATAAAAGTTTAGGAAATGTTCTAATCTTGCTTTGACTGTAAAGCAAGCTGTCTTGTATTGTGATGCCAGATTGCTTCTGAATGTTCTGTCTCTGCATGCTGCATAGTTTCAACTGAAATTACTAGTTTTTGTTTTATAGTAGTGCACAGTCAGTGTGTTCTTTTTGCATCTGAGATGCTTATTTATACCTGTTGCTGTATTCACGTTGCTTCCTTCTTGCTGTGCAAGGTTACTGAAATTACATTTCCTTTTGCCTTTAGCAACATAACAAGTTCTAATTTAAAAGCTGCTTGAATTGTCTTTATTTTGTTGACCTGTACTTTGACTATAAAGTAAAAAATTCTGCCTTTGTTTTGTTGTATGTAACATGAAGTTAGTGGTCCTGCATAATTTTTCCCTTAATCATAATTTTTCCCAAAGGATAAATCCACTAGAGAGCCAATACAATTAGAAAAATGTCATTGCTAGCATTCATTTTGTCTTATGTGTAAATTCCCAATACAGGAAAAGCAGAGAGAAAAATCGTGCATATCAGATCACTTCCAAGTATAGGTCATTGCTTTGAGCTCCAGGGAACTTGGGGATAAACTCTGCTGGGTTTAGTCCATTAATCTTTCTTAAATGCTAGTATCTCCAAGCAGAAAGTGCGACAGACACTATTTCACCACGTGTTCCTCTTCCGTATCTTCTTGGTGTTGGAGCCAGTACCATCTACACCTGCCAAGATATGGTCTATACACCCTATACACTATACACTTGAACTATGGTTCAAGTAGCACTGTGAATCCAATTGCATTTTATATATAATCATCCTGTCTTAAAGCTGAATATTTTATCTTCTCACCTAACATAAGTACTGAGACTTAAAGGAAGTTAAGCATATTAGTTCGTGTTTAATTGAGTCTTTGCTATGTTTTTCTAACCAAATTTTAATCCTGAGATAAATTAAGCATTTGCAGTTCCAGTAAGATGACTGGATGTTGTTGCAACTTTATACCTTGCTGTAAGGCTAAATCACAATTAATCATGGACATTTTAAGAACTTATGTTGTAATAAATAGTTGCAACACCACTTACCAAATACTTGTGGGATAGCCTTTCATCCAAAAGCGGTATAGTGGTGTTCCAAATTAAAACAACGAAACTCTAGTTACTATTCTTAACATGAGGAGGATTGTTCAGAATCTGTGAGGGTATGTCAGATCATAACCTGAACCCGTGCTTATAAAGACCTGCCTCTGTGTTTGGCACTGTAAGGCAAGTAGTAATGGTGAGGAAGCTCCATGCTTCTCTTTATGTTGTAAAGCAGATTCACGTTCTGTTTGGCCACTTCCACAGCCCTTCCATGTTTTGAGACATAATTCATGTTGCTGAAGCAGTCAAAGCACTTCATAAGCAGTACGAGGAATTTTCCAGTGAAAAAAAAAGCACTTTATAACACCGTAAAGAAGCCAGCCCAGAGAGCACTTAGATCTATTTACATTCTGACCATAACTAGGGAGATAGAGAATAAGAAGAGTTCAGGGCAGTAGCCGTGTTCCTGAGGAGACCTAGTGATTTAACCATCTGTGCACCTGGCTCAGAGTAGGTGTGCAGTTGCGGCGGAGGCGTATGCAACTTCCAGGACTAGGTACTCTTTCCTGCCAAAGACGTGGGACTTTTGGCCATTTGACAGTGAGTACTGTAGTCAGGGTGCACATGCTGATAGGTGTAATTCTCTGTAGCAGCAAGTGGTGCCAGGAATTTTTCATGCAAAACTCACATCTTCAGCAACCTGGATAGATGTGTCTCTCCTGTATGCACCAAGTAAGAAAATAGCTCCAGCTTAGCATCTCTGCAATTTCGTCAAGTAACAGAGTTTCATTTCAGGACATGTGGCATCTCATCTCCCTGCTACCCTCTGTGCAGTGCATGGAAGGTACTTAAACAGGCAATGTTTCGGTGCTAGGATCTTCATCAATGAGTAAGCCTTTTTAAGACTGTGAAGAAAAGATACTCCAAGTGACAAAGTATATTCTGATGTAGGTAATGGAGCAAGCTTTATAGTCTTTCTGAATTACTGTAATGAAAAATAGGTAGTTCCAAAACATGCTATACTGGAACTTATGTTGCTCCCTTTTTACATATGATCCAATTCCCCCAAACAAAACTCCAAATAAAAAGCAGAACATATTTTATACACACTAATTTTGTAAACATATCTGCAGTTAATTGTATATATGATGGTTTTGTATAATTCTTGCCCTTTTCTTGTAGAGTTTTGACATGGCTTATTGAAGACATGAGATTTTTTTTTTCTTGCAGAGGGTATGGGAGAAATGATACCTGTGGTAGCATGTAGCAGATTGCATTTTAAATAAGGAGTGAACAAAAACATGTTGGCAATCTTTCCTGAAAGAAGACCAAAGGGGTTGTCATGGAAATTATTCGAATTTGTGATCCTTTACATTAACAAATATTTAATTTGTGAATTTTTTTCTATCTCTAGATATCATTAGAATCTTGCGAACATAGTCAAGAGTATTGTATTATGTTTTCATAGACTGTCAACAGCTCTGTGTAGCACAGACTCTCTAAGGGGGTAACAGGTTAGCAGTGTAGTTCAGTTTTGCACTGAGGAAAAACGTGTTTCTGCATTCATATCCCTGTCCAAACTGCATTTAATGAACTTCCAAAATTTGTAGCTGTTTTCAGACCTCATTCATAGTAGCTTTCCTACAACTCCTCTGAAGATTTATTTTTCCTCATAATTATTTAAAATAAAATAGCTAAATTTAGATTTGAACATCTCTGAAGTTTGAGGTAGTTCATGTCACGCTCTGAACTTTTTAGCTAAAATCCTTGTTTTATTAAAAGAAGGGGTTGTGCAGCGGTAGGATAAAGCAATATACTTCCAATTTCTGGCTTTGTTGCCCTGCCATTTTATGTAATATTGGTCTAAGAAATATATTAATATTAAATAGTTAATCTTTGATCCTATGTTTAAAAAAATTTGCCTATGCTTGAAAGCTCAGACTGTAGCCTGAAGCCACATTTCTTATGCAGCCTGTGTATAACTTTGCATTATTCTGCTCAGGAAAAATTTACTCAAGAATAAAGTTTCAAGGCAATAGCAATATTGCAGATTATTTCTAATGAATTAATTGCAAATTGCTTTTGTTTATTGACTATACTATGATACCAACATCATTCCTGCTTCTGCAGCTACCTTGAGGCCTTCAAAAAATTTACATCTGTTTGCAGGTTTTTAAAAGCCTACCTTTCAAATTCTTTGTAAGTTATGTCTTCTAGGGTAAGGTCAATTGAGAAGAACACTTTTAGTTGACAGTTTGGGGGTTTTTTTAAGTAAGCCAATTTTATGCTTTCATTACTGGTTAAAGAGAAACTTAGTATTTCCAGTAAAGAAGAAGGACTACCAGCAAGGAAAGCTTTTTGAGCATAGATTTAAAATAGATCAATTTCCTCTTGTGTTTGTGGCTATGAGAAGAATTGATTTTAAATAATGATATTTCAAACAAGGTGGGAAGTTTATAATTTCACCAGAAAATGCAGCGTGTTGCTGGAACAATACTTGCAATGTTTGCCTTAAAGTTCAATTATAAAATTAAACACCAACATTTTATATTGTTATTTTCATTAGAAACTTACTTCATTTTTACTGAAGTGTTTCTTTAAAAAAAAAAAAGACTTCTTCATTTTCATGGGCTTTTTTTATTTTTATTTGTATAATATTGCCTATAATAGCAATATGGATAACAGTCCTGTATTATAAAGTTGGATGTTAAAGAAAAATATAGGTATACAGCACTTTCATAAGACTTAAATGCAGCTTTGCTGTGGGTGGGCCTCATTAAAATCTGTGACAGTGGCATGCTAATTTTTGCAAAATGGCATGTATCAGCTCTAGGAATCTCTAGACCCTTGTTATATAAAAAGTACTATTTTCTCCAAAGAATCTCTTTTCATTCAATGGATTACTTGTTTGGGTAAGTATTTCTGCATCAGGTAACTAGAGTACAATGCTACTAGTTTATTTATCTTTGTTCTTTGCTTATAAACATGCAGTCTAAAAATATTTAAATCCATAGACTATTTTTTTTGACGTTATATTGATGGTTTACCTTTCTAAAAGGAGTAATTATGTTGCAGTACATTAAAAAAAATCTGCATTTTTGAAAAGACTGTTTTCTTTTAAATGGAGGCTGTTGAAGTATAATTTTAAAAAGCTGTGCAGTTTGAATCTGCAACCCCAACAATAGATGTAATTTTAATTGCAATTTGCAGAATGTCTTTAAATAAAGGTATTGTTCTTTCGAAGTCTGTTTAGGGGTCTTCAAGAGAAAGAAAGAGCAGTTCAACTGCCACATTAGAGGAATGGTATCTGTTGTAACTGTAATGCCATCACACTTTTGTTGCTTATTTTTGTTGTCTGTAGTCATGCATTTTTTGGCTGACAAAATTACACTGTTTTAGCCAATACTGTTTCAAAAATAAATTTTTACACAGCAGATTCTTCCACTTGCAGCTCACAGTCAATGTGCATCCCACAAGGCTGAACCAAATACTGGTAGTATGAGTGGCTATCTCTGTTTAGAGTGCCAGTCTGTATAAAGCACTTAATAAACATTAAGGAGGCGGCCCAGTTGTGGCCTTAAGTGTGATGTTGGTAGCAGAGGGCAGAAGTAGAAGTCACTCCATGTATAGACTGAGATGAAACCCAGCATCGTAAGGATTTTGGATAAGTGTCTATTCTCCCCACTGCTCCTTATTTTAAAACAAAAACAAAACAAAACAAACCCCATGAAACAAACCCACAGCCTCTTGCTTTTTCTTTGTTATTCAACTTTTTTCATGAACTGGCTTTTTCAAATAATTAGTTGTGAGGTCTGGCACTTTAAATGGATATATATGTTTACTTCACCAGGAAAAATTCGCCTCTGAACAGGAAAATGCACACAACAAAATCAGCTGAGTAGCAGAATGGCAAAAATCATGCTGCAATATTCAAAGTAGGATTTTTTTATATTGCATTAGTCTGACTGCAAAGTTAGTTTTCTTCTCCCCATTATAGGTGGGCTGCTTAATCAAAGTTCTTTAGTGTTATAGGAGAGATTTTAGGGAACTGTAACAATGAGTGTGGTCATACGTGATTATGCTGGAAAAACTGTCTGGACAGTTCCACCTCTTGAACGAGTAAAATCTTGGAATATTAACTCTAAAAATCAAGAACCCACATTTCTCCACAGCAAACTTGGGGTTGGTTTTGAGTTGCTAATTGGACTAACGTTGAGATGTGACTACTCTGACCGTCAACATTCTTTTCTGTCAGTATGCTTTGCCTGTTTGCACTGCTATGTCCTAATCCTAGGCTGTGAGCATTTTAGTGCTCTTTGCTTTGCTCATTACTCAGCGTTTAGACAGCAAGCCTTAATGAGGCCCTTTTAAGTTATGCTGTAAATAAAGTGTGAGTAAGAGAATGGACCTAGACCCCTTTAAAACTATGCTTTGCTTCCTTCACTCTGAACAGAGCAGGAGAGAAAAAGTTTACCACCTGGGTTTTGATGCATTTACTAGCTTACACAAGATGGCCATTATTGTTCATCAGAGGCAGTTTTTTCTGGTTTTGTTCATTTTCTTTTTAATATGTTGTCATTTACAAAGAGATAAGCAGTCTGTAAATGTAAATCCATGGGTTTTTTTAGCATTCTTACATAAACAAACAAAGCTTCTCAAATCATTGACGGTCATTAAAATTTAATGCTGTGTAAAGTTCAATGATCAATGTATCCATTTAGTAAACATACCTTTTTGTACAAGCTTTTAGCCCTTGCCTCTTATTAGTATTCAGGTGGAATCATTACTGAACTATTCCAAATATGTATGTTCAATGAAGCTTTTAAAAGCTTCCTCTGGCTCTTAAGTTTATACTCTTTAAATTACTACAAAGTTCTTCTGTTATGTGATACCATGTTTTGCAATGTCTGTTTATATAATGTTTTTCTTTCATTTCACTCTATTTTTTTGCCTTTTGATGCAGTATTAAGTATTCTTAGTATTTAAGTCTAATAAAGATCATATTTTGTACAGCAATGTTCTCATTAGTTCTGTCTCTCGTTCCAGCTAGATCAAACCACCTGTTACCCTGCTGTAGTACCTGTGGCCTTATTTAGCTTTGCTACATAGACAGTCTTCAGCTTACCTCTTGAAGATATCAGGCATATTCCAATGTAGATGTTTTCTTTAACAGAGAATTTTAGCATGATATTGGAGCTGGAAATAATGTATAACTGTCCATCTAAATCTCTTATATCTTTTATTTTGTTTAAAAATGAAATAATGTTTTGCTTTAGGATCAGATCTTATAAAGGGGTTTTATGAGCAGATGGTTCCACTTTACTGGATTCTGCAGGCTTGAGGTATCTCTCCATTGCAGACTTCCTATGAAGAGTATATTTGATTCATAGATTCATAGATTCATGGATTTGCTTTCCATAGTTTTGGCACTATTAAAACAAAGGCTGTTCCAGAGTCCTCTTATGAACCTAAAATAAGTATTCATTAACTAGACGAGCAATGAATTTAGTTTTCTCACTTCTCCATATATCTGAAAAACTATTTTTCCATGTAATGCTTATAGATAGCTATCCATTTATCATTAACTGTGTTGAGCTGGATGGTGATCTCAGTCTAAACCTTAATAGGAAAGCTTAAATAGAAGAAAAGCAACTCAAAAGACAGTCTTGGTAGATGCATAACTGAATGTGCATGCAGAGAGAAAATTACCCTCATCAGTTCAAGTCATTGTTTAAGCATGTCATGGTTCAGTATAGGTAAGGTGATGTGCTCACTCTGGGGCTACAACAATCCATTTGGAGTGGTGGTATCGGACTGACAACTGAGCACAGAGCTTTTGCATTTCATATAATGTCTCTTGAGTGACTTTGTGTGTGTTGATATGTGTGTGTATACATATAAAGTGATATATGCAAATGTGCATACACATTTACTATTACCTGTTTACAAAATTTATCAAATTATGTGTGTATTGACACAAATATACAGACACCATTGCACAGGAAGGTATTTAAACATAACAAGCATTCAGGGCTAAGTGTTCCAGCTCCTCATCATGCTTCCAGTTCTGACCATAAACGATGGGTGGAATTTGGCAGCCTGGCTTCCAAGTATAATCACTCAGTCATTTTCACCATAATTGATAATGACTGTTCAACTGTAGGTGAAAATTAAAAGCTATTTTTCAACATTTGGTCTTGAATTACTACGATTTATCTCCTATTTTAAATGGACTTTTTCCTTTTAATTAAGAAATCAAACCAGTTCTCACCATTCGAAAAAATCAATAGGAGTATGTTTTTCATCACTGGGGTGAAATTATTCTTTTTTCCTCCAATCAGCTGTATTTTTTTCTGTGTGCAATGAGTAACAAGGCTTTTTTTAGCGTGTCTCACAAACATATCCTTGTAGATGCACTTGCATAAGCTCCCCAGTTCCATCTAAGTTCCAATAATAGATGTTTCCAGACAGCAGGCTTGGGTAGTTAATTTGGCTAATCGTGACTATCTGACTGTCTATCAGAGAGATTAATCAGTAATTCTTTCTACACCTGAATGCCATGTGGTCAGAATTGTTTCTCAGGCCAAAAGAACTTTTTTTTTTCTTTGTCTACATGAAGTACATACTGACTACTGGCAGTGATGCCTGCTGACATGATACCTTCTTGCACTGGGCAAGAGCACAACTTGCTGCTCAGGTTTCATCAGATTCTCTATTTTGAAGGTTAAGTTCTGTCCATGGTTAAGGTGTTTCAGCATTTGTGATTGAATTGGACTCAGGCTATTAAAAGCTCCCTGATTCAACATCTCTTATGATACTACCATGCTCTATAGAGAGAATGTGCCAAGAAATAGTGTACTTTGCTGTCTGTACACAGATTGTGTTATGAGTTTTAGAAGTCTGTCTTTTGCCATCTTGCCTCCTATAGGATCATGCACTATATAGCAATGAGGAATGAGCATCTTCTATGAAGTATGTGCTGATAAGAATATTCACTGCTGAGTGATCTATCATGTTAGTAATGCTTTCTTTAGGCTGTGCCCAGGCTGCTGCAGGCGCTTGTTAATTCTTTCTTCTTCTACACCTGATTTTTGTTTTGTAGTTTGCTTCTACTGAGATCTCATGTTCTCTCAGTTGGGTTTTGTTTAGGCAGCTCAAAAGACATTCGGGCCGACAGTGCCTCTTGCCTGAGAGCAAGGTTTCTTTCTCCTTCGAAACTTTAGAGGTAAGCAGCACCTGTATTCTATCCATTCATTTTCTTTCATTGTTTTCTGGATCAAAATCTGTGCATCTGAAGGTCATTGAATTACTGGATGTTGAATGTTTAGTTGTTTCCTTTCACTCTGCTGTTATTGCTAAATAAAGTACTCTTTCCTTGGTTAAATTTGAGAATCCATATTACGGCAGTTTGCAACATGAACTAGAATTGGATTCTCTCAGATGCAGCTTTACAGAAATGTAGACTGGGCTAGAATCATCCATCTGATTCACCCAGTGTGAATATATTGTCAGTGGAGAAAGCGTGAGGAATCTCATTCCTATATCTGTTACTGTTATTATTACCTATCTCCCTCAATCTTGCATCACAGATATAATCTTGTACTTGCACAAAACAAAATTTATATTTTTCTAGATTAACTGATGTACAGGCCAACACCTCAAAGAAACTGCTTTGTGCTGAAGTCTAAGAACTTCATTCTTAGGCATTTTGTGCCTGAGGCTAGTTTGTGCTTTTAGTAACTGCCTGAATAGTTGTTAAGCTGCACTGCTGGGGGAAGCAACAAGAGGAGGGAGACCTCAAGAGAGAAGATGTGAGATCTTGTCAAAATTCTATTTTTACATGTAATTCTCCAGTCAGAATTCTGTTGCACTATCAGATCATACCCTTCTGTTCCAGTGAAGACTCCTGTGTCTTCACTCCACTGACAGATATGAACAGACTAAGACATTTATGGTTAACACTTTCTAGTTAGCATTAGGATAGTTTTCAAAGATAAATAATATTTTTCATTTCTTATGCAAAATAATTCCTGCGAGTAATAAATTGCATTTTGTTGTATATCCTGTTGCTCTTGAAGTGGCTGAATAGATTTTGTGGTAGAAAGGCTTTCTCCAAGTCCTGTATTGCTTTCAAGACCTGTATGAAGACTGCCATTCATGATCTGTGTAAGAGCATTTTTCATTAGCTCCAAAAGAGTTTTGGCTGATTTTCTGGCTCATCTATCAGGAAAAGATTACGCTGGTTTTTGTAGGGGGGTTAACATAGTTGAAGTTTTGCAAGATGGTGAAATATAAGGCAGGGTGGGCTCTCTTTAAAATAAAAATATAAGCACAAATGAATAGAGGTGATCAAAACTTGATGAATTCTACCAGTTCTGTTACTTTCAGTATCCAGCTCCAGAACAACTGAAAATTGTAAGTAGGCACTGGTCAGTGAGCTGTTTACCCCAGGGTGTTTTTCAGCATATTAGGATTGATTAGCAGTAGAGCAAGCTATAATCTTTAAACATGCCTGTGGGCTTTGTTTTCATCTACAATTAATTTTTTTTTCCTTTTTTTTTTCCTTAGCATTGATTTAGAATATTGTACTATATAACACAATGACTCTGGATATATCCAGATTTATTGGGTGCTCAGGTAACTAGAAACTATAAATTATTCCAGTGAGGATCCCAGAGTATACAGATGAAATGTTAAGAGATGCTAGATAGGCTCTGCTAGCTGCAAGAAGAAGGGCAGTGCTGACAACAGTATGTTACTGGTGGCTTTGACACTGACAAAATGTTATGATATGAGAGGGAATCACAGTTATACTGATGATGTTAGGACCATTGCTGACTTTCTGACAGTCACACGTCAGGTAGCTCTGACTAAGTTAGAGATCTGTGCATGCTAAGCTTTTTACATTGTTGGGGGTGATAAGAGAATCCAAGGATTTTCAGACCAAGTCAACCTATTTATCAATTTTTTTGATCTGACTTTCTGTTTTTCAGAATAGTGGTGCTGAATGCTACTGAAAGTTAAGTAGTGCTAACTCTTGTGGTGTTCAGCTGGTAGTGTCTATAATGCTGCCCTTGCAGCTTGGTTATTGAGCTAACCGCAACGCAGCATTATCAGGCTTTAATACAGGTTCTGGCCTAGTGTCTTCAAACTTTAAAGACAGCATTCTGTTCTCTTCAGAAAACTTCTGAGATAGTTAGTGTAGTGGTTTACACTTTGCTCCCATAACAAATACATCACTATAAAAAAATAAAAGGTGATGCCAGCAGTCAGGAAGAGCAGGCAGAAAATGGTCATGCAACCCAGAAACTGTTTTGTCTTGTCTAAACTAAAACTGGGAGTTCAATGATTCCTTTTTCCTTTGGCTGTTCCTAGTGCCTACATTTTTTAAATAGCATATTGACCATGCCTGCCTTTAATTCACCTACATTTAGGGAAATATATTCTTTCTGCTTTGGTCTTGGTCTCTATCAATTTTTATCTGAAAGACCTCTGAATCTGTATATTATGTAAATGGATGCAATAAGGGAAATCTTTGAAATCTGGATCTCAAGAGCTTGAAGCATGCCTCTCAATAAAGTTCCACAATTTAATAAAATTGTCTGTGTTGCTGACCACAAATTCAAATGCTGAGAAGCAGAGTGCAAGACCTAAGCCTAACAAGTTCATTCTCTTATTTCATTTAATGTAGACCAAACATTTAAAAATCTACCTCTGTCTGAACCAGTGCAGAGAGAGGGCTTTTATTACTCCTTTTTGAGAAGCTTGGACCTACAGATACATGCAAACAATGTGAATAAGTAGGCAAATTAGTAGGCAAAGTACTAGTACAAGATGCCTGAGAAATAATAATAAACTCCATGACTGACCTAATAATAATCTGGTATCTTTCAGAATTTTCTCTTAAACTTTTAAATTGTATTTTATAGACTTGGGAACCTGCTAGTGGTTAGTTTGATTTGGGCTTATCTCTGTTTTCATTGAATTAATACCTGAAAAACTAAAGTTTCTGTACACACTTCAAATAGCAATCCATAAAGGAAATGGAAGAAAAAGCCAAACAGTTTTATGCCCCTTACTATAACTGATAGTCCTTGTGAGAGGACTGAATAAATAATAGCAGACTAAATCACTTCGTAAACTTGGTTCAAAAAACTTTAAATTTATAAAATAAATGTCATTCTTTCACAGTTGATGTTTTTGGATTTTTTTCCCTGTTGCTCTTGCAGAGGATGTAACTCCTCTGTGAAGTACAGCAAATAGAGTTAGTCTGCAGACTACTTTACCCAAAACAGTCTTTGTTCCTACCTTTCAAGTCTGCAATCTGGTAGGGTAGACAGATTTTTGATAAATTAATGCATAATAAAATGTGGTTAGATTTTATTTTTCCCCAATGTGTTGTACTATCAAAAAGATCTTGGCAGGTACTTTAACTTTGCTGTGGCAGGTATGCATGTAATTATTCCTCATCCTTGCAAATGTAAAAAAAACAACCAACCAACCAAAAAAACCCACACAAAACTCAAGCCACTTTGTTGCTGGCCAGGATTAAAATTGAAGCTTGCTTTGCGGTGGTGACACGAAGAAAGGAATTAACTGTGATGGTATGAATTTCATCACCTAGCTATTCAACACATTTCATTCACTCCAAGTCTTTAACAGTTTTGTAAATAAAATGCAGGGAGGCAGGATTTTTTTTGAAGCCTCCATAACTCTCATTACCTTCTACTGACCTTACACTCAGGAACTGCATCCCTCTCTCTTCCTTACTGCTGCTTTTGTAATATCATTTTATGGGGACTGTCACACACTGAGAACAGAAATATCTGCATTGCTGTTCTCTTTAGAATTATGCATAAATAAAATTTAAAACTGTATTGCAAGGACTGAACGGATCATTAAAAACAGGAGAGAGAGATGGGAATTGCAAAACCACTAAACAAGCTGGAGTGGAAACTATCGATGTGCTAGGAAGTTAGCAAGAAGAGAAGAGGAGGGGAATGGCAGAAAAGAGAAGTGATGGTCAGGGTGGTGGTCAGAGGCAATGGAGGGAAAAAATCAGAGCAAAGCGTCTACTGACACAATAGCTGCATAGATGGCTAAATCTGTAATGAGCAAGAGCCTTGATACAAGGTCGACAATCAAGTGTAAGATACCAGGAGGAGACTGAGTGTTTTAAATGATGACCACTGATATCCCAAAGTAAAAGCATTGTTATGATGAATAGAAAAAGAAGAAACAGGAGACCAAACCAAAGAAAAATAAATGGGTAGTAAGCAGATTGACAAAAGAATTTGGGAACTTAGGAAAAAAGAGGCACTTCACTTAAGAAAAGAGGAGATTAGTAGGAGAGTAAAAGAAGGTGGGAGAAAAAGTTGCTGTCATAAGAATCGGGCAACAAACAAAGTATCTGACCAGAAGGAGATAAACTTGCATGCAGAGTGGGTGATGCAAACAGCCTTGGGTCGAAGCAACTCTGAGGATTCCAAAGCAAAAGGAAGTGGTACAGGTCAAGTTGAGGAGAGACAACTGAAGGAGACTGTCAGGATACATTTTTTGTGGTCTATACGACTTAATGTGATGTAGAATGAGATTCAGTAGCTCGGTTCATGTTACTTCACTTTTCTTTGTCCTTCATTTTAATTCCCCACTTTACTCCCTGCTGCTCTTCAACCAGATGTTTTTCTTTCTCATCTTGCTTTAGCCCATCACTTTCCACTGGTTCAGCTAGAATCCCCTTGCCTGCACTGGTTTGTTTTTTTTAACTCTCCAACAAAGCCTGATGCCATTTTATGACTTCATTTTGTAATTGGGGGGTGGGGAGGGGGGGGGTGTCTTTTTTTCTACTGCAGAAAGAATTACCTTTTTCTTTCAGTAATAGTGAGACTCTTAGCTTTGTTAAATCAAAGCAGGTATACAATACAGTAGAGGGATCCAGAAACTGCTGTTAGCAAATATGAAAATCCAGAGTTTAAACAATAAATAACTTTTTGTTGGCAATAGTGAAACTCTTAACTTTTCATAAATCAAAGCCATCTTCTCCAATACAAGTATCCTTTTCATAAACAAATTACTACTCAGATGCAGTTAGTCTATTAAATGGTTTGCTTTAGTACAGAGACTTCATATTTTATGACAAATTATTTTTGTAAGATACGAAAGCTGCTTCATTAGCTTCCCAAAATATGAGGCAATTACTAATTAGATACATCTTTTTTTTTCCTTAGCAATAAATAATCTATTGCATGTTTTGTTGCAGTGAAGTCTTAGTTATGCTAGCTTCTAGCTTTGATTTCAGAAATTACTTTTCTGTATATAAAAGTAATCTTTGGAACTGCTAAGCAATTGTGACCTCTGCTGGAAGCCTTAAAACTGATTCTGATAGAGAGTGACCACTGGAAATCATTATTATTGTAACTTTAGGCACTGATCTGCAGTGTGCCAGTCACTGTACAAATGGATTAAGAGATTGTACCTACTCGGGGGAATTTGCAGGATAAATAGAAAAATGGATAAATAGAAAAGGCAAATACCACATAAATAGAAAATATAAATAAAACCAAAGAGGGCAACAGTGGCTGGACTAGATGGATAATCTGTCTGCCTCTTGGACTGCTTGTGCTACCTCTGAAATAGTATAAAATATTGATGAATGATCACTGTGCTTATGGACATGGCTATAAATATCCTGATAAGACAAATACTCCAGATTCATAGTTTGAAAAAATATTCCTTAGGATTCTGTGTCATTGTTTCTAAATAGAAAAGTGAAATGGGAGAAAAATTTTGTTCAGCAAGAGGTTCAGTGTTGAGTTTCTGCTGGAAACAATATGACAGTCATATGTGTCAGAAGAAGCTGTTTATGGAAGTACCAAGAACCATATAATCATTGATTTGGAATTGCCTTGAGCCATCCATTCATGATTCCAGCCCAGAGTAAATCTTGAAAAGCTTGTAACCCCAGTGCTTCAAGTGATGCTAGTTCAAGGCTGTTCTTCAGCATGAAATGTACAATAAAAACCAAATTTCATTTATATTCTTGGAAAGAGACGTTTACATTTGACAATTTACAGTAAAGAATGAACTGATTGTGGAGTTTTGAAAAATTTAAATTAATTTACCACTTTTCTTAGAGTGGAACATTTGCCATCCTGAACATATGGTTCATTAAGGCTTCAGAAACTGTTTACTGTGGTTAAAAAACAGGGTTGTGGGAATTCTAAAAAGCAATGCAGGAAGATCAGAGCTCTTGATGTCAGAAGGCCCTGAAGCCAAGGCCATCTCACTCTTTCCAGTGCATCCCTGCCTTCTGTGAAGATCCGTATAATACTTTGCATGTTATTTTTTAAATATCTTTATATTGTGATTGTGTCAAACTTCAGGCATATTAATAAGACCATTTTATGTGCAAGTGTCATATAATGTAAAATTGGCTGGCATGAAACTAGTTGGGAAATAGCATTAGTTTAACATAAACACTAGCCCACTTACTGGATGCCCAGGCCCGGCTGTCATACTTGGAAGAACCAGTTCATTTTCCAAATTAAACCTTTAGGCACTATTCAAATAAATGGGAAAACTTCCATCGATTTTGGCCAAGAGAGCTTAGCCCTAGATAGCTTACAATCTATAAATAGCTCTTTTAAGAGAAGGGGAAAAGAGGCAGGGAAGAGTCGAGAGATGGGAAGTCTGTTTACAGTAGGAAAAGAGCACTATGATCCCTCTGCCTATTCCTTATCCTTTCAGCAAAGAAACTAGGAATAGTGTTGTCATTTCATTAAATTCCTGGAGAGAGAGAATATTTCAAAGAAGACTCAAAAGATTATTTACTGATGACAGAAATAAACTGGGAATGTTTCTTTTTCTTAAGAGAATAAGTCTTCAGGCAGTCATTTTGGTGAACTTAAATGAAATATAAATGAAATACCAAAATAATCACACTCTTTATTTCCTATAGATTTTAATCTTTTATACATCCCTTTTTTTTCAATGAGTCTGTTTAACCCTTCTTGGCTTTTGCAGGGACCTTCAAGGTGCTTTTGTGTCATACCCTTAATAATCATGCTTTAGCAACGTGCTCTGAATTATTCCAGATCCTTCCAGTACAGCTCTAGAGCGTATATGTATCAGGAGACGAAATTGTGATCATGAGAAATGTTAGATAATATGCTTGTTTGTTTATTTTCAGCTTCTAGAATTTTATTTTTTAAATGATTCTTAGATTTTCCTGGAGGAAAAGTAATATTCTTAAAGTCCTGGTGGAACAGTTGATGCAGAATTCACAGTCTTGCAGGAAAATGTTATTTTTTTTATTTAAAATTTAGCAAAGATTGCTTTGAACTATTATTATTACAGTTGGTTTTGAAGAGCTGTGGACCAACTAGAACTTACAGTTTGACATAGAGCTTTTTGCATGTAACATTATAGCATCTGTTTATGCAGGAGGAAGAAAAGATTATTTGTGTGGATTCTCTTGGCTTTTGCAAAAATACTAAATAATTAATACAGACTGCATGTTAGGGGCCATAACTGATGAAGATGGTTGACTGGATTACCATTGTCCACAAACCAGTTTTACTTTTATTTTTACATTTTTAATGCAAGCTTACATGAATTCTAGAAGTATATAAAAATGGTTTCTTCCCCCTGTCATTCTCTTCCAGTATATTTCCCCACCTAAGCCTGGCTGCTTTTAATACAGTTTCTCCAGATGTACCTAGGATATTTTAGAATGGATGGAGATTATTTTTCCAGTATCTGTGGTAAAGTGTGAACATACATATCTCTCTTGACCTACTGTCTTTTAATTTAATAGTTTCATTTGATAATTTGCAGTCTTGTTGCCTTTCCCTGGGGGAAAGTATTCACAAAACAATTTTACACAATACTATAATTATTTTCTCCCTCTGTGTCTTTGAAATAATTTGCTTTTATGGATAAGGTCCATACTTTGACACCGTATACATAATATATATATAAAATGTTATTTCTAACCAGTTGTCTCAAATATATTGCTGTGCTTAGATGAACTGCTTTTTTATGTTTCGCTTCCTTTCTGTACTCTGTCCTATAAATTCTGACAGAAATCACCATAGGCATGTAGGTGCACTGATAGTTATCTGTGGGTGTAAAAGCAGGCCTTGCTTTTGAATACCTTATTATCTAGTGAGCAACTGAACTATCCAAATGACTTGACCAATGTCCCAAAATATTACCTACTGTTTATAGGTCTGGAAGGTTGCAGGAGATACCTTTATTCAATCAGTATACAGAATGAAGGAAAACATAAGATTTGTTTATAGGCAAAAAACTAAGTGGCTTGCATAATAATAGATATACTAGTTTAAACGATATTTTCATCTCATCCAATACCTTTCTGTGCTAGTAGCCAGTAAAGTATGACGGAACAACAGATACAGGAAACAGAGCAAGTTAGATTATTTCTTGGGTAAGTCCTCCTCACCTTCATTGATGAGAAGTACAGGGATTTTGACATCTGGAAGCTGTTGGTTCACCATAATGTTTAATAGCAATTGAAGGACGTTCTTTCATGAATTTCTGTTACCCTTCTAAATGCATCCGTTCCTGCTGGCTTCCACAACATACACAATTTATGCTTAATGCTTTTAATTACAGACCTTAATTGTTTTAAAATCTACTTCCTGTTAATTTTGCTGACTACCTTGACTGCTCCTTGTTCACATTTTTCCCACTATTTATAGATTTCCCAGGCCACCTCTTTTCATAGCAGAAGAATCCTAGGCACTGCATTGATCTAAGTGAAGTCCATCAACACTTACCGAGTCCAGTCTGTGTCATTTCTCCTAAGCTGAACAGAACCATGCCTTGTCCTAACTGAAAATATGAACGCTAAAGACACAGTGAAAAAGAAAGAAACTGTGTTGATGTGGTTAAGATTACATCAGTGCCCTAGCATGGCAGAGGGGATTAATGTGGTATGAACATGCTGCTTTATAGCCGAAGTCTTGGTCACTTGTCACCTGATTTATAAATATGTCCTCACGCCTTTTGATAGACCAGTGGTTTCAGCCCCAAGATTTTGACTAACTTCCAGATTACCTAGAATTTCTTCATCCTCTTAGGCAGATGTTGTATATTCCTTGCTTCCTATTCCAAAGCATTTATCTATTATCTATATAGAGGAGCTTCGCACAACTATCATGCTCTAATCCTGACGGAGCTGAATGGATAGGAGCAGGAATTCCACTATGTAACTGCTAAAGCTCTTTTCCATTTTGGGTGATGGATTTGTAGATAAAATTAATATTAATGTTGTTACTTTTGAATGAGATTCTCATATAAGAAATTATACTACCATCATGCTAAAATGAATTACAAATCAAGAGATTACTATTTTAATTATTAATGTCACTCATTACAAAATATAAAATTTATAAGGGTTTGGCCTACAAGGTATTCCAGACCATTATAGAGATTTACTCTTCCTAATACCCTTTTACTAAATGTAAGGAGCAACTTGAAAATTTTTTTGTACCTGTGTCAGTGACAGTCTGCAAAGGGAAAGGTGATAGCTGACCTTTTCAGAAAAATGGGACATATAGAAATTAGAAAGTAATTGTAGTGATCATAATTTGTAGCAAAATGTTTGTCAATTTCTTGATTAAAAAGCTTTATCAGTAAAAAAAATTACTTCCTCAAACTCATTTTATAGGTTTTGATATGCTTTACTAATGAATAGATGACTCAAGTGTAGGATGAGAATTTATACGTGGCATTGCAGGAGGGAGTTGCTTGCTTGCTTGTCTCTCTGCTTTCAAACCAAGGGAAGTATTTCATGCATTAGTGTCTTACAGGGGTAAAGCCAGGAAATGCTATACCTTTTGAGATTGCAGTGAAGAGCCAGCAGCTAATTTGTCTTTCCAATAAAATACAGCATAGCAAAAAGAATTAATGTGATTTCAAAGTGCATATTAAGATAAAATTCTGATCTTTTTGAAATTACACTGGCATTCTACTAAGGATTTGAATGGAGGAGGATATTAGTCCTCATTTTTGCAAGAATGTATGTTTTGGGAGCCTTTTAGAGTTTTTGCAGTAATTTATTAAATCCAGCCTTAAAAATGGAAATTTTCCAAATCGGAGACTCTTGATTTTACCATAAGCTTCACTGTTGAATACACAAGTTCAGACTAGCCTGATGAAATACCTTAAATGGAAGAGTAATCATGTCAGGTTCCCTTTGGAATCACTGGGGAGAAAAAAAGTCTAACCCAGTCTTTGGAGGAGCATATCTGTCATCGAGCCTAATGTGACTGCATGGCCAACCAGAGTCCATTTAACTGACATGCCTGAATTAGAGTGAATCTGACTCAAAGATCGTAGACAAAGAATATTCTTGGACACTGCAAGGCAGGACAGTGCCTGCATTTTATTGGGATTGTGAATAGTTAAACCACTTCGAAATACAGGCACTCAGCTTTCTGATAGCTATAGGGTGCATAGTCCAAAAGGAGTCATAGGTTAGATTTTGCCACAAGCCATAAAGATAAGCTTGCAGATGAACAACTGAAAATGTGATTTTTATCTAAAGATATAGTCTCAAATTTTAAGTAGCTGCACTCATTTAAATCTTAGAAACTACAAAGTCTATGTAAAGTCTTAGTAAAGACCTAAATATTCAAAGTGTGTATTGTGCACTATGTTAACATTTTGCAGTGATGGGGGGTGAAATATTCAAAACTGAGAAAGCTTTGCCTAATATGAGGTATGAGACAGATTTTGACTGACAAATGACACAACTGGCATTAAACTGTAAGCAAGTGAGAAGGCAGAGTGGAAGGAAATGCATTTCTCAGCTTGTGGGTACATTACCTGAAGCTGAGTGCTGAAGGCAGTAAGTACAGACTTCCCTAAATAATATTTTATACATGATGCTACTGTCCCTAGTTACAGTAAGTTCTTTATTTCATTAGTATTCTGAGTCCTCTGCACTTCCCTTGTGGAGGAAGTGCTCTCTAACTTTGGGAACAGCAGTTTTCCAGCTCTAAGCCAAATAAAAAGGGAATGCAAGAGAGAAACCTTCTATTTGTTGTATTTCTGCTGCTGCAGAGCCAGCAGAGGGAGCTTAAGTAACAAACCCTCTTCCCAGTGCTTATTAATAATACAAAAGTACATAAACAAATAAATAAAAGTCTGCCATGATAGCCTATTCCCTGTAGGAAACAGGACGAAAAAGAAAATCAGTTGCTGTTGAATGGAAAAGGACAAAATCAGTACAGAAACTCTTCTAGTAGATGAGAATGCACTAAAACTAACAGTAAAAAGTTAGCATCTTAAAATCTAGGAATCTATGTCAAATTTATAGGGAATAAATATTTTTAGACTTTTCTCCATACCCAAGAAACTTATTGTTGAGCTTATTTGCTTTTGTTTTTATATGAATGCTCAGATTTTTAAAAAGCAAAGTATTGACTTCTTACTTCACTCCTGACTTACAGGTGCTGGGACTTTAGGAAAAATACTTCAGATAGGTTTGCACTGTGCTTTCTAGTGCAGTACAATAATATTCAAGAAAGTCCTAAGTCTTTTTATCTCTTTACCTATCTCAGCAGGGCAATCAACTCTGTACAAAGTAAGAGATGAACAAACAGGAAGATAATATCCATCTCTTCTTCAAGGAGCTACATGAGGTCACTCAGTATATGACTTTTTCAACTAAGGCAAGCAAATACTGTGGCCCAGGATCACTTGTCAGACCAGTGTCAGAGGTAGGTGAACTCTAGTTCAATTTGCTTGACTGGCCCTACCAGGTTTCCTGTTCATCTGGGGAGGCTAGTGCACTTCTTTTAAATGTCATGAGCATAGCATCTCAATTGAAGTGTATAAAATTTTGCCTATTGTTGGCAACCTTAAGGAACATAATTTTAGGAAATAATCTAAAGGTCTAGAAGAGGCATGAAAAAGAATCACAGGAGTGTTCTCAGGCAGGGGGTTTTTGTTGTTTTGAAATGTGTGTATTTTTGTGCTCAATATTTATGGCAATATCTTTGTTACAGAAAGGTTGGGTTTTAATCAAATTATTATATCAAAGATTTACTAAGAATTGGTGGCTTTCTGGAAAGACTGGTTAGTATTAAATAAGAATTTTCTAATAACAACTCTGCTGTTAGAAGCCAATATTGATTGTATAGCTTGTTGCAGAGCTGTCCACTGAGCACATTGTAAAATGATGTCCTCTTACCTAGTTTCTTTCACTTGAAGTGTATTAGAGAACAGTTACTGAAACAAGTGTCAGTGATCTATAGACTTGTTGGGTGTATGGTTTATTTCCATCTACATACACACATTTATTCCATGTTACCACTTCTAAGTGCCTAGTTTGGGGGTGTTCTGCTTGAAAATGCAAGCCTTTCAAGTTATGCACACTGTTCTGATTTGGTTTTCATCCCCATATATAAATTTGGTTTATGGCTTTAATAACAGGAAGGCAGACCCCTCAATAAAATTTTTCTGAGTTCCTTTCATCTTCTTATGGGTCAATACACCACTTGGCTGCCTGCCTCTTAGCAGCCAAGCAATCAATCCCCTTTGGAAAAGACTTAGACCAATTTCCTACTTGCTGTGTACTTAATAATTGTCCCAGTTCGTTGCGGTGTTAAAATTATTTTATTTTGCCAGGTGATAATCTCTTTCCAGTAGTCCTAAAGTGTCATCTTGTGGCTAATACTGGTTACGATTTTATATCTTCAAGAGAAAACATAGCCAAACATCAAATATAGAAAATCTGTAAGTTCTTCTCTGGGTATTGATAAGATTAATTTGGGGAGTCAAGATTATTTTATTCTAACTGAAATTGCATCATTGGGGTTTACTGTGGAAATAACTGATGATAGATAGTAACAAAAATCTATTAAGAAGTTCATAATCCATTTGCAAGCTACTGATAGATTTTTTTCAATGGTTAAATACAGTCATATGACTTCAGGATGCATGAAAAAACAAGTCATAACAAATTATTAGATCTTTGAAATGCTCATCTGATTGCTCTGTAATACACCTCATTTTCACACTTGAATGAAGCAAACGAATTATATACCTTCAGAAGTGAAATAGTTAAATTATCACACTGTTCCCAGGATAACAACTCAAATATAAACTGCTTCAAATTAGCACAGAGCATCCCAGATTGCTCAGCTACACAATCAATCTGATGTCCTTTTTGAGGGCGGTAAGAAGCCAGTTTGAGTATTTGACTGAGTAGACTGCAACTTCTTGCATCAAGCAAAGAAAACTGCAACTTCTTGCATCAAGCAAAGGAATCCAGGTCTCTTTTAGAGGAATTTCATCTAGGACCTTTGAAAAATGGGGTAGGGAGGAGCTTTGACTATGTTGCAGTATTTTTGTCTCAACACTTTTTCAATGGCACTTCTGTTGCCATTTTAAATTATTTTGTTTCAATATAAATGTTTGTTAGGTATAGAAACATTTTTTGCGTTAAACTTCTACAGTTTTAAAGTTTTTTTTCTAGGAAATTAAAATTTTCTGTCTCAATCCCAATTCAGAATTGTGTCAAGCTCGGGAAATCTGAAATTTTAAATCCTTTAGATAAAAACCTTTTGCTCTCTACACTTACATGTAAATCACTCACTGATAGTATATTACCTAGATTATGGGGGGTTTCCTGTATTTGTGAAATTCTCCTTTGAAAGAAGACATATATCATTTCTGTTTGCTGCAATATTGTACAGGATCCAAAACTATTTTCAATCAAGCAAGATGAAATTTCATCTCGCTTGAATGTGAGACAGTCTGTTTGACCTGAAATGTAGCATTTTATTTTCAAGCACTTATAAAAAAGTAAAGAGAATAAATAATTAGATTCATAGAAATAAAGTTGAATTTCCACTTTTATATACAACAATTTTAGCCTTACAGCTCTTGTGCTTTATGAAAGCAAACCAAGTTCAATTTCTCTTTCTTCCTCACAGATTTGAACAACTATCCCTTTGTTCCAGTATAGTTCTCAGGCTATGAGTATTATGGACTTTGGGAATCGCGATAGTTTTGTAGCCACTGTCTCCTGCTGGTAGTGTTCCACTTCCTTTAGTCACAGAAACAGACGCTAGGTCTCAGCTTCCCACCTCCCATGTAACTGGTTTGATGTCCTGAAATTTGGGTCATTCTCTACTACTTCAGCAAGGTCTTGATGACTACCTGATGTGTGCACAAGACATGGAACAATACAGCAAGAGTGTCGTGATGGCTGGAATGAACCTCTGTGAGACCTTGTTTTGTCTGAACTGCCTAATGCATGGATTTCTTGCTGTCACAAAGACTATTCTGACACCCGGTGTTCACCCAGTCCATGATTGTACACCATCGCAGAATCTCTGTATAGGTGTCTCAAAATAGCCTAACTGCTGCAAGGGTCTAATAGAACAGCCTGTCTGCAATGCCATGTGCTGCCTGCAGTTCTGATTTCTTACAGCATATTTATGCATGTCATAAAGAAATCATTCCTTCTAAACAGTTTTTTCGAAGGTCTGTGATAATGCTATAAATATATCTAAATTGTTGATTTTTTTTCTGACTACTTGAACTTAAATCAATGTAGATGATAATCTCATTCCTGAAACTGAATAAGGACCTGAGTCAGAGTTAGCAGTGTGGCTTCAGTAAGTAAAATATTTGTAGTAATGTGCAGTATATTCAAAACTAGTTCTTAGAATTAGTAGAAGGTAGTAACTTTATAGATTTAAATTAGAGCTGCTACCGGGTCTGTTCATCATGTGTCTCTAGGACTGAAGTGTTGCATGACAAGTCATCCTCCAAATTTTAGGCCATCTCCAACATGCTCACAGATGGTGGGAGGTAGGGATTGTATGCAGTTTTATGCTAAAGATGGATTCCCCAACAACAGGGAAACCTCCAGCTGAACCATTTCAGTGATCTTTGTGCTGTTTGCATTTTGTAAAGCAGACCCAGGCATTCCGAAGTTTTCTGTGAAAGAATTTGCAAGGAAAGGCACATAACTGATTCTTTGTAACGGGGTTCTATTTTCTTCATGATCCAAACCAGTGCAAAGTAGGCAAAGCCTTGACGCTTCTGTTAAATATCAAGTTGTCCAGGTACTTGTCAATATCTGATCATCTGTCTTGCAAGAAACCACAAATGGACTTAGAAGGAAACAGCAAACTTTTCTCCCACTCTTTGGTCTCTTGTTTTAAACTAATAGTGTAACCTTCTAAGAGGTAGGGAATCTCAAACATAAGTATTCCCTACAGTTTCTAGCACCAAGGATTTTGAAAAGTCATGCATGTTCTTAGGCATGTCTGTAATAAAAATGCTATCCCACGTTTATTTATATTGCAGTGACATGCCATAGTTGCTAAATTATTTTGAGTGAAAAAGTACACATTCCCTGCCCCCGAACACATGAAATCTAAATTCATTTGCACAAAGGGCAGTGTAATTAATGCATAGACAGAATCATCCCTCTGAGATGAGAGTTGCTAATGAAAAGAAATATTCCTGTTGTTTTGATGAAAGTGTTGGCTATTTGTAACGAGCTCATTTGTGTGTAATATTTTCTGCTGCAGAACATATCTTTAAAATAGATTTTTGAGTTACAAGCTGTGAATGAACTAGCACAGATACCTACTCTAATGGTAACTTCCAGTGAATTCTGCTTCTGAAGTACTGTAAGGTAAATTAGATATTGATTTCTGACAAAATGGAAGACTTGTCTCATTGCTGAATTTTGAATCTTACAGATTAAATAAGAATTTGATAGCCAATGCTAAAACTTACTGTTCTTTGTGTTATAGATGTATCTGGAGTGCTGAACTGAAAGGTTCCCCTGCACAAATACACAGAAAAAAAAAAAACAAAAACCCAACAACAAACAAAACCACAACTGTAGAAAGAGAGGATAGGGGGATGCAGTAAAATATAAAACATTTGTGGTTTTGCTCCAGAAGTTAAAACTTCCTGGGTCAAATCTGCTATGCCTGATCATGTAGGAGCAACCAAGCAGAAAGATGACCTTGATTTTCACTAGAGATAATTGTTCAAATATTTAGCTATATCCTACCCACTTTAAGATTCGTTTATGATTTCACCCAAGATGCTCTGATTTCTGCAAGTGTGCAAAATGTATATTTATACCATCTCAGCCGTGTTCAGCCACCTTCTCAGAGAGCACGAAGATGTGTGAAACAAATGCCTGAAGCCAGTTTCTACTCATATTTTTCTACATACACAAGAAGGGAGCGCTGCGTGCTTGACCTGCAGTAGTGAATCTAGCAGGGAACATAATTCATCCGTGAAATTATTTCATAAGGATTCCATCAAAACTACAAGATAAAGCTTGACACATTTTTATGTAGGTTTGTCAGCTTTTCTCCAACAGTCCCAGCTGGATGCAAATATTCTCTATTTTATTGTCCTTGCACTCTGTGGTGCTCTGGTACTGTCTCTGCTTGTATTATAATACATAGTGAGTTTGACTGGGTAGGTCTGCAGTCACGTCCAGTTCTGCCTTATTGAAGTTTACTTGGTATAGTGCCTTTAGAAACAAGGCAGGGCTTCTGACATATAAGTGAAGTCCAGCCCCGCTACTTCACTTTGAGTGCCCTGTTACTGTTCTGTGTTGGTACACTATTAAAAACTGTGATGCCTCATTTTGGTTCTGACAGACAGCACGTGTGACAGTAGCATTTTCTTTGCATTCTTAACATATTGTGTAAAACAAAACAGGATTTACTGATTTATGAAGTAATTGTCATTGTATCTGAGTGAGACCAAAAACTGGTTTGTAAAAAAAATTTTCTGTTTCCTTTCATTTGCTGAAAAATATGTAAAACTGCATCTCCCATTCACAAGGTCTAAGTTTGCTCTAGGAAAACAAATTATGATGTCCTCTCTGTTTTCAGATTGGCGAGATAAGGGTGTTTAGAGAAATTCTATTGAAAGTAAATTTTTATATACGGAACTGAAATGTGTTACCATGCCTGGGTAAAGGCACAGCTAAGTTTCAATACTTAATCTGAGTTTTCAGCTCAAAAGGAAAAAAGGCAATTTGGTATTTTAACATATCCAAAGTTGTTTTTTTTTTCCTTAATGTCTATTAAATCTGCTAGTAGTTAGTCTGTTAAACCTGTTAAACCTGGGCTTTTTCAGGATGTGTATTTACACAAATTATTGTCCAAATAAGATAAGACCATTTGCATATTCAAATACAGAAGGCATCTTTAAAGCTCTCTCACACAATACACTTCAGATCCATTTCTTCTTTCTAGCCATAGACTGTGGTTATCTAAACATTTATAGAATCCATTCTTTGCATGGATAGATAAGTGATAAAAAGGTATGTGAAGCAAAATAACAGCTTTTCAGGACAGTTTTGGAATAAAAATTTCTAAGCAGACAACTTAAACTCCAGGTAGGATCCAGTTAATCTTCCCTGTACTGCCTCGCTGTGTATCAGCCTAATGGAAGCCATATCCTAAGAAATCTTCCCCCAGGCCTTTCAAAGGGTTTGATGTAAATGGCAAAGCATACAAGTAAAACATTGTTCGAGGATGTGTACTACATGTAGGATGTGGCTGTTAAAAACTGAATAATCTCAATATTTTATTGTTTATTAAACTGAATGCTAAGCATATGTTTTATGAAAAAGCCAGATCAAGACTTTTTAAAAAACAAACAAAACCCCCAAACAAATAAAAAAACCAAGCAAATCACGGTGCTGAGACACCTTCTTAGCCTGGAAATGTAAAGGAAGCCTCTGTATCCATCCTTTGGGGATAATGATGTTTTGTGATGTTTTACTCATTCCTTTGACCCAATAGAAATTATTTTTCTTTAGTCTTTTTCCCAGATTGAAACAACGGAGAACAGACCAGATTTGACATATGTCATGTTTTGAACCTAAGAGTCAGCTCACTTCCCACCTTGTTTCTCCCTACCTACTTTCCCTTGCTGCAGTATCACCCTGCCATACTTCACGGCCGTGGCTTTTCTGAGGGAACAGCCTGTGCTCCCCTTAAGGAACTTGGAGTACGGTGAAGCAGTGCTGCATACATTGTGCTACCCCATAGCACTGCATTTGGGACTCATTTAAGAGGCAAATTCCCTGGACTGACATCTAAGGCCGCAGATGCTTTCTCACTGAATATTTCAGGATGGCCATCTGTCCTGGTTTCAGCTGGAATAGAGTTAATTGTCTTCCTAGTAGCTGGTACAGTGCTATGTTTTGGGTTCAGTACTAGAAGAATGTTGATAACATAAAATCATAGAATCATAGAATCATTTAGGTTGGAAAAGACCTTCAAGATCATCGAGTCCAACCATCATCCATGCCCACT
>JAVJGG010000039.1:11938206-11976638 GCA_035590195.1 Aviceda cuculoides
CTGAACTCAAAACACAGCACTGTACCAGCTACTAGGAAGACAATTAACTCTATCCCAGCTGAAACCAGGACAATACTTCTCTCATATCAAAGCATTTAATAATTTTTGATGCCTCTAGATGCAGATAGAAACCCTTTTTCTACTCATGCTTATCAGTTCTAGGTAAGGTTCTGGGTATGTTTGACTTGTCTGCCATGAGCCATATTCCTTAAAGTAAAAGTAGGACCTGATAGCTCGCTTAAAGATGTTTCTTGAAAGTTCTGCCTAGCACTTTTGATTGTCCCTTTATCCACTATTTTATATTTTCCTACTCCTTCATGTTACTGTTAATTTTTTTTCTGCATTAGCAGTTTCAGCAGCCAGTATAGATATAGACTCTTCCACCTGCCCAATTTACAATTCCCATAAATCTTTGTATACTTCCTTCTTCTGCAGATGGAGATATACTGACCTGTAAGTCATGGGGATCTATCTGCATTCTTTCTTCAGTCACTTTTCATCAGAGTGGGTTATTTCTTTGAATTTATGTTTCTGTCCAGGGAGCTTTAAACTGCATGTCAGGTTTTTGCAATCTCTCTGTGTTCTTCTATTGTTTGTTCCAATCTTAGAATATAA
The DNA here is from genome assembly GCA_035590195.1 of Aviceda cuculoides. Classification (NCBI taxonomy): domain Eukaryota; kingdom Metazoa; phylum Chordata; class Aves; order Accipitriformes; family Accipitridae; genus Aviceda; species Aviceda cuculoides. The sequence continues at coordinate 11,938,822 of JAVJGG010000039.1, forward strand.
TCTATGAACTCTAAATGTCTTCACTGTCATAAAAAATTTATTCTCTCTTATTTTGAAATACTTCAGGCACAAGGTGTGAGCCAAAAGATATTTTGGGTAAACAGAGTCTCAGTAATGGCTGTTAAGTCCACAGACATTAATTTTTTTTTGTGGAAAAATAGCTGCCATTTCCCCTCTCCCCAGTGTAATGTGTCCAGAAAGTGTTCCCTTTCAACAATCTAGCTTCACTACTTGGGCCCTTAGCAGTTCCTATCCAGTGTACCTGCAATACTTGTGTGAGTGTTGGTGTGTAGGGCATAGTTATGATGGTCCTGGTCTCTGCTTATCTAAATTCTTTTCTTTTAGGTTTTCCTTGGAGCAGACAGTCTGAACTGTCATAACAGCAAAGCACAGCAGAAAAAAACAGATCTTTCATTTAAATTATCAAGTGCAACTCTCAGTCTATTGTAGAAGCTGTAAAGATACTTAAAAAGAATAAATTATACATAATTTATGTGTCATATAGGGTAGCTCTTCTACTTCCTCTTATATCCTGTTAAGAGGAAAAAGGGACACCAATGATAAACCCGCTTGAAGTGGAGAGGAGAAGGCTGGAGATGCCCAGTAGCTGTATCTCATATTCCACCATCAGACAGTGGTGCTGTACTGGGTGATGCCAGGAAGGTGCAGTCACTCTGAAGTTTGTCTGGCAGACACAGACTGCCTGCTGTCCCAGTGCCAGCACCCACTGTAATGGCTCCCCTCACCAGATCAGGGAAAAGCGAGGCTAAAAACGCTTTAGCAATACGGGAGGTGTTGCCAATGGCGTGTGCACACCAATATGCACACACAGCCCCTCACAGATGTGCGCGTGTACACTTTGACTGCTGCTCATAGCTGAGGATGAAGGACCTGCTGATGCCACACTAGTTGACACGAGTGCATAGTTTGAGCCAGTTTGTCTGAATTCCCATCCCTAGTCTAAAAAAAAAAAAAAAACAAACAAAAAAACCACCAAAAAAACCCCCAAACAACCACCATTTCTGTTTCTTATGAAGGTAGTGTTGTTTTGTTTTGGTTTTTTTTTTCCCCCCTCAGGTTCTCCACTAGCCTTCATAGCTCAATGAAGGCTTTGCAAAGACAGAGACAATGTTTATAAAGTGTTTCTCAGGAAAATTCCTTCCCCCCCTCTGCCAGCTTTTTCACTGGCAGAGACCATCTGCAACATGATGTAAGGAAAAGAGAACAAAATACACAGACTCATTAAAACTCCTTGTGGATAATCTAGTCTGGCTGATGCAGCATGGCATGCTGACCTGTGTAACAGCAGAGAACTCACCTTCCCCGTGAAGTGACACACCCCTACAAGTGCCTGGACATGGAGAAAGGTATGTAGGAGGACTGAGGTTAAAATAAAAAAGACAAAAAAGAAGTCCTGTATAAAATGAAGAAAGCTTCCATTTCATTCCCTTCCCCTGCCATTTCTCAGGCAAAATGAATACTTTGTTTTTTCTTTTGGTAATTAGCTACCTGCCTTTTCGGTATCTCATAAACCTGGTCCCTGGCTGCTTTTATAGAGGTACTCAGAAAAATGTGGCCATTCTTGGTGCTGTAGATAATTGTTCGGCATTTGTTCCTTTGCAGAGATAGAGTTACCAGCAGAGGTAGTATTCTCAGGTGCTCTTCCAGCCTTTGGAAAATAGTAATCTGTAGGCAATTTTCCCTCTAATGCTGTAGGCATGTGCTTCTCCTTTTGTGGCTGTTTACCAATTCTCTAACAGATTAATAGGAGAATAGTTCACTCAGTGACAATCTGAAACTTTAAAACACCCTCAAATGCCTCATTACAGACCAAATAAAATAGTTTGTTTTCTGTGAATGATTAGTCCCTCTCATATCTTCCTTGCTCCATTGCTTTCAAAATGCTAATCTCAGGGTGCATTATTTGCTTGTGCCAGCCTGTTTATAGCTACTGTATCCCTTTGGTGGAAGCTTACTGTATCTTCCTCATTTGCAGTAATCAGTGAATTTCCATGATCTATAATCATAATAATAAGTCAGTTGAGGCATATTTTTCAGAAAACCAATTTCAGTTTCTGGGTCTGGGCTGTCATCTCCACTTCTGTCACGTTATGTAAGACAAAGCAAAATGAATCATGATGCTAGACAGAAGTGTTTGAAAAAGCAGGGCTAAAGGGAGAAGAATCTTTCACAGCACATCTCTGAAGCACAGAGCTACTCAGCTGTATTGTAGTGCATTTAGTCTTTATAATGGTTTATGTGCTTTTTATTAAATGGTTGAAGCATTGTTATTCTCGGGCCTTTCAGGTCTTCTAGGCTGCCATAAAGCAGCTTTAGGACCAGCATAGCTCACTTGAGTGAACTTCGATGCATGGCATGCAGCTACAAGACGTACACTGCAGTGCCTCCCTAACAGCCAAAGAACCAAGGGACAGGAGAAGATGAGGTGGGAGTAGGTCACAACACAGGTGTAGCCAGGAGTTCAAGCTCCTTCAGCTCCTTGCCTCTGTCAGAGGACTTACATAGGAATACCACCTGTAAAAGAAACATGGAGGGATTTCCTGCTTCTTTTTCCACTCACATACAGGGTCTAGGGAAAAAAATCATGGGGCTTTCCATGGTAGGGAAGAATGCTCTTGCTAGCTGAAACCCAGCAGAGGGGAAGGGTAGGATGGGAAGGACAGGCAAGAACAACCATGTTTAGTTTTGGCCAGGGCACCAATATTAAATCATTTGCACTTAAAGAAGTTGTGAGGTGCTCTCTGGTGAGAAGGCAGATATATGATATTTTTGGTGCCACCTTCTCCAGTATTGAGAACTGGCCTCTTGTACTTCATGGCTTGTTGCTGAAGAAAAAAAGCATCTGCATCTAACCCTGAGGCAGTTTCCCAGCAGTTTTCAGTTCAAGTATTGATTGACTCTGGTGCTATAACTGAACATACCCTTAGGTAGCATGGACATAATTTTTTTAGCCATTACTGAAAGAAGTAGGAAGAGAATAGGTCAAGTTAGCCAAATTTTTACTGATCCTGTAAATAATCCTTATTTAAGTACAATGGAATCTTGTAGATAAATAGTGGCTATGCAGAGATACAAAAGCATCACAAATTTAAGAGATTATTTCTGCAACACACAGCATAATTCATATTAACAAGTGTGACACAGAAACTTAGAATCATGGAAAATTTTGCACTGCTAAGGACCTCTGGATGTCATTTAGTCCAGTGCCTGACTCAAACTAGGTCCAGCTAGAACAGGACCTTGGTTCAGCACCTTGACTAACAGAGTTTTGAGTGTTTCCAAATTTGGAGATTCCCCAACTTCTCTAGGCACCTCCCTTATGGTGAAAAATTAGAATTTCACATGTCCCAATGTGTGTTCTTTCCACTACATACCTCAAATAAAATCTGGCTCTATTTCCTGTACACTTTCCTGTTAAGTAAATAGTTGAAGGCAGAAAACTTGAAGATAGATAGCAGAGAAGACCTAAGAAGAGGTGATGGTGATCCTAGAAATCACACAGTAAAGTTTTCAAATGGGCTAGCTGCATTTTTGGAGTTACTGAGTGTTGGCAGACAGAGCTTGGAAAGATTTGGAAATAAGATGACTTTTCATGTGAAGGATCTTGATTTGCAGATGTGCTAGGGAACTATAAATAAGTGTTTTGTGTCTGTTCTCAGCTTCTTTTGACTCAAAACAGATTTTGGAAGTGAACTCTAGGGTTTGAGTTGTGATTTTTTTTTTAAATTTTTTTAAATTTTGTCTTTAAATGAAGGATAGACTGTCTGAACTCACAGAGTGCTGGGTGGTTTGGGATTTTACAGAAATGTGCAAAAGAAGAAAAGAGAACTGAAAGGTTGGATATCAAGTAAAATTGCACACCTGTGTGATTAGAGAGCCAATATCTCAGGGAAATTTCCAGCTTGATTAGATCAGGAGGAGACAGAGGTGGACCTTCAGATGTGTCACTGGACACTTTCATTCAGCTTTCATGTTAGAGGAAATTAAATATTCCAGTAGGGATTTGCAAAAGGTACCTGAAGTTGTCTTTCTGCCCTGCACCTCTTCTACCTGTACATCTTATCTCTAAAAAATGCGTTTAGGAATTGCTAGCACCAGGTTTGCAGCAGCAGCAGGGACTGTGCTGGGGCTCTGTGGTCTCTACAAGGTAGAAGCAAAACAAAGCACCATGTGGACTGGTTGCTGCGCGTCATGCAGCGTGGGCTCCAATTGCCATTGCTAAGAAAGATTTCACAGGCTGAAAACAGTACCACTGTGCAAGTGCTTTGACTGGAAAGAGCAACTTTTAGCACATTTATAATGAAAAAGGCTAGATTACCTCATGTTCTTCAGATTATGTAAACCATCTGCCATCTCTCAATTACCCTGCTTTGTGGGTTTTCTTTCCTAAACTTCAAGCAAGAAGTTAATCTAAAACCAAGGTGGTTGAGTGGTGACCTTCATTACAGAGCTTGGTAACTTGGTGGCAGTTCCTGCTCCTTGGTGCTTTGATTCTCTTGGTCACACCCAAGTGATTTCTCTTGTACAGTTTTTGAGCCATTTCCTTTTCTTGCTACTTTGTTCTGACTGAGCTTGTGAGCAAGTAAATGTACTGACAAACAACCTTTCTAAAGTAAGTTTAGATGCTGCTAACTCCTGTGTAGTGTTAACACTTCCAAATATGTCTAATTACACTTTAAGATAAGGATATTAATGCCATCAATCAGCACTGATAGCTCACTATCACAGAATCCAGCCCTTTGGCAACTCTCACATGTAATATAACAGCATAATTAATGGTTATAAAGACACCATTATGTGCAACATAGTATTTCTATCAGTTGGCTTGTAATCATTAAAAACAATGAAAGTGAGGTTAACAATGTGAAGGCCCAGTCAGTGCTGAGAGAGAAAGGGATGGTCAGTCCTACTTCAGCCCCCAGTAATATGGCAAAAGGTTTTTTTTTTTTTCTAATCTTTGGCTCATAAGCCACTGAGAGCAATACTTGAGTTGTTTTCCACCACATTCTTGCTTGCTGAAAGTCGAAAAGTATCAGTGGATGCCTTTTCAGAAATAGAAAGGCTGCTGAAAATGTGTGTGAATACCACCAGTGCCACCTAGTGTTGGTCGTTCGGGGAGAGGTGTAGTGTTTCCACACAAACTGCTGCCTTTCAGACAGACACAATCTGACCTCATTTTTCCATCCCAAATGGGGCAGGATAGTGTTGCTCCTGTATCATCCTGTTTGCTGAAGTCTTAAGAAATGAAGGTAACTGCTCCTGAAAATCCGTAAGGCATTTTACTACACACTTCTGTGCTTATTTTGCCAGTAGGTTAGCAGGTCGGCAAATGTTTAAGCATCTGTCTGTGTTTTCATGGAGACATTTAGGGCTGGGATTAACAGTGATTGCATATGTGAACAGCATCTGAGCAAGACCTGCATGGACAGCCTGGTTGTAGCAGGAAAACTGACGGCTTATAAAATGGTAACTAAAACCTTTTTCTCTTTACTCTGTTTTATATGCCCTCACCCTAATTTGTTGTTTTTCCTACTACAGCCTTGCACATGTTCTCTGAATAAATTTGATTCTCTTATACTGACTTGCCAGCCTTGAGATTGGGCATTCCCTTTTATTCAAGAAAATAAACAGAATATTTACTGTCGAGTCTAGAGAGAAGTTCTTGCATGTATAGTAAATCAGAAAGAGCAGAAGTATTCACTTGTTGAGAGCTTCACATATGGACTAGTGTCAAGGAGTAACACTCCCTGCCTATAATAATTTTTAAAATTCAGTCAAATACATGAGCACTGGGTTTATGAGCTGTCAGGATATTGCTTCACTTTAGTGTCTCTTCTGTAGAGATAAGTTTCTTCAGCACAGCGGTGCTGGACTTTAGTTACTGCTGGGATCTGGGTACAGCAGCAAGGGAAGACTGGGGCCACTACAAGGACCCCATCCTGCTGTGGCTTCTCTCTTGCCCTTGCAGCTGTGCTGTGCCTCAGTGCTCATTCTGAACTTCTCCCCACATGGCTGCCAGAAGGTGTATGAAAGTTTGTATTTCGAGCCCAGCCATCCCCCCTGCCCATGCTGGGGAGTAATATGGTAAAGAGGGTAGTGAAGCTTGGGACTAAGGAAGCTTTGTGTCATTTTTCTGACACTGTCTGCCCTGTGCAATTTACCCTGCCCATGGTGGCATATTTACACTGCAAACAGTGTGTGCATGCTACTGAAAACAAGGAGGAATTATTATTAGTGCCCTCGGATCAAATGGGCAACTGCATTACCCTGCAATGAAGCAAGGCTTGGTGTCCTGGCTGCAAGGCTGCCTTAGTGCGGCTCTGTGGCTTTGGGAACTTGGACTAGCATTTCTGAGCAGTGCCACACTTATATCTTGTAGACATGCCAATGCATCTGATGCTAATGCTGTTACCTTTAATACGGTTCTTCAGAAAAGTATAGTGAGCTGTCTGTCTTTTTTAAAGCTATCTGGTCGTTGCAGCACAAGGCTCAACAAAGGCTAATTTACCTGCTGCTCAGCACTTACCTGGAATTTAAGTGAAGCGTGTTCAGAATTCAGCTATGCTTGATTTAGCACAGAAATTTTGAACTCTGTGTTCAAGCTGAGAGTTCCTACATAACCATGTTGTTGCCTTTTACTTCTTCTGTTCAGAGGTCTTCAAATAAATACCTGGAAACATAAGGTTCAAGCTGACTTCTTGGACTAGATGATCTTTAAAGGTCCCTTCCAACCCAAACCATTCTGTGATTCTCAGTCCAGTGATACAGATTTGTAGCTGAGATGTAAAAGACTTGACTATGAATCCCTTCAGCCTCAGTTTCATGTGTCTCAGAAGTCCCAGACCACAGAAAGGATCACACCTACCTTAGAACTCTCTGAGATGGAGAAAAGCCTCACCTGGAAATCTTCCTTCATAGCTTCTACATTCTGAACTAGAGCTCCAAACACCTCAAGCAGCTCATAATTAGCTATGTCGTAGCTTCAGTGTCTTGGCAGTTTTGTATGGAGAAACTTGGACCCCTTTTAAAGTATCACAAGTCTTAGGGTAGTAGCTGGAGGGAAGTTTTGAGAATGTCATCTAACTTGAAGCTCTAGTTGCCAGAGGGAAGTTTTAAGACTGACTGTGGCATCTAAAATGAAGCTCTAGAGCTTCAAAAACTACCTGCCTAAAGAACTAGGTAGTTTCTGAAGTACCTTTGAACATACAATTTCTAGCCAGCTCTGCCTTGGATGCTGTATCCTGAGAGTGTTGTGAGGATAAATGTTAGATATCAGTGCTCAGATCCTACAGTAAAGAGGGCTACATCTTTACCTACCTTAATGTGCTCACTTTATCAGGACTTTGATAAGTTCCTTGTAGCCAAGAACAACACTGTGTAGTGTGAGCTGGTCAGTCAAGCTCTCAGGGTTTGTAGAATGAGCATAGTAAGAGCCTTTTTATCACACACATGTCTCGGCACCACTGAATGCAGGAGATGAATTGCTGCATATCCAGTATCCATCACCTTCCTGACTGTCCTGCCCAAGGGCAGCCTGTTTCTGTGTGAAAGGAAAGGTCCTTACCTTGGATCTCCAGGGGTAGAGCTAAGAGTTTGTGGGTATTGTTTGCTAAACTATATTCAACCCTCTAGGGAGATTCTCAGTGGGTTTCTGGGGCAGGAACACTTTCTGTATCCAAACTGCTGTTTGTTTCTCGAGTGCTGTGCACATGGATACATCTCTATATGATGTTGCTGACTGACAGCACATACTATACACTTCCTATCAGCACTTGCATGGTCCCATAACTGTCATCTCAACCCATTTCCCAATATTACCACCTTTTGAGTATGAAACTCCTTATATCTCTCTTCCTTTTGGCTTTACCTAGTTCACACACTGCTAGCCTTCCTCTTAAGCAATGTGTCTCTGTGATCATTAATACCAGGTGCATGCATGAATGGATTGCTGAGCAGTACAATTTTTGATCCAGATCCAATGTTGAATTTGTCATGTTTCTGTCAACTTAGTGAGAGCTTATGTGGGCTTTAAGCTTTCTGCCAGCTTTATGCTGGCTGTGGAAGGACAGATGATGCCTACTCTGAATAAAGTTAAGCAGGTGAGGACAGCAGGTGACATTTGATCTATCATAGACCTTGTTGGTGCAAAATTAACCAATCAGAGTGATTTCTTAAGGAAATGTGAGTAGGCAGATCCGTTTCTTGCCAGATCAGAGTTATAGTCGAACTGTGTTTCCAATGTGGTACAGGATGCCCTAAAGCTGCATGTACTGCCTGATTAAGTTACAGTCTTGTATGAGCATAATACCTTTCAGAAAAAGCCTTGTTTCTGTTGTTATCTTAGAAATTCAATAGTGAAATTAGGTGCTTTTCCAAGTGTTTAAAAAAACAAAACACCTGAAGTTTACCGATCAATAAATCAGTACTCTATTCTTCTCTCAGGAGTGCGTAGTGTTTATTGCTCTCCCTGATGCAAAGTTTTGGTGATGGTGTCTTTTGCTTTTACTTCATTCATTGTTTGATGGGTTTTAACTTTCTGCTGATTGATATTTAGAATGAACCAAATGACACTTTGAAGCAGCAGATAAAAATCAGATTTTATTGTTCTTTTAAATCAGTATTTTTAAGGAGTACTAGAATAAATTTTTTTTACGGCACTATTAGTCCTGCATGTCATTGCCATGTTTAGTTGAAGTTGTAATTTATATGATAATAACAACAAGAGTGGAAAACATCCTTCGGCAAGATGAATTACAAATGATAATACATCCTCCCATCACACTTCAGCTTCTCTATCAAGAGTTGGAACCACGAAGGTCTGTGAAAGTGAAAGATGCTGAGAACCAGCATCAAAATGGGCCCAGTTTCAATCTGGGGAAAGGATAATCAGAATCAATTTTTCTTGGCTAGATTATGAAAGTTTCTACACAGAAAACTAAGGCTATAAGTGGGTGTTAGTGAAAAGAAACATGCTATGTTTCTGAAAAAGCTCTTCCTGAGACTTGTTGAAGGTTGCAATGTCCTTTTTGCAAGAGCATCTAAATTTCTTTTCTTTGCTTGTGCTCACCTGGATGATCCCCTGGCTCGGAGCAGATATCATTGCTTTTCCAAAAGCAGACCCAGAATATTGTGGGCCCAGTCCTCCTCCAGTTCTGCACAAACTTCTGATATACCCACTTCTAAGTTAAAACAGGTGAGAGCAATGCTGATGTCTTTGGCTGTAATCCTGACCTGCTGAAAGTGAAAACTATCAAACTGTTGTCCAGATGACTATTTAACCAAGGCCTACATCATTAGAGTACTTTTTAAACTTTTTTTTTTTTTTTTTCAAAGGAGCCCAACTTCAGACATTTTATCTTTTAAGGAAACTCTGGTAAAGACTCTTTTCTCACATGAATCTAGAATCACGGATGCAGAAGGCTGGGAAGGCCCCTGAGAAATAGTCTTCTCCATACCTTTGCAGAAAGACAGGATCCTGGTATGCCATGACCTTCTATGATTCTCTCAGGAGATGTTTGTTTCATTGGTTGCTCAAAAGCATTCAGTAAAGGCTGTTTTGCATACTCTTTGGGTAGCCAGTTCCTGCCTGTTGCTCACCTTCCCAGTGTCATTCACCTAGCTCTTCTTTGCTGGAAGCTAAACTACATTGTTTCTGTCTTTTAATGTAGACAGCCATTTATGCAATGAAATACACATCAACATCTCAAATGGCTTTCTGTGATTTATATACCTTAAATGTGGCAATATGAAATGTATAATTTTATTTATTAATTGAGGGGTTTTTGCAACAGCACTGCATATTTACTTTGCGGTCCATAAAATTTAAGATCCTTTCTGGCACCCTGGTCAGTTATTCCCTGCTTTTATTCAAGAATTTGGTTTCTCCTTCCTAAGTACAATGTTTTCTTCTTGTCTCTATGGTGTTTGTCTTGCTGACTTCAGGCATTCGTTCACCGTATGATCACTTTGCATTCCAGTCCTGTCATCCCTCTAGACTGGTGCCTTCCACAAATCCTGTTCTTTGAGCTGGAATTATAATGATGCACAGGACCAGATTTAGGGTAATATTTGCAAGAATCACCTTAGAAAGGTTGCCCCTAGTCTGCGTCCACTTTTACAATTAAGTTTGGAGAACAATTGTTCTGAGGTTTTTCTTTCTCAGTATTGCCCATTCACACTAGGACCATGTTTTCCTGGTTTGTTCATAGTAATGGCATAGCAGACAGTGTCAGAAATCCTACTCATATCAGGATTCGTATGTCACTATTTTTTTCCTAATTTGTTTGGCCAGATGTCCTGTTAAAGTAAAATAAACAAAAAAACAGGAAAAGTAAGGGTTTCACAAGGTTTGCTTTTGACCACTCCACTGGAATGTTTCTCAGTCCTTAACAAAGTTCAGTTTTTTAAATAGGTGTTTAGACATTTGTTTCAGAATTCTTCTAAAAAACAAAGGCATGATGACTATTCTGTAGTTCTCCAAGTCTCTTCTACCCTTCCTTCCCCCACACTTTTTTTCCTTTATAAAGTAGGTATTTTTAATTTTCCTCTTTCAGTCCTTTGGGATCTCTCTACCCTTCATCACTTTTTGATGCTAACTGCTTTAAGACTGTTCTTTAAATATTGGATTCCACCAAATATCACTCAGACAAGTGTATCTAATTCATCTAAATGTTCTTCACCTTTTACCTGAAGATGGAACAAAAGGCAATATCAAACCAGCCTTCTTCACAGCAACTGTTGATTGCTCTCCTGTCAGGCATGGGTTTGTATTCTCCTTTGCCTCCCTGTGCTTCTCATTGTATTTTGCTTATTTAATTCTGTCTTTTGCTAGCTTTATCTTGTGCAGTACTCTTTTTTTAATTGTATATTTTCATGCTTGGGCTATTCCTTTATAGTCATCTGCAGCTATCTGTCTTGTTTCCACTTCTTTCTTTGCAATGCCTTTCTGATATTCAGATCTACAATGAGCTTCTGATACAGTTGTAATATTCTCTTGCAGTGTTTCTTATCCTTCATCTGCATTGGGATGCTTCATCATTGTGTGTCTAAAAGTCTCTCTTAGTAGTGCCAACTCTCAAACAGTACACCTTTATGCCTTGGATTATATTCCTAACAAAATCTTCCTGACAGTTTTTGCACTTATTTTTGTTGAAGTCCATTGATCCTTACTTTCCTGCTTTCATACTGTCCTCTTCTTAGCAAAGTCTTCTTTTGTGATATTTTACAAAAGATATTCAAACTTTCCAGCCAGTTCTCCCTAGTGTGAAGAGGGAAAAAAAAAATAAAAAAAAATCCTTTCCCCTAGTAGTTAGGTTCCCCAAAATGTGTTGTTTCCATCTTAGCTTTTAGTTTGAGTGCATCCCAAAAGTCATCCTGGCCTTATGGTTAAGCTAATTTGGCATAAGCGCTCTTTGGGGGAGTTGTTTTATATGTTTAATCTTGCAACAGGGAAAGGGGTTCACTTAGTGTAGAGCAGGGCTACCAGGGTTGCTGCTTGTCTTCTGTGTGAAGCGCTGCTATGCAGTCAGATGTTAGGTAGTTTGGGAACTAGGGCATCATCAAATGTGGAAGCTGTTTGGTTGACTGCAGTTGACTTTTGCAGAGGTGGGTGGCACTAAATGCTCCTTTGGTGTTCTGGTTTCAGCTGGGATAGAGTTAATTGTCTTCCTAGTAGCTGGTATGGTGCTATGTTTTTGAAAGAAAAAGGAAAAGAAAGTTGATAACACACTGAAGTTTTCAGTTATTGCTAAGTAATGTTTAGTCTAAAGTCAAGGATTTTTCAGCTTCTGATGCCCAGCCAGCAAGAAGGCTGGAGGGGCACAAGAAGTTAGGTGGGGCCGCAGCCAGGACAGCTGACCCAAACTGGCCAATGGGGTATTCCATTCTATGTGACGTCATGTCCAGTATATAAACTGGGGGGAGTGGGAGTGGGGGGATCTCTGCTCAGGAACTATCTGGTCAGTGGTCAGCGAGTGGTGAGCAATTGCACTGTGCATCACTTGCATATTCCAATCCTTTTATTATAACTATTGTCATTTTATTAGTATTATCATTATTAGTTTCTTCTTTTCTGTTGTATTAAACTGTTCTTATCTCAACCCATGAGTTTTACTTTTTTTTTCCAATTCTTTCCCCCATCCCACTGGGTAGGGGGGAACTGAGTGAGCGGCTGCGTGGTGCTTAGTTACTGGCTGGGATTAACCACAACACCATCATGATACGCTGCATATCTGTTCCTGTGGCACTGCGCTGAAGGCTTGCGTTAGGGTGGAAGCAAGCTAGACATCATATATGTCTTTTCCTACTTCTATTTTTTTTCAGGCATTGGGCACACACTGCTGCCTGATTTGTTTGAAAATGCAGAGTTAGCTTTTTGTTCCTTAGCAAGTTTTTCTTCAGTAAGCCTCGGCAAAAGGTCTTAATCCCCCAAAATGAGAAAAAGCTACACCAGGAGCCCCTTTGTATTGTATGAGAAATTTCTAGATGAATCAAAAATACATTTCGGAACTGAACAATGTAATAGGTATGAAAATCATACAAATTTTGCATTTAAAAGAGCTTTCTTCAAGGGTTACTTGCCTATTTTAACCTCTCAATCTTCTGTTTTAACTCCACCCCATAAAAATTAAAGTAGCAATCCACTGCCTGGAGGGATTTCTAGTCTTCTGCATATTACTGGTTGATTGCTTTTACAGTGAGGAGCAAATATCTTTAAATGAACTAAGTCCCAAGAGTTTGGAAAGACAAAAGTTCATTTTAAACTTAAGAAAATATGATGCCAGATATTAGTAAAGCATTAGTTGGATATTACAATGTCTAGATTTAATTTTCTCCTGGAAGCTCCATATAACTATGCATGAGTATCTCATCACTTTTCTGACTGAAACACCATTCCAGGCACTTGTGTCATCAAGCTGAGGGAGTGCACTGTAACAACCTCCAAACTCTCTGAACCTGATAATTCTTCTGGAGTTTTAGTCTTTTGTGAAATGTCCACGTGCATAATTTGCGTGTCGTGATGGTGCTGGTTACATTATGTGTTCCTAAAAAGAATAGCCAGCTAGATGCCTTTTTGTATTTGACTGACACCATTTAGTAACTATCATTAGATGACTCTTAATTAGGTTTATTATATTTCCATTATCACAAAAAGATCTGAGCTATTATAGATGGATAGAACTAGTGCTGTTTCTAAGTGGAGCTATTTTTGATTAAATCTTTCTCAACTTCTAGATGATAGAAAATGTGTCTACCAGTCATTTCAAAGTCTAAAATACTAAGATGTTTTTAGTTTGGGAACAGTTGACTAGTCATGATTTCTTCTCCCTTCTTAGAGAAAAACAGGCCTGAGAACAGGTACTAAGATTTATTTTTATGAAGACTTTATTTTATAGATATGTAAAGACAAAAAAACCTTACTGAAATCAGCATTTAGATGATTAAGTAGCTTCTCCCCTTTCTAAATTTAATCAGTGCTTTGGTGGGTTTTTTTTGATCTTCACATCTTCAAGTATCCTGGAAGCTTTTTTGGAAATGTACCACTACTCAAGTGTACTCTGCCACTGCACTATGTTACCTTTCTGTTGGTTACCAGACCAGAGTTCTCTACTGCACTTCAGGTGTTTTCTTTTTTGTTCTAGCTTTCTCTTGATGAGGGAATAATGTATATAAGATAAATGCCAGAACAAGATATGGAGTTCAGCTTCAATAAATCAGAAACATTCTGCATGATGTATTTTACCTCCATCTGGCAAAAACACTTTAAAAATTATATACATTGTCTCAAAACTAGAACATTTACCATTTACTTCCCAACTGTTTCTGGGCACAGAGAATGTTTGGACATAAATGAGGAAATGGTTGTCCATTTCCTGATTCTTCCTGCCAAGAAGTCCACGTCACTTGCTTGGGTAGATGAGCGCTCCTTAGATGCAGACGGCACCAGGCCAAGGGGTTAGGTGCAAATATATGTTCACCCAGTTAACTCTGCTCCACTGACTCCTTGAGTGATGACTCTGAAGTATTTCTTGGCTTGAGTTTCCTTTTTGCCAAACCGTTTTCTTGGGGTTTCAGGTTATTTCTCATATATGCAGTAAATTATTGACAGTTGTGATTGACACTGTGCTGACACACTCAGGTGGATTCCTAACTGGTTGACATGGATCACATGCTGCATGTCTGTGACTGAAAAGCAAGATGTTAGATTTATTGTTAGTAAATGTCTGTTACCTGCTAATATCTCATGTGTTAAACCAGGCTTTCTGAAAAAGCAACAGATATTTCTGAAGCAAGAACTTTGAGAAAACAGTTACTGATAGCTTAAGATGAATGATTTAAAAATGAATTATGTAGCAAAAAATAAATCTTTTTCTTCACTGTTTTGCATTTAACTTCTTTTTTTAAAGTGGAAATTATACACCCTGTGTGAGAATATGTGATAAGATTCTGCTGAAAGTCATTAGCAATGGCATAACAATACTAAAATTATTTATGTCAAGCAATACAAAGTTAAGTGAGCTAGACCTTGAGTTCAAAGAGATGTGGTTTTAATGTAAATTAAAACAGATTCTTACTTCAAGTGTTTACCTGTTTCCATTAAAACTACATTAAATTTAATCAGTATGCTTTCTAATGCATGCATTTCTCCCTAAATAAGAAGCTTATTTGTCATGAATATTTAAATTGGATTTTAAATCCATGAAAGTTTAATTTAAATAAAAAGTGAGGTGTTTTTTCAGGGTTGAAAGTTAGTATCTTCAAATTCTACTCAACAGTTGTAAACAAATTTTAAAGTTAATGGTCTCGAAGGAATTTTTCTTAGCATTTGGGATTAAATGTCTTTAATTGCAAAAGGCTTAAGTGTAACTACAATTTATGTAATGTTACCTGTACATAAAACTTAAGTTTTTGTTTCTTGCAACTAAATAAAACTACTAATGACTAATTCAGAAATTGGAAGAGAACGGAGTATTTTAAATATAAAACATGTATATAAGGCGATAAGTTGTAAGACATGTTTTGCACTTCTCACTGTAACCACTGAATAGGATATGGGAGTGATTTTCTCTATATAGTATTGACATAATTCTATCATGATATATTCTTAACTTTTCAATACACATGTAATATAAACTCCAGCTTTATTTCTGTGATTCCTGTTCTTATCTCACAGATTTTTTTTGTTTCCATCTTGTTTGGTTGTTATGATAATAAATAATGAATTGAGTTCTCTACAGTGGTGTGGGTATGGGCTAAGAAACTAGACTTTAATAAAAATTTTCCATTAATTTCACTCTAAGAAGAAAATAATAGAGTTGTCTTAAACCAAAAAATCTTATTCTTGCCTATGTGTTGAACTAATTCTCCACTGTGAATCCTCTTGCAAAACTGGGCATGTGTAGAGTCTTAGCCTTCATTATAGGTTGCTTATCCATTTATTGATAAACTATTGCATTCTTGTTAATCACCTCTTTATTGTTCAGACAGCTGTGCTCCAGTTATTTTCTGATATTTTACAGACATTCATGACTCAGAATTTTTTTTTTTGCTGTTGATTTTGTTTCATATGTAGACAGCTTTTGACACAAAACTACACTTGATTTTATTGCTTTGTTTTAAAGCAAGCACAGGCAATTGAAGCTTGAACTGTGTATTTAATTCAAGTGATATAAACCAAATAAATCAGTGTAGAAAAATTATCACATTTTTTAATATTAATTACTGAATAACTGTCACAGATATTAAAACGGAAGTGGAATAGATGTACACATAATATATGTATAAATCTTCTTAGTCAACTCAAGTCCTACATCAACTTGAGTGCGGTACACAATCCAGTGGGATATGGACCAGCTTCTTTAAGTGGAGTTTATCTTTAGTGGTGACAATAGAAAAGGCAGCAAAGACTTGAGTCAAGACTGTACTTACAGGGTTAGAATTTCTGATATTTGACAGCAGTGGTGCCATTGTCAAGTCTTTGAATGTACGCAATATATTTGAGGGAAGAATCCCCTTGATAAGCTTTGGTGTTGGACCAGGGTTTTGGGAGAGCACACTGCAGGTAGCTTTATTCCCCTTTGGACCAGGTTTTCCCCTCTGTCCTGGCAGCTGTCAGGATTGGAGTTGGTTTCTGGTACACTTCAGAGCATCAGTGTTTGAGCAGAGACAACTGGTTAACTGAACCTAACTGCAGCTTATTCAGATCTCTGTGGGAAAAAAAAGCTTGCTTATGTTAATTTCCATGAATGTATAAGTACATAAACAGACAAAAATGCAGCATTTTGTGCTGTAAATAGAAACCAGAATACAAGGAAGCAAGTAGCTGGCAAATCATGAATAAGTTAATAATTTTATCTTCTCTAGCAATTTAGAGCACGTATTCTCCTAACTTAACCTGTCTCTTCACAGTAAGCTAAGCAGACGAACGACAACTCAACTTCCTGTGAGTAGCTGATGTTTTAAGACATTTGAAGGGAAGCACTTAGTAAAGTCCTGGTTCTGCTGAAGTTAATTTGACAGTTATCATGGACTTGAATAAAGCCAGAAAGACACCCCTATTTTTCTGAAACCAGAGCTACATTCTCTGCTGATTTACTTCTAAATGGCCTTCAAGGTTTATCTCAGATAAGCTAGCAGCAATGGAGTTATATGGAAGGTGTAGTATTGTTCATGATGTTCTTTAAACAACCATAGAAGTGGACACGGGAAACGCTCTCAGCAGGCTGGTTATTACTGCTTGTCACTGTCACAGAGGTCTTATGTTACTGTTTAGTCACTGAGTCAGTTAACTGTTGCTGGAAAATGAAGGGTTGGATAAAATGATGTAAATGTTCATGAACAGATGCATTGTACCATGATACTGTCTGTCACTCAAATTCAGACTGTAGAAAATGTTATTTCTTGCTGGATGAGGACGGGTTCAGCAGTTTCAGGGGCTTTCTCATTGTTAAATGCTAATGCATCCTAACAGACATGATACACTGCAAAGATGTTATCTGGGCAAAAAGTAGCAGACACGGGCAGGGATAAACTTTGAGAGAGGTCATTCACACTACAGGCAAACAAAATCTTTAAAGCCATGGAGTTGAAGGCAGAATACCCTGAGGCTTTAATGTAACCAGGGTTTCACTCTCGATTCCTAACCTCGATGCTTGCTACTTCCAAGTTTTCACATGTACACTCTCCTTCATTGCCTTTCCTTTCAACAGTGGTATTTGTGCATCTTTGAAATAGAGCAATACAGCTGCTTCCATTCCGTGGGTGAAGGATTTGGGCACAAGAGGTCTAGCAACAGCCCATTTTACAAATACTAGTTAATGTCTTCATGACTGGACTGTACTTCATCCTCTGCTTTGCTGCTGGGATCCCTACTTTGATGATGGAGAGTAATTTGGTCCTACATTAGTTGATAACTTAAAGTGAAATTCAGCTACTTTTCTAGGAATTTATGTTGTTATTTTTTAATAATCTCTTGAATAATTAGAAACTGAAATGAGCTTTCAGACTGCCTAACCTGTTAAAAACCTTAAAGAGTAAAGTTATGGTGAACTGTCTGAATATTTGCGAGAAGTTGAATTGTCCAGCTAAAATATATTCATGAGTAGCTCTTCTTCCATCAGTTATTTATTATAGAAGGTAACTTCTTAGGATATTTTTTATAGAGTTTGATATTTCATTCAGGTGTCATTAACAACCACCGAAGTAAATAAAAGAGATTTAATGTTTCCTATTATTGCTTTCTCTAGACTTGTCTGGGAGATGATGTATGCATGCTTCATTTCTGTTTTATTTATTTGTCTATAAGGACTGTTTTCCATACCCTGAGTGCTTGAATAAGAAACTTTTCTCCTTCACAGCCTTCATCCATTCAAGTGCTTTTAATCATGAAGTTTTCTTGACCTCATCCATAAATTCGTTCACAGGCATCTTGCCTTAACTTTGCTGATTTCACTATTTTCTTTTTTATCAAATATGACTTTGTCTTGTTTCACTTGAAACTGTGCTCTTTGTGATTGGTTTCATTGTTGAATATTATTTAATTTATATTTATATATATATAAATAAAAACAGGCCTTTTTTGCATGCCCAGATATTTTTTCATGTGTTATTGTAGAGGAATGTGGTCTATGCTCCGCAGCATGCAGCTTTTAGGAATGCTTCTCAAACAAGTATACAATTTTCTGCAAAGCAGAGTGACTCCTATTGTTAGGCAGAGCATCTCTATGCATTGAAGAACTTCTGCATGTATTTCTTTGTTCCAATAAATTGAGTGAACTTTTCAGAGTGTATGTCCAAAATAGATAGAAAGATGGGTTTGTGTACTCAGCTTGGAAAGATTTAATCCCGGTGACAAACAGTCAAACTGCAGATGTCGGTGTGTAACATGGCCAAAAAAGTGTATTTTTCTAGAGTTGTCAGGAACATCATAGCAGAAAAAAATTCAGTCATCTATGAAAGAGATCAAGAACATGTATGGGTATATTCTGCCCTCTGGGACCACTGAAGGGGCTGTACCTTACGCTCTTCTAGTCCTCCTCATGCCAGTTCAACAGAAACTTCACTACCTCTGTAACAGGTGAGGTGCATTTGGAGGCGATTTCTGCATTGTGCTCTTTTGGGGAATTGGATTGACTTTTGTTCACTCAATTTTTGTTGAAACCACCAGCAATGCCATAAAATAGGATTTTTGTAATGTGAAAAAGCAAATAAATGAGAGCTGCTTGCGTAAGTCAGTGTTCTGAATCTGACCATTGCCTTACTGTAAATACTGTGTGATTAGAGAATTGTGATTTGGTAACATCGCTGGTAACTTTGTATAGATAAGTATGGCTTTATGTAACTCAGTACAGCATAGGCATTTGCTTAGTACCTGTTTTAGCATACAGGTGGTAGCAAAGCACTTAGTTTGGATTTATTTCATGCAGGAGAACCTAGTGGTTGACAGCATCTATCGCCACCTCTCCATCAGTCTTCCTGAATTTTTAACAGTCTCACAGAGACAAATAAAGTTTTAGGAGAAGAAATGAAAAGCATTGTCTTCTGATTATGTTGGCAATCAGAATGGCAGAAATACTCCCATCTTCCAAAAAGGATTTTCTTTTCTTCATGGTTCAGACATTCAAAAGGTGCCTTTAGACTGAAATAATACCATTTCCTTTCTCAGACTGTTGGAAAGGTTCCCTTCCTCTAATTTTATTTTTAAACAAAGGAATTCAGAAACAGAATTTTGAGATTATGTGCTCATACAACAGAGGTCATTTGTTCTGTTTTGTTTTTTTTTTTTAAAAGCATGTAGCACTTAACATTTCCCACAGTATGTCTTATGAAATGAGAATCGGAGGAGAATATTGGAAAGCTAGAAGTGCCTTTGCTGGCTGGGTATAAGCTAAGAACTTTTGATAATTCTGCCCCAAATTCCAGTTGTTGAAAGAAGATCTTCGTGTAGAAATTCTTAAAAATCAGCTTTCCTTTTCATCGTTGTCTATACAAATTTCTTCTCTAGCAAGCAATTTTGGCTTGATGTTTACATTGTTTGTCAAACTGACTTTAACTGTTTCAATCAAGAATTGTCTTAGTACGGTATAGAATCTAGCCAGTTTCCTGTTGAAATGTTAGCTCTATAGGATTTATAAAAATTGTCTCTATCTAGTAATTATATTACCTCACATTTGTATAGGGCATTTCTCTCTTGAATTCTAAAGTATTTTACCTGCTGGGTCATAATTTCAGAATTGGCCAAAATTGAACAGATTTCCTCCACTAGCAAGAATGATGGTATAAGGATCAGATAAGGAATGGCAATAGAGAAGTAGGAATATTCTTGTATTCCTACTCTTGAATACAATTTATCTCTGGCTTTTGGTCCATGGGTCCTTCCACAAAAAGAAATAATAAATATAGGTTCATTACTTTCTTATTTAACAGTTAGTTTCCAAACTATTTAGAATATATTCAAGAAATAGAGAAAATGCTCTCAATTTTCTTTATTTTTGCTATTTAAAACAAACAAAGCAGAAACTACTCAGGAAAATAGCCCTTGTGTGTCACAGAACCCTATCAAGTTTAAAGACAGAGAAAGGAAATAATTTCAAAACTATTTTCAGTCTTGAGAAAAGGAACATTAGATTTCATAAATGGTTCTTGTAAATGCACCGTCCTCGTCCCAGCAATTGTAATTTGATGGTTCTATTGACTGCCTTGCTACAGTTCTGAGATGCCTAATGCAATCATAACTTGCCATCTAGTGGCATATTTGTGAATTACCACAGTTATATTTAAATCAGTAAAGGATTGCGTTCATTTATTTAGGAGAAGGTTCTTGTTTGCCCGTTCATCATTCCACCCAGGGAAAACCAGCTCCTAGGCGAGTGCTAGATGTTATTCTATAGCATGTAGTGGAGAAGTTGTAGACGGTTGAAACAGGTGATATATGACTGCTGAGCTTGTGGTGGACCAGAGAAAACATGAGACATGCCAACAGATAAAACAGGGATACCAGACACAGCATCATACATTACAGTCATATTTTTCATCCAATTATTTTTACTTAGTAATATTTTTGCAGTATTGTATAGAATATTCCTTTGCTTTTAGAGTAATGCCTTTGTTTTCATACACCTGCAACAATGTTGGTTGTGTTGTAAATTACTGTGTTACTTCTATGTCATTAATTCATGTGACAACATTCAAATACGGTAGTTTGCAAACAGGAGGATAAAGGGTAATTGCAAGAAATTTTATGAAACTGCTTACCATCTGGTGTAAATCTCAAGCAAAGCATTTGAATTTACCATATGATGAGCTAGGAACAATGTCATCTTTGCCCAAAATAAGTTACTTTGTCCAGAGAGTGGAAAGGAATTTTTTCTGGTGCAGGGAATCCACAGTCTTTTTATCATCTCTTCAAATTGAAATGTGCGCTCACTTGTCCCATGTTCTCACTTGTCCTATAATAATGACTTGTCCCCATGATTTGTGACATCTAGTTAATACAATATGCCAAAATACACCCTGACACAGAAATTCTATACTTTGGAACTGTTATTGTTCAAATAGAAGTAAGGCAGTAAGCTCTCTAGCAAAAGTACTATATCACACCAAGGAAGGTGAGGTGAATATAGACTTCTGTGGTAGTTAAAAAATACAGCTTCTATCATTACTGTTAATCAGAGTGACGTATATACAATATGGTCCTTATGGTATATAAACTTAACTCATTCTGTAGCTTCTTGCTGTCCTTATTACAGAAAATGGAAGATAACTGGTCTCTGGAGCACCAAAAATACTGTGCTCAAGAGCTGAAGGGAGCGTTAGGCACCTTCCCAAGAATGCAAAGCCAGCATTTCTAATAAGGCCCAGAAGGCAGTATTGTCGACGTGCATGTGGCCATACCATGTTGCAGCTCCTTTGAAAGAAAATAAATATTAATTAAATGGCAGCCCTGAGATATGATCAGTTGAATCTAATTTAATGTGCACAACAAGCTGTTAGATTATAACTGGGCACTTTTAAGATTGAAAACATCTAGCTTTTTACGAGTTGGTAACTTCAGATATTTAATAACACAGATGTGTATTCAGTTGTTTAAAGGCACTATGTATTATTGGAGCATAGAGGGATATAAGGGCATATATCTGGAGTCATGTGATTTAGGGACTCCTAATTGCAACTGCACATTAAGAAAAGTCCTGGCAGCACAAGTGTTCTGTTTGCTATTCAGGAGGGGAGATGTGTAAGGAGGCCTGCCTATAACTTGGCCTCAAATGGTAATTTGTGTCCATCACAAAGTGATATCCATTTGAGTTCAGACTGAATTTGTCTGGCTTCAAATCTGTGTTGCAGAAGTAGTATTTAAAAGGGTACAGGGTTTGGATAGGCCGCTATAAAGTAGCTCTGGCTGAAGAACTGTGCTACAGACAAGACGTGCACGTTCATTAGGAGCGAGACTTTCTGAGCTGTGGTCATCAAATATGTGGTAGCTCAACAGTGGCCCAGCTGGGTGCAAGCAAGGCTTTGTAAGAAGAGAAAAAAAATCAATTCTCCTGAGCTGGAGCTGAAGCTTACTAAATTTGTAATGGATTCTGCTTCTTATGAATGGAGTAATATATGTAAGCAAGAAAATACACCTTGAAATATGAAACCGAACCATCTAATAACTTGGCCAAACAGGGTGTTAGAGAAGGGCCAACGTATGTTTGATATATAGCTAAGGTTTTTTCCCCTTTTTTTTCTTCCATTTCTATTTTACCATAGGAATTAAATGCTGTGGGGAATCTTCTTACCTTAATTCTGCATCTCTGATTATGAGCAAAATAATTTTCCCGTGCCTGGCTTCACTGAATTGTGTCATCCAGAGTATTTATCAACCAGGATTTAGTGCTTAGGGTACATTTTTGGATCATCAACTGCAAAAAGTCTAGGATAATGAACAGATGTGCTAGGCCCAAATCCAGCAGCAAGCCTCATTGAATCAAAGCATAAATCTAAGATATCTATACCTGCGTGAGCTGAAATTCGACTTACCCAGAATAGGCGCCTGTTAAAGTGAACTACTAGGTTACACTCTAGGAAAAAGATGACAGTATTGTAGGTGTTTCTTATTTTCCTTCATCTCCATTTCAAAGACAATAAAACCAGTTAGTAAAATGGGGATGAAAAAGATGTAGGCATGTACAGTGCTTCTGACAGCATAGCGAGGTCCTGGATTCATACTGCTCTTGTACATGAGGTCCTCCATTGACAGCAATTTGCATGCATCCAGCTGAGCCATCATTAAGAAAACAGTGTTCATGCTTTCAATTTCTATTTAATTTTTACTTTTCAGCTGAAATCAGTGAAAAGTTGAGAATATTTCAAATCCAGGGCTTTAATAGGGTATGGATTTAGTTTATCTCATCCTTTAGATCTTTTGGATTCCTTACAGAGTGAGATGTTGCAAACTTGATCCTCTACTGAAAATATCAAAGATTATTTTTACTTGGAGGAAAATGGATGGGCAGGGAGTGCAATTGACTGCCAGCCAGAGCCATCTTTCCTGGCCAGGGTAATCATTTGACGATTAAGCTCCCTTCTTAAAAAACTGAAGGAAGAATCGTTTGTCATGTTTGGCCTCTCAGGAATTCCAAATGTTGAAATGGAATCTGACTGAAACAGTTACAGATTTCCCCATGTTTTCTATCCCTGAGAGCATCTTCAGTCCCAGAGGTTTGGCTGCCTGAGCTCAGGACAAAGTTCACAATAGCACAGCCAAGGGCAGCCCTCCTTCCCTTGGGTGACCTTGGAGAGGGTGCTCCCAGACAGCGCTGGCCCTGGTAATCTTCACTGAACCTCTCCACGGAATTTGGATGGCATTCTAATGAGGTTTTTTCAGGCGAGCCAAAACTGACAGGTATTCAGAGAAGGAGACATGAAATGGGGGATACTTCCAATGGCAATAGTTTTCTCTTTCATGAGGAGAAAATCACATAGGCTAGCTTAAGGTTAATGTGTCAGGCCAGATTTATCCCATATGTGATAACAAAGATATGTTGACCTACCACGTGTAATTAACAGAAAAAATCCTGAATGCACTTTGTATCTCCAAAATTATGTCACAATCTTTTTCTAGCTCCTGTAAATTCTTACGATGTGCCTCAGAACACTGTTCAGCCAGCCTTGGAAACGTATGTTGGATTGCAACAAATAACTCTTGGTCATTTTCCAAACTCTTCTGGTATGTTCCTGCTGGGTTTGTGTTCACTTCAACTCCCAAGTTCTTCTAGAGAAACTTTTTACTTGTCTGGTTAGAACATATGTGCTTCTAACTTAAAGATAGAGAGAAAAAGGTTATTTAACCTGTCCAATTAGAAACCATGCACCATCTAAAAATCCTAATACCCTGCACTTGATTCCTGATGCATCATTTTTTTACCTAAAGTTAAGGAGGTTGGGGTCATATCACTACAAAATCTGTAAGCCCCAAGTCTCCTACTTAGAACTCTGCTTAGACTTCTAAGCTCAAAACTCACTTCCCTATGCAGCTGTTACAGTCGCAAGAGACTCAGCAGAGACTTGCATGCTTGACATACTGTCTTCAGCCCACCTCCAGAATTACACACTACACTACAATGCAGCCGGTTGGCAATAGTGTGCAAGCTGCTGTGCAGCTACCGTAAAGAGGGGGAAGCAAGTGTCGACAATGTGTCTAGCACACACACTGGACCTAGTCCTGGGACTGTAAGAAATAGTAGGAAGCCAATTTAAGTGTCCTAAGTCTCCACTGTAATGAAAATTTTACAGTTAGAGATCGCAGGGAACACTTTAGTGATTGAAAATCACAGGCACATTCTCATCCTTTTAGAACTTCAAGGGTCATAGATGTCCCATAGGCCATGAATGGGATAATCCTGATTTATGTCATTATGTCTCTTTCTAATGAGCTCTCACTATAGAATTTGCAGGCAGTAACAGCTCCCAGGTCGACAGAGGTCTCATTCAGAATTTAGAGCTTCATCTCTTGTTCAGGAGATCAGGCCACTGGAGCAAAGGTTTGCAGTTTTTTATGTTATCTATCATGAAATGAAGTCATATTCTCCAAATAAGCTTTCAGCAAAGGTAGTATATAATCAATCCTAGATAAATTGTCTTTAAGGTCCCTGTCACCTGTTTGGGGAGAGGGGTAAAAGGCAATTACACATCATGTTAAACATAGCAGCTGCCTCTTTTGTGGGAAAGAAAAGTAGAAAAGGGAGTATTTGGATAATTTTGAATATTTTAATTGTGAAACATGCTGATACATTTAACAAGTGATCATTATTTCAAGATTCTCATTGGAATGAATCCGTATCAGTCTCTATCCAAAGTACTAACAGTAGTGCAGATTCAGTTCTAGTAATGGTAAGATAGGCTTGTCACATAGATGTAGAAACTTATTTAATAAAACACTGGACAAAGAAAAAAAGAGACACAAGCAATATGTGAACTTTTTAAAGGGCATAGTTCAATTTTTGGTTCACTGTGCTATGTTCTGTATTAACAGAGTATGCTTATTTGCATCTTTAAATAGAGTGATCCAAATGATGCCATGCTCTCCTATGTTGAGAGTTAAACTGGCTCTGCTAGCTCAGCTTTAAATAAGAGCAAAGCAGCATGGACAGTATCTTTACACACACCAGCAACTCCCAAAGAAAATTGCTCTAGCTAATAATTGCATAACACCATAGCTCTACCATGCCACCTCCTCTGTGCTATAAGGTTAGTAAGCCATACGGGCAGGCTTTAATTCCTACCAAGAGTATACCTGAAATGTGAGGAAATTCTAACTTAGCTGAATACTTCTGCTCAAGTTTGGGAGCCTTGAGCAACTCAAAGGAATGTAATAGCTATTTGAATCCTGTCCCTGAGTTCCATTAGCCATGAGGTAAAGACTACTACATCATAAGCATTGTCTATATTGCAGTAGCCTTCACACATCTGCTCTGAATTCATTAATGGTACTCAGAAATTTTGTAGTCTTGACTTACACTATAATGCTTAAATTGAAATGGATAAAATCTATTTCCTGCATTTTTCTTTGAGCATACCATTGCAGGTATGCCTGTTACGCAATTTTTAAGGAAAGTTCACAGTTCTGCTAAAGACAGGGAATATCATCAGTTCTCTCTAGTCTACCATGAATCTTCCAATTATTGGTCTTCTCAGTGCTTTGGCTCTTCATTTGATTTATCAGTACGTAGTTACACTTCTTAATTCAGAAAAAAAAAAGTTAAAAGCATCTCAAGTGAATCTACCTACTCAAAAGACATGAAAAGAACCATACTCACACATGCCTGGTATATGCATATATAGAAATATGTAGAGATATTTGAACCCCAGCTTACAAGCCTAATAATACTGCTAAGAAAATTAAATAATAACATATAGATGTGGTCTGAGTCATAGAGTCTTTCTTAGGAATAATAATTCCTTAAAAGTAAATGCATATGGATTTTTTTTACTCTTTTCAATAGTAATCTATTTAAATATCTCAGTGTTCCTGAGAGCTCCTGTTTTATTCAGTTGGTCAGTAAGAATTGTTTTCTTTATATGAACAGTGATGCAAAACCAATCTGGCTTAGCAAAGACTTTTGTTGCTGGCTTTGTGGAGATCACTATTCC
This sequence comes from Aviceda cuculoides, assembly GCA_035590195.1. Classification (NCBI taxonomy): domain Eukaryota; kingdom Metazoa; phylum Chordata; class Aves; order Accipitriformes; family Accipitridae; genus Aviceda; species Aviceda cuculoides. The sequence goes on from JAVJGG010000039.1 coordinate 11,964,976, forward strand.
ACTGCTATGTGGAGTTGGCTTGTGTTGTTTCTTTTAGTAAGTATGTAGTTATTATGCAGTCTTGGCAGAATGTTGATATGACTATTTGCAATCATATCTGAACAGATGGACCTAAGCATAGACATGGCCTCTGCTCTCCTCTTACAGGCACTCCATAGGAGTAAGAGCCTAGTTAAACAAGGTCATTCTAAATGCAATTTGTAAGTATATGATGGTTTTTATGAGGAAAGCAGTGCATAACATATGTAAAGCAAAATGGGTCTAGACAGAGCAAAAGGAGAAGGGTAGCCTATACAGGTGAAACCTGGATCAAAGTTGTGACTGGTGGGGGAACCTTAGTTAAAAGGTAATATTGGGAAATGTTGGAGTCACTTGCTCACTCATATAACTACAGAGGCTACAGTCACACCTGATACTGTAACTTCCCTACTGAAGAGGAGAGTTTCGGAAAAATGCTTTATCTTTACAATGTTCCAGGTAGCAGACACGTGCAGTTGCAGGAGAGAATAACCTCAAAGTAACACCCGCAGCGCTCCTCACTCCTGCTTAGCATAGAAGTGCAAATTTAAAGCTTTTTAGCAAATATGTGTAGCTGAACGGAATTTTGCTTTCTCAGTGATATTCCAATTGCTTTTATTGAGATGGAGGGGGCTTCTGCTTTGTTTATTTGTTTTAATAACAATTAAAAAAATTTGCTGCTTGCTTTCATCTGTTCACTAACACATCAGGTTTTGACTTCCCTAGTGAGAAAGCAGACAATATGCCAAAATGAGTTTCTAAATGTTCAGCACTGGACTCCGCTGAACTCTTACTTAAGCTGTACTTAGAAGGTACAAATTTGTTTCACTTAAATATACAACTTGAAACTTTTTCAACAGCACTCAGTTGACTTACTGAACCTGATGATAAGTCAACTTATAACAATTTTACACATGCTGTTTTGCTTATGCCTGATGTATATGAAAATATATGAGAACAGAATGCAGAGATACATCTTGTTTCCAGGATTTTCTTACATCCTGATACTTAAAGCAATGGTGATGTAATACACAGGTCAAAGTGATTATATCTTCAGATGGTGGGTTGTAACATATCTGTCAAGCCTGAATTCATTTCACAGTAGAATTTTTGAGTGAAAATTATGCTTCTTGAAAGAATTTAGGGAGATATTCTTCCACAAAAGTTAGGGTGGGGAAGAATAACAAAAACCTACAAATCATATAAAGATAGCTCCTGCTTATCAAAACCACCAGATTTCTGAAAGCTTTAAGCCAGAGTAAAAATGTTTGGAGGTAAGAGATTAAAATAGCTGCAAGTTCAGCTGTCTTTCTAAAGAAACAGATGGCTATGTTTTTCAAAGAAGTACCTTATTTCAACTATATATATGTAATGTGACAGTAGTGTAAAGCCAGGGCACACTCCTGACACTCTATGTCTGAATAAGGACCCTGCCCTAAGTGAATGTTTGAATACAGCAGTATTAAGTAAGGAATTTTGTTCAATCCAGAGTCATACATGAATTGTGTAACAAAGGCAGTTTTTTCTTATGCTTGATGGCCATTAACTTTTAAAAGGCTTCTTCATCCAGTAGCCCCATTGTGACATTTATAGTCGATTTTCAACAGGATTCACGCTCAAAAGATAGCCATTATTTTAAGCTTTTTTGAAAATCTGTCTGCTTTTGATGTCTAAATGCAGAGTCTTCTGTTCTGTCAACCTGCTCCGTCCTGTTCACAGAATAACATTTCATTTAATAACACTACAATTTTTATTTCAAATTACAATGATTTAAGTTCTTAAAAAAAAATCGTAAAAGCCTTCTAGGAACTCTAGTCCTAAAATGTTTTCTCTTCCACTTCTGTGTTGGTGCTAGCTGTTGATTTACACAGGACAAAGTTCAGTTCTTTTTCTTGCTATCACACTGATGAAGAAAGTCAGAATGTTGACAGTTCATCTGAAAATCCCTTCTAAAATGATTAAGTTTTTTAAATGGGTCCAGGGGCTTGGAAGCTAGAGTGGCAATGAGAAACACAAAACTTATTGACAGAATCTTGGAAAGGTCAAAGAATTTAGCCTTTCAGGTGTGATTTCCTGCCTGGTTGATCAGTAGCTTCACTTCTTTCTCCAAAGTTCCTCAGTGGGCTTTGTAGATGAGCTGCTGTAGGGTCATGATCTGTGAACTGCTTAAAATGCATGAAACCTTTCCTTGAACAGGCTCATGTCAATGTATTTTTCAAAATGGAATAGTTTATGCAATCACAGACAGGCAAATCTCCGCCTCTCTGCGTCTTTATAATCCGTCTTCATCAGAGTACCGGCATGTTGGTATAACAACTGGTAGCATTTTAAGTATTTATTGGATTGCAGATAAGAACCAGAGGACTTCTGTCGTTATAACTGGCACTGGCACTGTAGGATCAGGTACCAAGTCCGTAAATTCCAAGGAGGGCAATTTTCTTTTTGTATCGTTTGTATCATGGTGAAAAAGGTAAATTGGGTATTGCAAGGTAGTTACAAGAGAGAGTTGGGGTTGTTCAGCCTGGAGAAGAGAAGGCTTTGGGGAGACCTTATCTCAGCCTTTCAGTACTTAAAGGGGCCTATAGGAAAAATGGGGACAGATTTTTAGCAGGACCTGAATGATAGGACAAGGGGTAATGGTTTTAAACTAAAAGAGGGTAGATTTAGACTAGATATAAGGAGGAAATTTTTTACAATGTGGATGGTAAAACACTGGAACAAGTTGCCCAGAGAGGTGGTAGATGCCCCATTCCTGGAAACATTCCAGGTCAGGTTGGACGGTGCTCTGAGCAACCTGATCTAGTTGAAGATGTCCCTGCTCATTGCAGGTGGATTGGACTAGATGACCTTTAAGGGTCCCTTCCAACCCAAACTATTCTATCATTCTATATGAGTGTCTGATTTCCTGGACCCTATAAAAGTAAATGATTGAATGTGCATCAGTTCACTAGGTAGTCCAAGAACCCAGTAAGGCTTCCTACTTCTGAGAAATAAGGACAATTAGACTCTGCTGGTTCTTCCCGTTTCCTTTATTATCTTACCTGTTCAGGTCTTAACCAATGTTAGATTTTAGTTTTGAAGCCCAAGAAGAAGAAAGATAAAAGAAAAAAAAAAGGGAAGAGAGGGAAGCTTTCCAAAATGAAAAGAACAGGAAAAGAAATGGAACCTCTCTGAACCAAATAGGAAGGGACAGCTGGATAGGTGACCATGGCAAGTATTAGAGGCATCGGTCAAGAACTTGATCTTCTGTGAAGTTACTCAAGTGGTGTAGCTTCTCAGTCTTTCAGTTCCCTTACCTTCAGTATCCCTATCCCTGTGTATCCTGCATAATGGTTGGACACTTCAGTGTTGCAAAGGTAAAGATGAGCCTTAAAGTTGTAAAGACTTGTATAGGAACTGGACATAAAAAAACCCTCTAAGTAGCCTTAGCTTAAATGTTAACATTAGATATATGCAGTCCTTGAGGCTATAAAGGGAATGATGAAAGTCTCTTATTTATGGTACAGTTCTAGCAGAGACTTAGAACACCCCAATCTGAAATGATCGAAAAACAAGGTTTGTTGTATTAGCTAAACAGAAGAGCAGCCAAAATGTGTTCCTCTTCAAGGACACGGTGATCAAATCCTCAAGCAGGGAAATGATCTTGGTAGTAGTATTCTGCGTGATCATTAGCACAAGAAGTTAGAGCGTGCAGAGAGAGCTTCCAGAGGGAATGATTTCTTAATAACAGCTTCTTGTGGTTATCTTTCTTGTGGAGGAGCCTAAATGATGAATTCATCAGTGCTGAAAGTAGTCTGTTTCTTGCTTCTTTTATTTCTCATCTTCCTTCTCTCCCCTTTCCCCTTCAAAACAAAATACTGAACCTTACAAGCATTGTTTCAATAAATTAACAAGTTCAAACACAATAATGATACTAATAATACGTAAATAATTATCTGTGTTTGCCATTCTGGAAGGGTGAAGACTGCCATGTAAATAAGTTAACACAATAGAACTCGACTCAGACTGCTGAAATCAGTGAACAGATCACTATTGGTTTCACTGCTCTCCAGATGAGACCTCTGGCACAGTAATTACATACCACATCACTGACTGCCTTTTCTCCTGCTACTAATTGTTACTTCTTGGTTAGCTGAATACTTAATAGAGAAGAAGAAGAACATCATGTTGTATTGTATCCCTTTTCAATTTTTTGTCGTTGTTATTCTTCTCCTTTTTGGAAAAAAAGATCTGGGTGTTGGCAGTGAGATTTGTAATGTCGCATCTGACCGAGCAAGGTCTGCTTAGAATAGCTGTGCTGTTGTATGGTATAAGAAGCCATGCGCTCCAGCTGATGTAACAGTCTAAGAAGGCATGAAAAACTGACACGGTATCAATATATGCTGACAAATAATGCTTTCTGAATATAATTCAGGAAAGGAGTGTAGATACATCAACAGAAAAGTTTTCTGCTAGTATCTGCTGTATTTCCACAAGAGGGCTCTGTCAGCGTAGCTGTATTGACAGCAAAGCTGTGCTCTACTGCAAGAAAACATCTTTATGTGACTGGGTTCAGATATAAAGTTGTGCACTGGGTTAGACTCCATGGATGTGGAAGCAGAAATTCACTTTCATCACTACAGTATAATTATCTCTTGAAGTCTTACCAATATATTGCAAGAGACTGACTATCAGGAGTGCCAGCCAGGGCATACCTTGCCTGTCTGCATCTATTCCCTAACACCTGCCTTCTGCTCCCTTCCCATCTCTCCTTCTTCTCAGTTAAGAAAAGAAGGTGTTCTTGGCTGCTATTTTTTTGCTTCCTTATTTGCAAGCAAATTAAGCTTATTATATTCCATCCACTATCTGCAACAAATGTTAAAGACTGATAAATGCTCACTGTCCAAAATGGTTGGGAACCACTGAACTAGATACTCTGTTCGAAATTCCTCCTAAACCGAACAATTTTACTCTGAATGGTTAACGCATTTTTAATATTGAACTGTTTAAGCTAATTTAAACACGCTTGTTAAGAATTTATATTCCAGTGTTATGCTGCAGAAATGATACTGGGTTTGTTCCTTTTAAGGTTAAGCCGAGCGTTGCAGCGATTTCCTTTCTACTCTTATGCTTTTGCGTGCAATCATGCAACGTGACCACAAGAGGTCAACAGTGATACGTAATCGCTAGCATCCCCTTACTGGTATGTATGACATGCATTATAACAGAAATCCATAGTCAGACTAGATTTTCTGGTTATTTTAGAAAAGAGTTTCTCATGCTTATAGAAATAATAATAATAAAATTGTTAACAATCTCTTTTTATAAACATATTTGAATGATGATTATCTAGTATTACTTCTAGATCATGTATTTGCTGTTTGCTTTTAAACAAAAACGAAGTTATCAAAACCCAAGCAAATTGTCTAGAAAAGCATGTTTTCCCAAATGACATGACCGTCTTTATTCATATAATAATAAAATAGGCCCACATTCATTGTGCGAAATTGGTTAACATATCCAGGAACATGCAAATTTATTCATATATCCAGGCACTGCACTGTCCTTGCATTTTCCCTCAGTGCAGCTCCGTAGATCCCCAGATGTGTTCTCTCGTGGTTCAGACTGCAGCTATCCAAGGCCCTGTTCATGCCTTCAGCCAGCACAAACTGTGTTTGTGGCGTGGGTATTTTGTGCCACTGTCGCTTGGCACCTTCAGTGCTGCTTAGCCCTGGGACTCATTGCAGATATATGTAAATATATTTCACTAACATGTTAAAAGTGGCATGTTGACTTCCTTCTTAAAAATTGTATCTGTTGTGTAGGTCTAAGACTTACCAGCTGATCACCATATGACAGCTTTTACTGTAGCTATTTGTATTGATATAAAGGAAGCATGTACGTGTCCATCATTTACTTTACTGGCACCCAAACCTCAGTCATTCACTGTCTGTGCAACTAGAAACTGCATTTTTTCCTCACAACCTTTTTTTATCAACTATGATTCATAATCATCTTCTCCTTGAAAAATTAGATTAAGACCTCAGAAATAACTGTTTTCAAAGGAGAAAAGGCTCACCGTGGTCATTTGTGATGAAGGGAAGCAGAAGTCAGTAACATACAGCATTCTCGTATGTTCATCTAAAATGGACTCCCACATATTGTAGATTGCATTTTCATTAGCAGCCCACATTTCTCTGAATGAAAGTAACATACCAAACTTTTTAATGGGCACCAGTCATGTTTCATGTTCATTACAGTAGCATAGTAGACAATGCAGTTTATTGAAATACTTTCCACCTGAATGACACTAGGATGATATTAACTAATGTAACTACTATTGGCTGTTGCATATTTACTCACTTTGCATGTGCAGGTAATACAGAAAGTTACTTTTAGGTTTTGAAAAGGAAAAGGTTTTCATGTACATGCTTTCAGAAACTTTAAAAATAAAGGATGCCTTGAATAAAGAGACTTCAATTAAAGGAAGTAATTTCAAAATATAATTGATAATTTTTAAGTAAATGTGGCCTTGTAACAGAATGCAGATGGCAAACCCACTATCCAGCCGACCCCAGGGTGTGATCAAGAAACAAGCAGGAGGTGCAATATATTCTATTAATTATTTTCACTGCTACAGTTGTTTGCTATATAATACAGGTCAACTGGGTTAGCCTGAAGCTTCTCCTAATATATTAGTAAATAAATTTGAACAGATTTTAATTTGCTAATGGAAAGGTCTGAGCCAGTTGCAAATAAGAGTGGAGCTACTTTGTCTTGTTCATTACTATGCAACATGGCTGCTCCCAGCCATTCATACAAAATGTTACATTTCCATAAAGCACAATGTAATTTGTCACAGACAGAAAAAAAAAAAGGGGGGGGGGGACAACAAAACCACTCTGTAAACTATATTAGATTAAAGATAAATGTGTATCATGGAGCAATCTTTCTTATGGAATCCACAGGATAATTACACATTGAACACCTGCCTCTAAAAGCTTGCCAAATAATCCAGCATGGTATCTTTGTAATACTTGCATGTTTCAGGGAGAAAAAGAAGTATATGCTATTTCCAAAGGGTATAAACAGGAGCAAGCCTTTTTTCACATGCCTCCTAACAATTTCTCACCCTGTTTTGAAGCCTCGCTATGCCCCCGTTGCAACTCATACAGCTTCTAGTGCTGTGCATTCACCCAGTTTTAACACAGCACCAGCTGCATGGACTGTTTCTCACTTTTTTTCTACTCATAGTAACAATCCCTAGGGTGTCTTTTTCCATAACTCCTTTGTAAACATTTGTAAATATTCTCATTTTAGAAATGCAGAAACAGAGGCATGCAGGTCTGTGTCTTGCACAAGATCTAGATCGGTAGCAGCAAAACTGGGAAGAGAGACTAAGTTTCCAAGCCTAGTAGAATTGTCCTGTTTTCCTGCCTCCTTCTTTACATTGCTTAGAACAGGACTGCTGCAAGCAGAGAGAACGACCACTCTTTTTAAACAATGACAGCTGATTAAGAGGTATAGGCAGTGTACTGCTGACAGGTGTTTTAGCCCAGCAATGCCACCTTGTTTCTTCATTTCTCTGATTGTGCACCATAGGTATAGCACCTGTCTTGAATCTCAAATTTTTTTAAATTAAATCATGAAGTTTCACTTATGTGCATCACTAGTTCAGTTACTTTAACATCTCCCTCTCTGCTGAATTTTAAAACTTAGGTTGGCCTGGTTGTCCAATTCATTCTTTCTACGTTAATGAGATAAACAAGCTCTATAAATGCTAGAGTGATTAGAAAAGCTGCTGTCACTGATGTTTTCTTAAGGCAGGCTTCTAAAGAGGAGAAGCACAATTTCTTGTCAGGGAGGGTTTATGCAGACAGGCATTTGAGGTTTCATACAAAGGGTTCACAAGTTGGCGTCTTAAAATGTGTGTCATTAAGTTGTATTTGCCATATCTGACCACAGAATGTTTCTTACCATCAACCATTTTCTCCATGTTTAAAATCTCACTTGGTTTTCATGGCTGTGGGGGTTTTGTGGGGGTAGGGTTTCTGTGGCTTGGTTTTGTTTTAATGGCCTCCTGGTTTTAAATATTCCACCTGTTTGTATTGCTCAGATGCATGAGGAGACAGGAAGGGCTGTTGATGTTTAAACTTTTGTCATTTTCACCTCTTCTTCTCTCTTTTGTGATGAAAGAAGTGGCACTCGATTTTAAAATGGACACAAATTAAGGAGCATCTGAGGATTAGTCCCTTAATTACAATAATCCTCAAAGGATTATTCAGAGATTGGTCCTTACTAAAGTTTTAAACTTAGCCATGCATTTTAAACCAGGAGCAGACTGATCTATGGTCCAACAACAAAAGAGAAGGTTCAGGTTTGAGCATTGTTTGCATAAATATGTTTACGTTGAGAAAATACCTCAAATAACACAACTACTGATGCATGTTCTGTTTGTTACTGGTAAACTGCTTGTCCAGTGAATCTCATCCCATTTTATGACTTTTCAATAATTCAGTGTCTAATTGCCATAGAAAAGCCTCAAATAAGCAAACAGAAAGGGGGCTCCCTGGCTGCTAAGGTCAATGGTGTGAGTTTTCAAGCAAATTCCTTTCTACCTTCCCGCGGCCTTGAGTATGAGAAGTTTTTTTCAGTCATGTGGATTCCTACCATCCAGATGTTTCAGTTGCTGATTTCAGTAAACCACTGATTAAAAGAAAAGATCTCCCAAACCTTCTGAATCACAGTGCTAACTTCACTGACTGTCCCTGCATGGATGACAAGAGCAAGAAACATTTATAGGACTTCTATGACCAATGTACTTTATACATATTAATTGATCAAGATTCCAGAAGCTGCATTCACTATGTGTCTTTTCATATTCTGGCCTGAAATTGAGAGAGAGACAGAGGGAGGGAAGGAAAGAAGGAAGGACAGAAGGTAGGATATCTTCTACTTTTTTCACAAAGCGCTATGTAATGGTCAACATTTACCTTGACTCCTTCCAGAAGCAGACAGAACTATTGTCAAATGGCTGAGCGGATAAGATTGGATATTAGAAAAAATTTCTTTACTGAGAGGGTTGTCAGGCATTGGAACAGGCTGCCCAGAGAAGTGGTAGAGTCACCACCCCTGGAGGTATTCAAAAAGCAGTAGACAAGGCACTTCAGGACATGGTTTAGTGGGCATGGTGGTGTTGAGTTGATGGTTGGACTCAGTGATCTTAAGGTCTTTTCCAACCTAAACAATTCTATGATTCTAAGTCAAATGAAGAATATTTATACATAATTCCACCCATTTTGGCTCAAGGCACTAATAGTAAAATAATTAACAGCAGCATTTAACTCCCCTGCCTTTTTGTCCTAAACAGCTTTATTCTAATCTACACATTTTCTTCTGTCCAAATCTTGTTCTAGTTATTCATTGTTTTCTAGATAGTTTCTTCTTCTTTTGTTACTTTTCACAGGAAACCTTTTTTCATATTAAGAAATAAAATCATTATGTCAAGTTGTACCACAAGGCGTAACAAAGGGATTCAAGGGAAACAGAGGGGAACACCTCTCCTATGAAGACAGGCTAAAAGAGTTGGGGTTGTTCAGCCTGGAGAAGAGAAGGCTCCAGGGAGACCTTATCTCAGCCTTTCAGTACTTAAAAGGGGCCTATAAGAAAGATGGGGACAGACTTTTCAGTAGAGTCTGAGCAATAGGACAAGGGGTAATGGTTTTAAATTAAAAGAGGGTAGTTTTAGACTAGATACAAGGAAGAAATTTTTTATAATGAGGGTGGCGAAACACTGGAACAGGTTGCCCAGAGTGGTGGTAGATGCCCCATCCCTGGAAACATTCAAAGTCAGGTCGGACGGGGCTCTGAGCAACCTGATCTAGTTGAAGATGTCCCTGCTCATTGCAGGGGGTTGGACTAGATGATATTTAAAGGTCCCTTCCAACCCAAACTATTCTATGATTCTATGAAAACAACTCAGTCTGCATTGTCCTTCACAAAATGCTATTCCCAACCAAAATGAGGGAGCACAGAATAACAGTAAATATCCTCAAGTATTGAAACTAATTTTCCTATTCAGATTAACATTCTGCTAGGGTTCCCTTCATATGCTGCCCTGCGTTACACCAGAGAATTTTTCTACGTTCATTTCCACCCAGGAATGTCTTTGCCTCCAAAAGAAATTATACTGTCCCTTTGTAGTTGCTGAATACAGCTAGTTATTATAAAGCAGCTTAACCTGAGGGCTGTGTATCTACAATTTTAATAACTTCATTGTACAGGAGCAGTTTATATTTTAGAGGACTTTCTATTTCCATTTCTCTGCAGTATTTATGGGTAAACCAGTGCAAAGACAGCCAGCCACCTTAAAGTTTCTAAAGTGTCATTGTTATATCTCAGTTCAATAAAACAGTCATATGAAAATTAAACACCAACAAGTATTGAGGGGAGCAAAATTAATTTCAAGACTATGTTAAATATTAAGCTTATAAATTATTGTGTTCAAAAATGATCCTGAGAGCTGTATTTCCAATGAAAACAAATCATTGCCTGATCAGAACTTTTTAATCACTAAGCTTGTTAAATTCTAAACATCGTGCCTACACACTTATTCTGCTGCAATCTTGATTAGTTTTCTGCAGCTTTGATTATCTCTTTTGAAAGCTCGCATGAAGAGGTTAGAAGCCAAAGATAGCAATAAAAATTAAAAACAAAATCAGCACAGCCGAAACTCAAGAATTTGGATTTGTATACAATAAATATTTTATTATATATTAGACAGACGAATAATTTTGCTGAGAATAGAAATTATTAATTTGAATTTGTCTAATGGTAGGTACAACACATTGGAAACTCCTTCATACATTATTACACAATAAATACTCATTAGAAATATAGTGTTAAAACACTGAAGCAATTTTTGTGAATGTATTAGAAGTTACTTATATTTTTGGTTTGTATGCAGGGTAGTAAAGGATTTTATGCAGGGTAATAAATGAATTACTTTAACTTATGTTGCTCAAACCTTAAGAATGCAAGCAGTTGCTTTGGTAAAAAGCTTAAAGAAAATTGTTTTAAAAATTAGTTACATGTGTCAGCTTCTTATCGAGGATAAGATTTCAGTCATTGATACTTGAGACTAAGGAAGAATAATCCGCACATCCACAAGGAAATCTGCATTCTAGAGAGCATTTCACCTACATGCTGCAGGAATTTAGAGGAAGTATGTGGGAAAAGCAGTAAGCTCTTAAAAGCAAAACTTATTTTAAATGTCCTTGAAAGCTAAATAATAGAATCCTTGAGACTTTTGATGCATTATTGTATGCATGTAAAAAATTAGTTGGAGGTATCTTTCCCTTATATAATTAAAGAAAAAATGCAGTCTTAAGGCAACTTTACACTGCTTTCAAAATCAGATCATGGTCATGTCTCTTACTACAGAAATGCTTTTCTTTTAATGTCAACACACAAATATTCAAATCAAGTTAAAATATATGTATTATGATTTTTTTTTTTTAAATTGCTTGAAATTCACTCATTTTTGTCATTTTCTTATATGTATACCTAAAATGTATTACTTCATTTTAAGGAAAAGTTGTTATGGGATGAATTTTTTAAAACAATTAAAATTGCTCTTTTTTTTTTTTTTTTTTTAAAGCATTTTC
>JAVJGG010000039.1:11976738-12019711 GCA_035590195.1 Aviceda cuculoides
TTTTTTTTTTTTTTGATCAAGCCTTTTTGTATAACAGTTCTTCTTGCACTAAAAAGACAATTATGTGCATGGTTTTGAGAGCTTTCTTTTACTACCCAGTTTTCTTCTGCTTGTTAGAAGTAGGTTTAGGATTTGTCTGCCCATCCAGTTTCTGCATTAACACTAAAGTAGAAAAGAGAAGCAAATAAAAACCCCTTTAAATGGGTAGAAAGGGAATGGTGTGGATCTAAGCTTTGGGGCCTCTTCTGAGGGTTCTGGCATTGTTTGGGAAGCCTGATTACATTACTCATCCCAGCTGCTCACCTGGTAGGACACTCACAGGCTCCTTCAGTGAGCTGCAGATTCACACCAGTTTGCATAAAGGTATTCATAAGCAGAGTAGAGTCAGCTGTGCTTTGCTTGAATGTACCACACTGAATAGCATGAAGAGTCAGCAGTGATTTTAGGACTGGCTCAGCTCTCTGCACCTTTTCGGAATAAGAGATTACATTAGTAACTGCAGCTGTTTTTTCACAGCATGCTGTCCTCCGATGTTAAATGGAGACTTTGGTTTAAGGCTTATCTGTAAGTAGTTGTTCCTTATCAGCGCTGTAAATCAACTATATCTGGGCACATGTTGCCATAATTATTCTAAACTGAACAAGTAGTTCCAGTAGCAGTAGAATGTCTGCTTACAGTTCCAGGGTGAAATGCTGTGGGAGATCTTTGATGTCTGTAAAAGTTGAAAGTGATGATGGGAAATGATGATGGGTCTGTCAGTGGGGAAGAGGGTGTGGCCTTTTTTCACCGACTGTTTTCATCAATGAAAGTTTAGAAACATAGCACATCTGAGAATTCTGCCACTGTGTGGGATTTGTCTGAACGTCAAGAGTAGGAAGTGAACTGACTGATTGCTTTCTCTAGCCTTTTCTCTCTCATGCATACCTCTGCATACAGCACTCTTGACCTTAAGATTTACTTCTTGAGGAAAGCAAGCTAAAACCAAGATAGCAGGCAGTGGATAAGATCAAGAATTTCCATTTTCCAAACAACTAAAGAAGTTTCTGTTATCAGGCAACCATCAGAGAAAAATGCAAAATTTAGTGGTTCTGCTAAGTGCTTATGTCTTTCTTGGGTGTGACATGGTTTGGGGACATGGAGATAAACTTTACTTCCTGCTTTGCTGTATGACTCCTGACAAACCACATCACCTCCTCATTCCAGTGCCCCTACTTTGCCTGTCATCCATATCCCATAAGCTCTTCACAACAGAGTCTTTCTCCTACTGTTTGATTGTACAGCATCCATCACAATAGGATTTTGATTCTGGTAGGAAAATCTTTTTAAAAATCTATTGTAATACTAGTAATAATAAGGAAATAATATGGAATACATCACTCCCTAGGACTAGAATAAGAGGTTACTATGAATTCACTACATTCAGATATGCATGTTCTTTGCAAATTGACAGAATACAAATAATGTTTTTCCTGCACTCCCTGACCTATTTTCTAATCTGCTTCTGCTTTCAGAAAAGACGTAATAACTGTCTTATTTTTACTTACCTTTCTGACCTTGCTTCGTCTGTGCTATTCCTTTTGTCCTCAACAAATCAGCTTTAGTATTGAGAACGACTCCTTAAAGAGAGGACTTGTCCTGCATGTGTTGCTTTTTCATTCCAGGCTGTCTGTGGGTGTTTGTGTGTGTGTGGGGGGGGTGTCTGTGTGTCTTCATCACCTTGTCTACCATAGCAATTAATTACTTTTTTGTCAGCTGACAGCAAAAATAACAATGTCAGTATTCATAGGATTGATATCCTTTAATGCCTCTCTTAATTTTCACTATAGCTGTTAATTGTCACCAGACTACTCAGCTTTTTATAGGAAGACCGACCGTTTACTGTGATGAACACTTCATTATCTCCTGGCACTGTCCTAAATATTGTGTCAGTTTCCTCTAAAATTTAACCCATGATGCAGGAATGCCCATAAAATACCTAGGACATTAGAAGGTGAAAATACCCCGAGATGATTCCTAAGATGAACATCAGTGGTAAGAGTTGGACTGTCCTTGTGCAATGGGAGGGTGCACCTTTTTGTTTCAGTACTCCTATCTTGAGTTTTAACTTCTAGAGAAAGACTGATGTTTTCCTGGCTTTCTGTCCCAATAATTTAAATATTAATTTAAATATTTTAATGTTAATTGTGTTTAATTCCAGAAGGCTACTAAGGATGTTGCAATTGGCTCCTTGCTTGGGTGCCAGAACAGCAGGGTTTGAGCAGGCCAGAAAAGATTCTAGTGGGATTTTCATGTGAAAGTTTAGAGTCTCAAAGTATTCTGCACATGCTGGCTGTAGCACATTTCCCATAGGGCTGTCTGTTCAGTGAAAATAAGCAAAAACCTGGAATGATGCCCCAGTGTGATCTCAATGCAAAAGATGGAAGCAAATTGGTGTTAATATTTATTCTTGTTAATATTTGTTCGGAGCTGGGGGGGAAGGGCGGGGGTGTATTTCAAAGCAATTTTAATGTGGGTGTCCCTGTTTTTTAAGGACTTTCTAACTACCACTCATCTTTTGAAATCTTGGCATTATTCCTCTAAAAAGCACATATGTGTTTCTCCCTAGTCAGGCTGCCTCCAAACTGGTGGACTACAAACCTATTTCAAACCACAAGTTTATAAGTTAGCCCATAATCCTTTCCAAAGTCCTACAAGTGGCAACCTGTTTTGAGCTGTATCAGTTAAAAGAGTAAGTGGACCTCATGCATGTTTATCATTACTTGAATGTGTAGATACAGGTGTTACTCGTTGCAGATTAAAACCACTGCAGAGCAATCAGGAGATTCCCAGTTTTCACAGCAGAGTTGAGAAAAATTGAAGAAATATCACCAAAGTGACTTAATAGCTGCCTCATCAGACATGATGCCATATATTACACTTAGATGAGGCACATTACTGCAGGTAACACTTGAAATTACTTCTGTGAGCAAAAATTTAGGGGTTTTGGTGCTGGCTTGCCTCACTTTGTTCAGTCTTTATCAGCCCTGCCACTGCCCATGTTATCTTCAAGTGGAAAGTTAATGGGACTAATGCATAATCCATGAAACCTCTGCACGTTATTTCAGAAAGTAAGGCCATCAAAAAGTTCATGCTAAGTAGACTGCTCCATTCAACAAAAGCACCAACTATTCATTCAATATAAACACTTAAGACAGGGGGCAAAAGTGCTACAGAAAAGCATGTTTTGCTACAAGCAGCTATAGCCACATTTTTCATTTCATCTTTCACCCAAACCTTTATCATCAGTGCGAGTACTATTCAACTGTTATAGGAGATTGGCTCTTTCCTGATAATGTTTTTTCAGCCTCTTTGCTGATGTCAAGAACACTAAGCTGCTATATCTCTCTATTGCACCTTGAAGGAGGTGAAAGACAATAAAGGCTTAAAGTCAGCCTCTTCTGAAAAAAAACAAAACACACACATTTAAAGAATCTTTTATTTTAAAATGGACTGTGCTATATTAGTCACTGCAGATGCCTCAACTTAGCTCTCCATTTAGTTACAGTGGGATTTTTATTTGACTTTCCTGTGCTAAATCAAGTAAAAGGAAGAACTTACAAAGGCTAGGTGGCTGAGGGTTTCATGGAGTTTTTGTTTCTAGATTGGTAGTGTAGAGAGTAAAAACTGCATCAAAGTAGAATGACAAGAAATTATCTGAAATGCCATTATGTGCATCCAATCATCCAATAACTTAGGTACTGTGTGTGGTTCTGGAAAAGCCAGTATTCCCACACAGAAACTAAGCCGTATTCCACCCTCTGCCCCCCAAAAATAGGCAGAAGTCAGCTTGGTCATTTGACGTGTTTTATTCAACAACAGTCCCTTCTGGTTGCTCCATTTTTCAAATGGGGACTGATATCCTTTCCAGTACCATGGCAGAGAGAAATGGAGGTTGTGCAAGCACTCTCATACTCCAGATTTACAGCAGATTTAGACAGCATGAATTGCTTTGCTGAATTAGTTAGTGCCTTTCTTTGGTTTTGCCCTGAGTCATTCATGTTTTCTTAAAATAGTTTGACAGACATGAAAGGCCCATCTCAGAGGCAGAAGTCAAGAAGCATAAGAGACAACTGCCTAGAAAAGGAGTGATCAAAGCAGTTGGATGGACATCATCTTTAAAAAACTATTTTTCCCATTACTCTCTTGAAAAAAGAGTTGGCTGAAATTTAGTGCAACCCTTAAGCTGCCTTTCCTGTACATATTACCTCAGCTCTGGCCCTAGGTCAGTAATGCTTGAAAATCCTCACTCGTTAGAGGCTGTGCCTGCCCTGTACGAAAAAAGCTGGTGCTCCCAGTTCAGTTCTTAATGGACAGGTGTTCACAGCACAAAACCCTCCATTACAATTGGCCCTAATTAGCACCTTTATCAGCAGCCTCCCCAGAGAGGCCAGAGAATGAACGGGCTTGGAAACTGAGCCACCAGCCCAGCTCATCACCAGAGGTGAGCCCTCCAGGTCAAGGTTGAGGGGCAGTGTGAGCAAGCTTTGCTGCTACTGCCTGGGCTCTAGCTGCTCCATGAATAGAGGACTTCAGTCTCAGGACTGTCAATCTGGCACCTTTCAAAAGCACTAAATTCACTTAATTAACAGACAGGAAAAAATAGCCTTCCCTAGCAACTCTTGCATCAAATGGCACTTATGTTACCTTATATTCTGAGCACCTAACCCTATTAGCATTGCATTGTGTGTTTCTGTTGGAGTGCCTTTATGTACACACCAATCTTAACATACACACTAATGTATACTGGGAGATTTAGCACCATTTTAAATTAAACTGACGTTATCAAGTAGAATTTATGGCGCTTTTTTTATTATTTTCCATTATCTGTTATACCCTCTTAATTTCACAGAAGAGCATTTTTTCCCATGTTAATATTCCTTTTTTCCATGCAATTAAATCACTTTCTCCTTTGAATTTCATGCTTTCCCTGATCATTTTGTCCTTTTTCTTCTTTTTTTTCTTGGTACAAGGCAACATTTTGCATTGCTGTGTTCTCATGATAGGGCAGTCTATTGTGTACTAACTCTACAGCACATCAAAAAAACATATGCCTAATTTTTTTTCCAGAAAGATGCAGGATACTTGTACAAACCTAATATAGAGATAAAAATAATCTATTTTTGCCCTGTCCTGAGTGTGATTGTTCATAGTTGTGCAATTCTTGGGGCTACAGCCTTAGTTTTATGGCATAAACGAGTCTGCATTTCACAAATGTGTTTTAACAGTATTCTGTGGGTAAGTGGAGTTTTCCTGGTACAAAACTCTGACCTCTCAGAAATCTTTTAATATAGTCTCTTAATACTGTCCTAAATTCCTGGTTTTATTCCAGTAGATAATGTTTCCCAATGATAGTGTGTTTATTCTTCAGGTAGGATTAGATGATTATGCTTTAAATTAGCTATCAGTTAATAACCAAGCTCTACTTAACAACTTTGATTTTTCATCTTAGAACATCCTTTCACATCTCCAATTTTGTTTCACTTCTTATAGCTCTCTCTAGATAATCAAGACCACACTGGTAAAGAAGCATTCAGAAAGCAACCAGTGAGATCTTTCTCAACTGTCTGTGACCTCTGTTGAGTCACTTATTAAATTTTGTGTCTCTTTCTCTATATGAAAATCTGGAAAAGATGTTCTCAGCTCTGAAGTTTTAGGTGAAAACTATTTCAAATATACAAAGTAATTTTGTGAGGCTGTGTGGTCTAGACAGTAGGCATTCTATGAGGTAAGATTTACTGTGCATATGTGTATCTGTGGTTTTGGCTTCTCTAGTGTACCTTCCTCTAGGTTATTTTTTCTTGGAAGTTCTGTGGATCAGGAAGTCTTTTGCTATCTGTTTGTACGGGGTCAGCTGGACTGCAGTATTATACAGTCCAAACTACTCTAGCAGAACAACCCAGTATTCCAGATGAGTTGCAAAAGATTAACTACCCACCTTTGTTTGTGTAAGGAATCCAAGCTGGCTGCTCACAAATGTATTGCACCAAAACCTCAGACATTCTTTTCTGAGTAATGGCAGCTGTAGGAGGTTTTCCTTCAAGCAGGCAAGGTTATCTTCCAGATATTTGTGATATATTATCTTAAAGATGACAGAGTAATACTTTCCTCAGTGAAACTGCTTGCTGTTGTGGCCAAAAAGCAATCCATTTTTCACACTACTCCCTTCAATTGTTCTTTCAAAAATTACATGTAGCTATTTGGGACATGGGGTCAGATTATTTAAAATGCAAGCCAGGTTTGAATTGCTCATTCGAATTAGAGCATTGTCTTCATTCAGAAACAATAAAGAAATAAGGAAGAGCAATACAAATAGGAGGGAGAAGATGAAACAGGTAAGATGGCTAACGGAGCTGAGTGGAAGCTTTCTACTCTTAAGATTGGATTTCAGCTAATATTTCCTGTACTTTGTGTTTCTGATATGATGTGTCATGTTCTAATCCACCACAGATAAAGCAGCTGGCACCTGGCTAAAATCAAAGGGTTAACACTGCTAACCCACACCCATCTGATGTATTAGTACATAGTTTTTCATATGTCTGCAAACAAATATGCTGCTTACCTTTATTAATAAGGCTGTAACTGTTGTTCAGAGTGGACATGTCAAGTGACAGTAGTCTTTCATGCTCACTTTTGTGCCTGCATTGCAGCCACTAGTCCAACATGCATTTCTGACCAAACTCTGTTCTGGCTCAGGAGCAGCTTGCTTTGCCTGGTGATAAATGAATGAAAAGTGCCTGCACTGGAGGTTGGATGCTGGTGCTTGCTCCCCAGGGCCATTTCCCAACACTTGCTGTTTCTACCTCACAATACCTAACACACATCAGATATCTTGAGGTAAAATCACAACCAGTATAAGGCACATTGATTGTACTGTGTAATAAACCTAGGTATGCCAGCACTGACCCTCAATGAGTCAACTCTGGGACTGACTGGACCTAATTAACTCCTGATCTTATTCTCTTTAGTGACCTATCTCCCCTCTCCCCCTCCCGAAATTCTGTTCTACGTTAATCAACCTAGTGTAAAAGTTCAGTTTATTTTTAAGCAATGAAGAATGGCATCAAACTGTAGGAATATATTGTCGCTGTTACCACCCACTTCCTTCTCTTCGATTTTAACAGCAGCGAGGCTAAGAACAAAATTCTTTGAATTATGTTGTAAAATACTTGTCAGTGAATTTTAGTTAGCGAATCGTTCCTGAGTTGATTCCAAGGCCTCTCGGTTTTAGTTGGTATTTTGTCAGCATTGTTCAGTAAACGGCCATCAAGGGTTCTTTCCGAAATTTGGCTTGGCTGCCCACTTATGTTCCAGTTTCGTAGCCGATTATGCCAGCAACATGTCTTTTGTCACAAGGTTGGGCGACAGCAACATTTACATTTGCAAGAGAATGATCAATGAGCTCTGAGTAGCATGCAACAGGTTTCCAGAACTCCCCATCGCTGGCACATTTTCAGGGGAGGCAGCCAGTCTACCTGCCCTCCCCAGCAGCGGGAAGAAGTATGCATGCCCCGCGGCCAGGGGACACGTCCTGCTGAGTCCCAGGCCTTTTTTCTTCCAGGCACAGCGGGATTCCTGTGTTAAGGTTACAGGCAGGACTTCAGTGGAAAGCAAAGCTCCTTCTTCTAAGATTAGTCTTTTTGCAACAAGCCCTTTACCTTTTCTTCAGTTGCTCAGAGACTTTTCCTCTCACCCCTCCTTGTTTCTATTATTTATTGGCTATGTTGTATTCAAAAGTGCCATGGCGCACATCTCCGCTGTGCTCGTCCCCTTGCCCCCGTTCTTCCTTCTGGTTAGTTACCTTTCGCAGTTCTCGGCTCTCTCCTCTCTTCAGTTCGTCTAGTGAATGATAGCACTGAGTTAAGGAAATAAAATATAGCACTTAGTTGAAAATATTGCTACAGTAACTTTAAAACGTAGTGAGTCTAAACTAGAGCAAAATTAGCTGAAGACATGATGGAATGCCACCAAAAGTCTCAAAAAATGTAATTAGGCAAAGAATATAGAAAACACATTCATGAGATCTATGGAGGAAAGTTAGTGAACAAAACAAAGCAAACACAGCAGTGATGAAATTTTATTTCCAATATCTGAAACAAAAGTGTGTTGGTAGGACAGCTGGGGAATTATCTGATAGATATTTCAAAAGACATCACCTATTACCCAAGTATTTGTAAAAAACCAAGTCAGATGTGTACTGCAAGTACATTAGAGATATTATGTATCTTTTGGTTTAGGCTATTTTCTAAATTGTGTTTCTAAGAGACTAATTGAGAGCAACCTGACTCAAAACCATCAATAGTTTTAAGCACTTTAATTTTGGTTAATATTTTTCTTTGTTAATTATTAACTTAAGTTGTGTTTGATGTAATTCTGGGATTCTAAAAGGTAAATGACATAATAATTGAACAATAATGCACAGGTAACTCCTTTATTCCTACACATGAAATTCGTATGACTGACATGACTTTAGCAAATGGTTCTCATATAAAACTGGGTATCGTGAGAAAACACTCTTCTAGCAATAAGCACAGGTCTGAGCATTGCAGACCTTGAGAGCTAATCCTAGCTACACCATGTACTTGGTAAAATCTAAGCTCATTATAAATAGGTAACCCCACTATACAAGGCAGGACATAGTTTATACCTAAATGAGT
Organism: Aviceda cuculoides; assembly: GCA_035590195.1. NCBI lineage: Eukaryota > Metazoa > Chordata > Aves > Accipitriformes > Accipitridae > Aviceda > Aviceda cuculoides. Next base: position 11,985,432 of record JAVJGG010000039.1, read on the forward strand.
TGTACCAGGTTATCAATACCAAAAGCTAACTGATTTTTCTGCATGTTAGCTTCCCTTACTGTCAAAGACAGGCTTCCTTATGAGTCTCTGTTGGTCCATTCTTTTCGCCACTGCAACTTTCAGTAAATTGGGAATTAATTTGATAGCACAGGATATGTGCATGTTAAATCACATCTGTGTTCTGCAACTTATGGAAAAAAGGGGTTCTGATTTATCTCCAGTAGAAGGATTAGCAGAATTTAACGGACTTGCGCATGCTGCTTTCAAATGCAATTTTCTTTATAGCAGAGCAGTACGTGAACACAGTAACTGAATTTTACAACTCTGGAAATTATTAGAACTTTTCTTTAAAGCAGGAAAGTCTGAGTGACCAATAAAAGATTTTGGAAAGGGTCTGATCAGCTGAAACTGCATACAACTTTGGTACTGTAGAAACCCAAGAAATGAGATTTTTACGCCTGCTGTGGGCTTCTCTTGGGCTTAAATTGGATGCATTCTTTGATCAAATGGACCCCAAAAGAAGAAATATGTACATGGTTCTGATAAAACAGCTTATTTTTAAGTCAAACTTATGAATCTGAATCCACAGCTGAAAACAAGGCCATGCTGTGGGAATGAAGATGAATATTTAACACAAAGTCAGAAATAGGTTTCTGAAAATAAGAGATTGTTAAAGTTATGGTGAACATGTGCAAATTGCAAAATATCAGCAAGTCTTCTCTGCTGCAAACTGATCTAAAGCAGCTTTCCTGTTTCCCCAGCAACCTTGAGCAATGCTAGCTTGTTTCTTTGGAAGTAAATTAAATGTGACTTTCAAGTAGTTCATTATTTCAGTAGCCACAATGCCTTTCGGAAGCAAGGACATTCGATAAATCATATTAGGATTTGCTGCACTTCTGAAGGGAGGCAGATAAAGGATTTTTGCAGAAATAGTTTTCAAATCTAGTACATTTTTTTGAAATTACAAAAATTATGTTTCTATTGATACAGGAAAAAAAGAATAAAGTATATTTCCCATGTGTAAAGAAAGCTAAATATTGTTTGGTGCTACACTGAAAACCAGCAGGTCCTGCCTCACTTGCATACAGCCAGTGCAGATGTGTACAGCCCCTAGGTACAGCTCCACTTGAATTGTGTAGTTGAAACCTCCGCAAAAATGCTTTAGCAGAATGACCACACAGCCCAGGTTGTGCAGTGTTCAGTAGCTGGTATACTGAGAAATCCACAACCTCTTCCATGACCCAGCCTGTATACGTATCTCTGAACTACAACATCATACTCTTCAGAATATCTATGAGATGCACAAAAATAGATATAAGATTTCTGTAGTAATTTGTGGTTTGCTTCTGATGGCAGTACTAGAAGAAAGACGAGTACAAAAGATGCGTACAGATGGAGCTACCACTACACAGTGCCTCTACAACAGGCAGACGCTCTCCCAGTGGCTTTCAGAAGCAAAGGCAGACACCTTTCAATTTGATGACTACATATTTTTTAATCTAGGCTTTGGGATCTATTTTGGGCAAATAGATTGCTTTGCCTGTCCACTCGAATTTCCTCTTTAATTTCCACCAATCTGTAACTGCTGGAAAGTGAAACCAGTGTGGTTTTCAGTTCATTTCAGATTTGACTGTGACTGAAGTTGGTTTGGTTCAGGTCTGGTATGAGTTCAACAGAACTTCAGGTCATCAGTTCAGATTTAGCTTTAGGTTGCAAAAAACCCCCTGAAGATTCAAACTGGGTTTTGTTTGGTTTCACTGGTTCACATCGCACTGATTTTCAGAAAGCTAACAGAATCATCATGGTGGAATAAACCGTTAAGCAACCGAAGAACTCGGCTTTGGAGTTTTGTTTTAGTGGAGTAGAAAGCTGTTAGAAACTAAACCTTTTGGAGGGTGCAGGGGGGATGTATTTTTTTTCCCCAAAAAAATATGGGTTTGGTGAAAAGAGTTTATGGTAAATCAGGGGGTTTTTTCCACTGAAAAGCAGTTTCAAGGAAGTAAGTTTACTGTCAAACCAGTCTGGATCATGACTGGTCCTAGCTGAGCTGATCACGCTATATATGTTATTTCAGTTAGTTCAGTACATACAGTATTTCTCTTCAAAAGGACTTTGAATGGAAAGTAGAGAATGGAGCATCCATTAAACACAGCACAGAATACTAGATCTCCCATCACCATAATTTATTGCTTTTCAGAAACATTTACTGGGCTGGATTCTCGCTCTGTGTGGTTAGAAGAGCTGTTTTAGTAAGAATCATCCTCAGTGTATTCTCCAAAATGTGATTTGTCCAGGAGGACATCAGTTTGTTAAAACTGGGAGCACCTTACATGTGTGAATTTTCTGTTTCAACATACGTAAGAAGTTTCATAGTTATCAGCAAGCCATTTCTTTTGATAAATAACTTTTCCTTCTTAAGAAATACAATTTTTAAAAAAGATTGAGGAATGTTAACATAAAAAATGAAATCACCTAAAGATTTGATTGAACCAGACTGCATATTTTTCAGATTTTTTATTTACAAGTGTTAAAAATTTCCATCTCATTTTGGAAAAAACATTGAAATATCAAACTGCAATAGGAGAGTAAAACTGTTTGTCCTGCAGTTTGATCAGTTAGCTGTTAAGTTAGCTGATCATTTAGCAGCTACTGGGCCATGTGTTGCCTATTAGTTCAGTACAACAAATGAACCTGCACAAAACTAATTTCTTTGGATTCACCTTTATGGTACCCGCTGTCTATGCATAAACGTATCCCTACTTAACATTTCACAATGAGTTTTGCCATTCCTCTCTTGAAAACCATGGCATGATTCTTAGTGTCTGTTACCACCATTTAGATGGTAGTAGATGAGCTGAGAAAATACGGCCATGCCATCAGCTGATGCCTTACAAATGCATCCAGTTCAGGGGTGTGCACGTGTGATGCACCTCGTAACTGTGAGTGCACTTCAACTCCAAGCATTGAAACTGAGTCGCAAAAAGAAAGGGAAGTCCCAGAAAAACAAAATGTAACTGCCTTGCCTTCAGCTCCCCTAGATCAAAGGGCAGCCCTTCAGGTGTCCAGACAATGCTGGCTTCTCCCAAAGAAAACCACTCCAGCTCCTGCTATACAGCTGGTCGTTAACAAAAGTCTGTGCTTTGTCTTGGTTGCACATATTGGAGCTAATATACCTGGTGAAGGTAAATCTCATTCTCACATGTGGTAGCTAAAATAGTCATGTTGCCAAATGCACTTAACCAGTAAAACTCGGTCATGGGAAGCCCAAGGGAAGCAGGCCCTCTCTCCAAATTACGCTGTCAGTTAGGTGGCAGTGAATCTGCCCTCCTCTCTTCCCCACCCTCACCCAGAAGCCCCAACTCTAGCAGTGTCCCTGAGTATGAATATTTTTTCATAGTGTTCTTATAAGTGATTGCTTGTGGCATCTTATAGTCTTATCTCAGCTTGTGCAGCCCCCTCATGAATATTCTGTATATATGGAAGAGTTTTCTATATCATTGCCCATTAACAAGGAGGATAATCACTCATCCAGTTATCAAGAAGTCAGTGAAGGCCTTTCCTTGAGCCCTTAGTGCAAAGAATCATGGGAGATCAAAGGAGGTTAAATGTGGATGACATTATGATCATTACTTTTTTTCTGTGTAATTACTGTATTATAATAAAGTTGATCTACGATAAGGAAAAGGGGCATTAAAGCCTTTTAGGGCTAAAAGACCATATTAGTGACTCTTTACCTTTTTTAGTCATGGGACAAAATGCATATTTCAACTGATACATATAAATGAGCATTCTTTCACTAAAACCACAGTAAGGTCATAATTGTACATCCAAATGATGTATTATTACAGAATTGCTTTTAAAGGAAGTTAATCCAATGTAAACGCAAAAGGGGAGGAGAAGGTATAACGATGCACCATTAGTAAAAACAGCAACACTGAATTTTAGGTTCAGGCTGAAAAGTTACTTTCTTAATCTCTAGAGAATCTGAACTTTTTAATAATACATTAATGAGTTTTACATGCCTTTTCTTGGCTGTTCCGTCACAATTTAGTCATACTTTCAAAAGCCAATGCACTAAATGCATTCACATACATTAGCAGAATTCTATATTCACAAAAACAACTTGTCCTGCGCAAATGGCATAAATGTAACACAAAACTGTCTTATTAACTATTCTTCTGGCTGTTCTGGATGTTACCAACACTGCAGCAGAGCTAGTGAAACTAGCTGACTCTATCCACTTAGGATTTTAACACAAAATCAAGTTTTCTTTAATTTCCATTGCTTGTCCCCAAAGAAGAGCAGTAGTATCCAGTTGCAGAAACATCATCATTGCTATAGCTTTTCCTGTTGTAAACATGAAAAAGGACCATCCAAAAAGATGAGAAACATACTATTTCTGCGACAAGGCAATCTCCTTTAGCCAAAGTGGTAAATATCCCTTGCTCTGGAACCTGGAGTTTTTAATTGTTAGGTCTAGCGTCCTTCCCAGTTACCCTGCTTTTTATCTGCAGCAAAAGTTTCAATCTTCTTGTGCCTGGTTTTGAATTTTTTTTCTTGTGAATTACTATTTGGGTACAAAGACATGTTTTGAAATGTAAAGTTGGAATTTGCTTTGCAGTATTTCCCTATTTCACAGGCTTTAAGAAATTGCCACAGGAGTCTGTTTCTTGTATGTCTCTTATATCTAACACATTTTTTCAGTTTATTTCAGAAAATAATAGACTGCTGATTTCATGAGTCACCTGATACAGTTGTCTGCTGCCCACTGTTAGTATCTTTAAGAGCATTCTCTAGGGCACATAGGTTATACCTAATTACTTGATACACAGTTCCTGTCAGCAGCAATTTTCAGTGTGTGAAGTCTATTCATAACTGAGGGAGAGAAATGTGCAAGGTATTAAAGTCATACTTGACTAGGAAAGCTTTCAGGAGGAATAGAATAAAAAAATTGTAAATATTTCCTAGTAAATATGATATTCTTTCTTAAACAGGGATCAATGGAATACGGTAACTCAGGTGCTGTGATACCAGAAAAAACATTAAATTTCAAGGCTGAGGAAATGATGGTGTGAGGCAAACAAAAAAAGACAGACAGCCTGAGGTTGCCCAAGCTGACTGCTTAATTTGTCATAACTTGGAACAGTATACATACTGTTTCACTTCTTTACATCACTAGATATCACTAGATGTAAAGAAGCCTCACCTGAGAGAGATTAAGTTACTTTACATGTTGTCCCCTTTCCCTGGCATGTATAACGTCAGGAAGGCACTCCTTTTAGAACATGGGAGTGCTTTACTGCACCTGCTGTTACTTTAGGGGAGTAATTTATAGAGTTTGAAATTCAGTAAACTAACTGCTCGTGGTCTCTATACTCTTGCTGAGTTGTAGTTTTACCTTCTTGGTTAGCTGTCCTCAAAATGCTTTATTCAGTTTCTCAGGTTTCCTGATTTTATTTTTTTCTGAGCTTTTTCTTCTGGTTCTTAATCTTCTTTTCCAGTTTCTAGTCTACCATTTGTGATATTAAATAACTCACCAGGTGAAGTACAGAAATCACTCTTCATTATCCTGCACATCAAAAAAACCCTTCAGTAAGGTAGCAAGAACGTAGTTAAGAAAAGCAATATTTAGTAAACAGAGCAGGAAAAAAAACATAAGAATGTTGAAAATGAATGAGTGGAAAGTCTTAGCTATGTCACCTCTTCCAGGAGCTACTAGGACCAAAAAGAAATATCCGCTACTAGGACCAAAAAGAAATATCTGTGTGAACATTTCCAAGGGTACTTGCTGCATGCTTAAACCAGGTGACCAATAACTTTATCAAGCACATTATACTACTGTTGGGCATTCCCTGATCAAGGTGTAGTTTTCTGGGCTGATAATGCTTTTCTTTTCTCTATACTATGATTTTGGTAGGATTATATCTCCCTTGAATCTATACAGTCTTCTCTCTGATTAAATATTCAAGAGAAGCATGCATAAAGCAAAATTTTATTAGGTCAGTTCGCAGGCAGATTGAGCACCCATACACAAATAATTTCCTTTATTAAAATATCCCATAATCAATTTTCAGACCTATCAGCAACTTTGAGTCTCCATGCACAGCTAATAGAAAATAAGACTTCTTTGACAATGTTATCAAGTAACCTTCATCTGCAGAAGTATTACTGAAGGTCTGGTTTTTTAAAAAGGGAAATATCAACTATGTGGCTATGAACAGGTTAAGATTGCAGACTAGAAAACCAAAATACTTGAACACAAAATTCCAGGTTTTAATATAATCATGAATAATCACTTTCCCAACCAATATTACTGTGATAAAAAAAATTTCAGATACTCACCTAGCCCTACAGGTCTTACAAGATCTCTACCATAGCACTCTACCATCACATAAGTGAAGCACAGGAGCTAGATTCTTTTTCTTTCAGATTGCATCTTTCCTGCATTTTTTCTTTGTTTTAATTCAATGTTCATGATGAAACTACATCTCCCATCAAGCAATGCAGTCTCGTCCCTGACTAAGAGAAGGGTGCAGGACAGCAGTCACAGCAAAGATTTTTTTTCAGTTCATCTTTTACTAGAGACTGGAATTCATCTCACACATTCTTTTGAGTCTGGAAATGTATTTTCTGAATTCCTCTCTCTTTTATAGATTTTCTGTAGCATATCTGGGCAGCTATACAAGAACATCTATTCAATTAGGTGAGCTGGTCTGGGAAACAAAATTATGTGTGTGTCTAATTAACTCTGCCTTAAGTGTTAATAATGATGACAGGATGGTGTGTTTCATAGGAAGATGCGTGCTAGAAAGCATGATGTGGTAAAGCATCAGAGGCCTTTTATGTGCTACAAGTTGTTCAGTAGCTCTTCCTTGTGAATTATTGTCAGTCAAATATGTGTTTACCACACATTTAAAATTCAGCACAACTTTGCGCAGTCATGCAAAACTCCTGTTGCTAAGACAGTCACAGACAGTTGGCCTGTTTGAAAAGTTTAGCTATCGTTATTCCTGCAGTTTTATACTTCATAATAACCTCTGGAAAGCAAGAAAAGAAAATGAATATTTGTCAGTAATGTTCAGCCTAACAACTTATTGAGAATCCATTGAATTATTTTCATAAGCCATTTCTGTAGTACCAATCACTGTATTGTTCAAGTACATTTTATTTTTGCTTGAAGGATTTATGTAGATAGTCCCAAATTCAAGGTTTGGTTTTATTTTGTTTTGTGTTTTTACCCTTTTGTACTTCTGATGAGGACATTTTGTCTCCGACTTTTCAACCTGCAAGCTGAGGAATACATACAACGTTGTACTACTCTTCATGCCTCACTACTCCACACATATTCATGGCCTGTAACAGGCACTAACTTGCTGGACAGTTCTACTTTTTAAAGTCCTAAGTCAGTGGGGCTGTACTCACACAAGTATTCCATGAAAGCAAGACAATCTGATGGAGTGGTCTTCATATTCTACTTTTGAAAGGGAAAAGTTAAGAAACATAATTAAACTGCAACTGCATTAACATTTATATAAAATATAAACCAAATGCTTATCCTGATTCACCAAACAAATTACAGTTTGAACATTATATAAAAAAAAAACCCCAGCTACTTATCAACAGCACCATTTGAAATTATTGCTAGTACTACAACTCTAAATGCATAAGATGCCTTAAATACAAACCCTGAACATTTACATACTGATTTCATGAGCAAAGCAAAAGGTATTTGCCAGTAACAGTACAGGACTCAGCATTTTTATTGTCTGAGTAATCCTGGTTCGCTCTGATATGAAAATTCAATTATTTTAGAACTGGTCGTCTCATTAAATTTTGACAAGGAGCACAAGCCCACTACCAGCTCTAGCTCTAAGAGGCTGCAGGTGCCTGACAGCTCCACAGTGAATTTTAAAATGTAGTATTTTTACAGGACAAGATTATCTGACAGTTTTATATTAAAAAAGAAAAAAATAATCAAATACATTGTAATATCCAACACTGGTAACTTGGCCTTTTTGTAGATATTTTTTATAAAATTTATTGCAAAAAAGAGCCCACTGTTTATTGCATCTTTTCCCCCAAGTCCACCTCCATGTCTTATGCTCCACAATTGTGCTAGAAAAAAAAGTGTGTCTTTATGTGAGCAGCAAGTATTTAGCCACTCATTGTTAGCATTTTCTGCCTTCCTTAATTGAAATGTATGTAATCATTTTTATAAATATGTTTTCTAACAATGGAAAATCTTTTATTTAACCTATATATATATCATTAGCATTATCAAGGAATGTTTAGACAAAACAGTTTTTCATCAGAAAATGTCAGTTCATTGAAACTAAAAGTTTTCACAGGATCATAACACTTCTTTAAGACTTTTAACTAGAAAAGGCTTCTCAAGTTTAAGATGACATACCATGGAACAGCAGATAGTCCACAAACTGTTGGAGCATTCAGACACAGGACCTGAACCTCTTTTACAACCGACCTTTCACCACCTGGACCACAGCCTGACCATGAAGCTGTTGCTTATTGTATCATAGATTTCCCCTAGTCCACCCTGTTACCCTGTTGAAAATTTTGCACACTTTATAATCCAGATAAAGCAGCCAACTGTGGATGGACGGACAACATGGAAAGAAACAAGCTGAAGCCTAGATTTGTGAGAGTACAAAGAGTTACATAGTCTTTTGGCAGAGTCTGTCATGCCACACTTAGATCATTCTCTTGAGTTGTAGCAGTTCTACGTTCTAGTTCCTACGGCAAGAACATTTAATTAGTTTTCAAAAAGTAGAACAGCTCCAATAAGAAAGATGAAAGAATGCTGCCTCTTAGACTGCTTAGCAGCATGGTAATTAGCTCTGGTGGAACAGACTAGGAAAACAAAGACTTGAACTAGGTCTTCTATATCATAGGTAAGTGTCCTAATACCAAAGTGTGGCTTTTGCAGTAGGCCTCAAAGTTCTGGGATTGGGGCATGGAGGAGGAATTTAGTGTTTGTTCCACTCCAATCTAGAAAGCGAAATCTGGGAAAATACTGAAACACTTTGTAGGACGAGAAAATTATTTCTCTATCCAGTTCTGACAGTTTCCTTATTTCATACAGGTCTGTACCTGTTGAACAGTTAGTAAGCAATGAACGTACATAAAGTAATTTGCTTCAAATTTGAAAAGACATTGCAAGCAAACTTTGATTTATTAGCTTATTCATGACCATTTATTTAATATTACTTTAAGAGACTCACTGGATTTTCAGTCTGTGATTTCTTATAGTTACTGTTATTCCATCAAGAAAATAAAAAAATTTTATTTGTGCATTACATTATTTCTAACACTTTGTTCTTACTGCTGTAAAAGAATTCAGTAAACCAAAGAGTCTGTATATTTATTACTGCAAATTTAAGATACTGGCATTAAGGAAACGAATCATTAGATAGTATTGCAAGGCCAACACAAATGTCCCATTCAAGATCTACCCAGGATTTCTTGAAAACAGACAAAATGTTCAAAGTCTAAACCAATGTCACATCTGGACAGGCAAAAGAGAATTACCTTTAAACATATAAAAATCTGAGCAACAGAGGGCATCCTCACTACGACAATCTCTAGAGGGAAATTATTCAAGGGGACCTTGTATGGGGAATAGCAGACATATTGGACTATCCCATCTATTAGTTAGGGTCAGAGACATTTGAAATACAAGCTTCCTAGAAAAAAGCAGTTTGAATTTTTTTCTCCATATTTTAATTAACTTCTGTGAAGGTCACACATATCTCTATCTGTAAAATGCATAGTGTGTCACTCATTTTAAAAATCTGGATATTTAGCATTATCTTGCCATAATAGTCCAACTTTTTTCATCCAAAAATTCACTTTAGTGATCAAATTAAAGAGATGACAAGCTCCCTATCCTTACAAGCTAAGCATTTTATGTTTTATATTCAGATATACTCTGTGTGATATAAGATGAGACTTCATAATGGGATTCAGTGCAGCTGAGTGCTGAATTATAGCAGGGTTATATCACAGAAAATTATAACAATGAGAGAAGAATTCCTATCATGGCTTTAGTAAGAGAGGAAAACTAAGACTTTGCAATTAAAGTGGTAACCTAAAACTTTAAAATAATTTAAACAGTTACTGAATACATGTAATGTTCTATACTTATCTGGAAGCAGGACTGGCAGTCGTTTAAAAGGATCCAAATGAAATGTGGACAAGGTGTATGTTATGTCTGCAGAACGCAGATCTGTCATTTTCTTCATTGTTCATGAATACATTGGTATTGAATATCTCTTTCCCACAAATTCACAGACTCCATGCAAGACTAGAGAGAAAACCAGTGTAATGTTATCGTTAAATTGATGTTGCATACAACTTTATGACAGTCCTGACAACTACAGTTTGTGAATTTGCCAAGAGCAACCTAGTAAGTGATTTTCAGAGATGAACACTGAACTATGTAGTAAAATAATCCTTTCCTTCAGAAGGATAAAACTGCAATTTTCTTGTAGACATAATTTACAGAATTATTACTGACAATTTTAGAATTCCACTGGGTGAAATACTGGGGGTTTGAGAACAGAATTTCTTATCCTTTTAAGAACAGACAAATTTTAAACAGACAGTGTATCTGTAGAATCTGCGTAATAACACAGGAGGAACCTGACCTGGAAAACTAACGGTGGATTCCTTTCCTTGTTCAAATCCTCTGCCTGTTTGAAAGCTAAGGTGCTCTGTGATTCATAGCTTTGGATAAGATGAAAAAAGAGCCCAGGTTCATATTCTGAATTCTTCTAACATACCTTTGGAGTGCAGCCTGTAGTGCATTTAGAACTAGGTTTTCATGTGAGCACTACTGCATAAAAAAATCTTGCCACAGCTATTGAGATTTCCTGCCCTGGTGAAACTTAAGAGGTTTTGTAATTGTTTAGATTGCAAATCACAGTGAAAAGGAATAATTTTAAGTGTCAAGAAGGAAGAAAAGCATGTAAAAAAGATGTTGAAAATTATATTGATCTTTGATGTTTAGGTTTCTTGCTGAAAGTTGTTTTAGTAATCTCATAGGAACAAGAGGAAAGGCAATAGTGTTCAATACAGATATCATATCTCTAGTTGTTTTAAAACCAGTCCTGTAGACTTACTGCAAGCATATGAACACTTCCACTGACATCAATGAGCTAATTGAAATCCATGGAACTAATTTAAATGAAATAGCTATATGTATCTTTCTATGACTTAGACTTCAAGGCCAGTTGTAGAGCAAAATGCTCTGTGCTTGTTTGATTTCTTTCTGTTGTGAAGGAGAGCATCAAACTTGTTTCTTTTTAACTTAGAAAATATCTTTCATGGTAGGCTGGACAACTTGCAGGATTTGATTGTCTAAAATGAGTTAGCTTTACAAAGACCAATGTGATTATACCTGTTATGTGTTCTTAGTTTGTAAATTCTAACATCCAAGGATCTAGCAGATGAGCTGCTGAGACATTTCTAGCTGCAATGATGTGAGTAGTATTTATTCCCACTCTCTTGGCTTTCTGTGGCTGAGTAAGTGATTTGACCAATTCTGTTCACAGCTTGTTTGCAAGCTCAGAGAAAACCTGGTTTATAGGATGCCATATAATGGACGTTGAACCAAAACAGCTTAAATTCAATATATTTCCACTCTGCTGACAGTGACTTCTAGAGAAAGTTAGGATGGATGATTTGTCAAATACAACTAAAATGGGAAATGTCTTCTAGGACTTTCCTAGAAGGACCTGTGAACATGACTCGTAAATTGGAAGGGCTGTGCCCATTGTGCCCATTGTGCACTCACAGGAGTGCAAAGTATTCATCAGCTAGTTTCAATCCTTGCCTTTAGGGAAAACATTTTAAGGGGGACCCAGGTAACGGTTATTTAGAAGGATGTACTCAAGCCTACTCTTCCCCACCCAGAGTCCCTTCCCTGGCACTCTGCTTAGGGTCATCTCTTGATCAGTTCTTGCATTATTCATATTCACTGGCAAATAAAGACTTGCTGCAGGGGCAGACAGTATTTGTAGGCAGCCTGATTTCAAGCTGAGTTCAGACTGAGGAAGAGGACGATGTGTGTGCTTGGTGCCAAGTGTTGCACATATCTGGGCTTTCAGACATTTCCTGCAACAAGCAGCTCAGATATAGCATAGACAAACCAAGTAATATCTTTTTTTTCAAGGAAGTCTAAATAATGTAGGTGTTGTCTAAATTCTAGTAGCACACCTAATAGGACTAGTTGAAAACAAGAGAGAAAGATACACTATAAAACGCAGTTACCTTTCACATTCTAAATTCAAAATCAGAATTAATGGATAATACAACAGGGTTAACAAAAAAACCTGCTAAATTACTCTACCAACCTTCATCATAAACTGCTTGGTCTGGCTTGAAATAATCTGACAGTGTTCACTTAAAAAAAAAAAAAAAAAAAAAACAACAACAACAAAAAAACCCCACAAAACTAGAGAAAGGAATACTGAATATAGCATAGGGGAAGCAGAATACAATGAAATCCAGCAGAGCTGGAGACAACCATACTTCTCGAGTCACAGAGTGAAATAGAATGTTTTGCTGGAATATCTAGATTATCAAGAAATAAAATTGTTAAACTCATCCTTTACTGGCTGCTAGCCATAGTGGTTTTAATATGATCTACACAAGGTGCTTCAGGTGTGTCAGTAGAAAAGAATGAGATCTGCTTGTACTGATTCAGTTTTTCAGAGTTATACGAGGTGGAATTTTTCTCTATTGGCACTGAAAACTTAGACAACACAAACACAACACAAACAATTGTTAAAATAAGCCATTATCCAAGATGTGTAATATGTCTAAAATTTCGTGAAGTTCTTCAAGGACTGTAGTGGACATAGTGGTCTGATCTCTTTTAATTCAGGAAATAGAGGAGTAGGAGATAATAACGGGAAATATAACTACTTGATTATTCACAATCTTAAAAAGTATTTCACATGAATCCTTTTTCTGATATAATGACTGAAACGTATGATCGCCTCAGCCTTAGCAGATGGGTCTAACAATTAATAGGAGGATCTTTCAGTGATTTTGCAAATTCCTTCATTTACATTAGCGGATGGTGTATGTGAACCATGGAGGCATATGTCTCTTTCAGTGCCAACATTCAAAACTGCAACTAAACTTTAATAGATGAAAAAAATTATGGTTCATATTTTATTCTTCCTTTAAAACTGCTGGAATTTCAGCGTGGTAAAGATCAGTTAATTGACACATACAGAGCAATTAAAAATGAGAATCACATATTTATTGCTCTTTTTTAACAGTTTTTCCTTTCTGAACCCAGACTCCAGGCCAGCCTCCTATCCAAGTTTTCCTTCATGCCTTATTGTCTATTCTGTTCAGCTATTTAAAAAATGTTGAATATCAACAATGGCTTTCAGTAGTGTATTGTCAACTTTTGTATGAAGCAATCTTGGTTGAATGAGAAGATCCCAGAGCTTACAGTTCTATCTACTATGCTGCACTGGGTTTCTGCTTGAATGTGTGTGACTGATAACAGGACAAATTTCTACCTTCGTTATTACATTTCAGCTACATAATTCATTTGCCAAAATCTTTTAGGAAATATCTTTATAGCGTATTGCACAAGACATCAGGTAAGTGCTTGTAACGTAAAAATAAGTAAAGATCCTGCAACTGCCTTGTCAAATTTGTTAATTGTAGATCTGCTTCTGCTAGGCTGTTTTGCAAACTTTTACAATTTTGTGGGTAGCTCTGTGCCCTGAGCCATCTCTGGCAGAACATCTTTGGTCACATAAAGAAATTCGTACTGGATCTGCATTGCTTTTAAAGTCTAAAAGCAACATTTAGAAATATCTGGGGAAAGATGTTGCAAATGTATGCACAGCTTATGGATTTTCAAGTAACAGATGTTGCCAATGTTATTGTCAATATGCAAGCTTGTTTCTGTCTAGAATTTGTAGTACTAAAACCATTTAAAGCATCTCTTTTTTTAACTGGTTTTTAGCCTTCACAGTCTGGTATAATTTTATTTTGCATATGGGATAATTGTAATTTAGCTTACATAAACTTAGTCACCAATGTATCTTTGAATGGTAACTAATTTTCTAGACGCTCTTTTCAGGAAATCCAAGGATTCCCCAACAGTATTCAGTTTATTCATTCATTTCAGTTAACAGGTGGCAAAACAGGTAAAACACAAGCAGCTAATTTCCTTTCATTCGCCATCTGTTGACAGTTAATGTCACTTTGAAAAGGATTAATTTGAGAGATCATTTTTCTAAAATATTTGATTGCTACAATGACATGAAAGGATAGTACTGTACAGCACTTAATCCTGTTGGAGAAACTGATGCAGATTTTCTATTGCAGCTTGTATTTTGCCTAGATTAGGAGGGCAGGATCTAGCCCATCATCTTGTGTAAAAAAATAATTAGTGCCTTCACCATGTATCATATTTAATATTCTTTACTTAAATCTTCTAGTTTTTTTCACAGTAAGAAAAGGTAGACAAATTCACAAGGCGACAAATATCAGTAAGACCTCAAACAGTACTGGTTCTGACTGGTGATCTGAGAAGCAGTAGTCATGGAGCAAATTGATGCTACAGAGTATGAGAAAAGATCTTACATATCAGACTCCAGAGAATGTGTGCTGTAGTAAGACTGGCATTTTATACCAAACAACATAAAACTTAGATGTGAAGTATCCTTCTGGGTAGAATATCTAGGTATTGAACAGCGTCCTGTTTGACACTGTGTTATCAGTTTCCCATTAATTCATCTGCTTCTCTCTTTGTCCCAGATCCTGGACTCTTTTCAGTGCTTGTGTCTGCTTTGTCTGTACACTGTCTGCAGACAAACAATGACCATTAAATACCTTACAGTATATGTGTGCATATATGTGCAGAAGCAAAAAAGCAGCATACAATACAGTGTTTAACGGGTTGCAACCTCTTTGGCAGACATGTAATGTACTCCTTATTTAGAGGTATTTACATAATCATATTCTTGTCAAACACATGAAAGATTTCTGCGTTTTAAAAAGTGTATCTAAAACATCTTAAAAGACAATTTATTTCAATGGAAGTTAAAACTTTAGGAATAAAAACTGTCATTTTTATACCTGTACTCTGATGTTGAACAGTGACAACAGAATTTTTTGAAACAGTATATATAATAATGAAGGTCAGATTTCCACATTGCTCATTGGTACCTAGCATGTTTATAGTTTTAATGGTTCTGAAACATTATACAGTTGCTAATTCATGCCATTATTATACTGACTACTATAAGGGTGCATGTCAAAGTATGAGGACTTAACGAAAAACTTCATAACAAAATTTTAATTTTACCTGAAGGAGTTAAAGTTTTTTGTACAGACAGCATTACATAGATGGCACAAGCAATCAGGTAGGGCAAAATGTAGGACTATTTTACATCATAAATTAGGAATCAATGTCATGCAGATTTTGCAGAGGAAAAGAATGAAACTTTAACTTCTGTTTTGGTCTTTTGAATTACTTGAACAAAGCTTTCTTTAAAAACAAACAAAACTGCAATTCCATTTGATTTTAAAAACAGATTTTCTTTATATTTCAGTCCTCATCTTTAATGAAAGGAGATTCAAGACTGAGAAAGCCTAAGAGAAAAATTTCATTAACATCTTGAGGAAGATGTGAAAGCAGCAGCAAACAAAAAGGTACAGTGCCCAGTACAGCTGTCATGTTTTTCATACATGATATATAAAACACTCTGTCTTTCCAGAAGTGTCCAACTGTTGAGTCAATTGTTAAATTTATTGCAAAACTGTCTTTCTGGATTTAATTAAGAGTTTGGCTAGTTACTGAGTCAATATCTTAGCATTTCCTTAGCACTTTGGAATAATTCATATATTTCTTGTAAAATATGGGTATTCATTAGGTGTTATAATGACAACTCTGGTCAAAAAAACCCAAACCATCCTGCCAATGATAGTTGTCATGAAATTTGGGGGGTTTAAGAATTTATGACTTTTCCATGGTGAAATAATAGGCTCTTCAATGATCTTTTGATTTCAGTGGATGCTAGAACTCATAGAACTTTATCGAGACAAGATAGATTTTCCTTTGTTGAATCTTCTTTACTGTGTACAATATAAACCATCAGAGGTTTCTAGTCTGTTTTTTCACTTTTAAACATCTTTTTAGTTGTATAGTGACAAGCTAATTCCTGTTCAAAAATAAAAATCTCTCTGTGGAAAGTGATGTTTAGGAAGCACACAAGATTTAATTACAAAGAGATTCTCCTGTTCTCTTTATTTAGAACCCTACATGTGACCAGTGTTAGTTGTCCAGATGATATACTGGAACATTTTTCTTAATTAGGCACTGCCCATATCTAGAAAGGATGTTGTTTAAGATGTCTACGTAACCCTTGGTGACTGCTGATCTTCCAGAAGTTTGGCTCTTCACTGCAGGCATGAACTGCCTCTGATTCTTAGAACCCTCGAATCAATATGTTGCATTTCTATAGTAATTTTCTATAGACGTATCACTTACAGGCATTAGAAAGTACTCCTTGTAATTATGAGGCAAATAAATATGTTCCTTTTCATTTCACAAGAGGAGAAACTGAAGTGTGAGCTTTACTTGTCTGAGATCAGCCAGTCAGCTTGGCAAAACAGAGTTTAGATCTCTCTTGCCAGTGGAGGTGGGTGTTCAGAATCAAGTCACAGAAGCCATCTCTCTATATGTTATGTAGTCTGTGTTTCCAGTCATGGTATAGACAGGGAAAGGTTCTTTTTCCTCAAAACTCCTTCACTGTCTCACTCCACTTACAAACTTACCACACATATTTCTTGCCTTTCCAGTACTCTTTCTTTTTATTTCCAGATAATCTCACATATGTTCTGTGGCAGTTCTGTTTAAGTAGGGGATGATGTTTCACTTGCGCAATATTTCCCTCATTCTGAAAGATCAGGTAAGCACTTTGCCAGCAGATCTGCACCCAGTCATGCTTTCTTTATCAATACATAACCATGGAGTTGGCAGGGCCTCCTGTATGCAAAGAAGTCATTAGCTTGTTTACACAATCATTTTTTTCCTTGTAGAGGGGAATAGGAGAAGGGTTTGCAACTTTGGGGGGCATGTGGTAGACATGTAAAAACAAGGCTTTTATGTGTGCATCTGCCCGATGTTGTAGAAGTCCTTGATAAGGCAAAGAATCCTCACCAAAATTTGCAAGGAATCTCTGCAGGACTAAGAGGTCAGGAACTACCATCTGATATCCTATGACAGTTTAAGTTTACACAAGTTGAGAATATGAGCCAAAACCTTTCTCCTCCTTTCTTGTGAATTCTGCACCCTTTGAAATAAATCAAGCACACCATGTGTTTTCGTCCCCACAAAGAGTGGCAAGCAGGACAACCTGCTCACCATAGTGTCCTTCCGATGTAGCTGGCCAAGGTTACTATTTTGCTCTTCTGACACATTATCAATTATCCTGCCAACAGACTGATACTGGACCTGTGGTTTTCTTATAAAATAAAAAACTGAGTTTAATTAAATCATCAGTAACTTGGACCTAATTATTTCAGACAGTATTTAATTAATGTTTCATGGATACCTAATGTAATTAGGGTTCCTTTAATAAGACCTTCTATGACATTAAAATATATGACCTTTATCTTTCTTATCATCCATAGCCTGACAACTCAGATTTGTCATTTTCATTATAGGTATAGTTTGATTAAATAGAACAGAACATAAAATTAATCTAGCAAATTATACTTGTTTGTTTCTTTTTTTTTTTTGCTACTCAAAGACTAATAAGTTAAGTCTTTTAATTAGCAGTGTCGGTACAAATGTTCATGCTAGCGTTTTACCTTTGTGTTTTTTCAGGCTGTTTCTTTTGTATATCATTTTTTATGACAAAAGTAGATAACAACCAGACTTTATTAATCATGGTGAAGGGTTCAATCTTTTAGATATGAAAAATAAGGAGCTATTCTTTAGAATAACAATGACTAGTAATTTTTTTTTAATTTAAGACAATTCTACAAAGGACTTAACTTTTCTGGTCACAAATTTCCCAAACACAAAACTGTAGTTTTAATGTGAATTAATATAATTGAGATTACTAGGCAGGCCCACACTTGCTTTTTAGGAGCTACAGGTTCTCTCTTCTTTAATACTGTTTTGGGGTAATTACAAAAGATCCAGCGAAAGAGCATTTGTTATACACAACACAGAGAAAGAGAATGTGATTGAAGGGATATTATAGGCTTTCTTGGAACAACACTAATCTGATCTTGTTTGCTCACTCCCCAAAAAGCTTTTCTATCTCTGCCTTCAAAAGTAGAGCTGCTCCAGTGACTTCACTCATGTTTAAGTTCCACTCACTGAGTTAGGGCTTTACTAATATATGTAAAATGTAGCACATAGGTAAGAGTTTTGCTAAGTCACAGCACTGACATTCATAATCCTGTTCCTTTAATTGAAGAGGAGGACAGCTGCCTCAAGGTATGAAAAAAAAAGGCATTAGAAGTTAAACAAGCAGAATGCAACCAGGGTATTTAATAAGCCAATATGAATGCCCCATGCACAACAAAAACATAGGTAGAAGGTACAGAAGTCTATAAATGGAATCACTTCAATTTACTTCTATTCACGTTTTGGTTATTTTGAATTTGGGGTCATTGGAATATGGATAGTTTCCACCAACTGTGTGTCTAGTAAAACTAAATCCAAAAATTAGAACTAATTTTTTTCAGATGTTCAACAAAAGGTTTAGGTAAATTTGTAGTTAGAAGAACAACACAAAGCTTAAAAAGTATCGGTGAAGTATTGCGCACTTTTTTTCATTATGCTGAGAAGAAACTGAGGAGTGATCCTCTAGAGAAGGGAAAAAAATTATGTTGTTTTCTACTCTCCCACTCAATAAAAACTAAAAGGACAAAGACAACTCTTGGCTCAGAACTAGTGCAGATGCTGAGGTGGAACAGCGAGAATGTAGAGAAGGGAGCAGTTTACTGACTCATGCTTTTATTCTCTTCGTAAGAGTTTTAACACCAGAGATGATGTCCCGAGAGAGAACGTGTTAAACATGTTGATGAGCACTACAGAGTAGATTTCAGACACAGTCTTTGAGCAAGAGGGGAGTTTTCCTCTGCTCCACTCCAGAAAAGAGCAGAAACTCATGCTGAATTTTAAGCCTGTGAAGAATCCCATTTAAATCTATGAAGATATTCCCACACTTAAAATTAAACATGAGCTGAAGGGGTTTGCTCCATAGGCAAGGAACAGGCTTAGTGAGCTATCTGGTCTACACAGGGTCTGTTGAGGTGATAAGGAAGAATGAGCAAAGAGCTGTAGTTGTGGTAATTAAGGGTGGGAAAACACTCTGAGCAGCCTAAAGGAATAAAATGCTAAGTAAACACTGGGCATCTCATTCCCTTTGATTTAGTACAATATTCTACCATTGCTACCTGGAGTAGTTAGCAGTTTAATATGTGCATAACCCAAAATTTAACATGGGGGTTATACAGCAGTATCACCTGGGTAACATCACTGATAATATATTTTAATTTCCTCCTGCAGCTTCGTGCCTTTTCATACTAACATAACCAGGCACTGTTTCAGATCTATTAATGTCTCTAAAGATGACCTGCAACCTTCTAGTAAGTCCTATTTACTATAGAACTGTGGATCCATAACAAGGCCTTCAAACTATGGAAATATATGATGTCCAAGAAAAAAAAAAAGACCAGCAGATACCAGAGAGAAATGGTATCTGAAAAAGTGATAACAACAGTTTCTTATAAAAAATTACAGAGATTCTGGTATAGGGTCCATGATCTTCTTCCTATTGGCATTAGAACAGTTACATGCAGCACACAGCAGTCCCTGACTTTATACAATAAATAAAATTGTCATGTTAATTTAATAAGTCTTAATTAGTACCTATATGTTTTTTGCTGATTGCAGACTGTGATTAGTGTTGAGAATACAGTCACTAACCAGTACTAGCAGTATTCAATTAAGATTTAAAAATGTAATAAAGTCAGTGTCCAAGATTCATCCCACTTGCCTAAATTCCCAGTAGGGGAAGAGGATGTGAAGGGGTTAAGCCTGGGAAATTTATCACTACACAAACAGGCAGCTGCAGAATTCCAATCCTATTGCTGCGGTGCGTCTATGCTGAGCAAAGCCTCCCACTGAACAGGGTTTTGGGGATAGGAGAACAGAGAAAAATCTTTCCCCTAGCCCTTTCCGATTCACCTGTCTTACAATCTTTTGCATGTGATATTGTCCTCTGATCAGCTGATGACCTGATGATTCTCTCCTCGCAGTTAGTTTTTGATGTTTTACATCACATATCTTCATAGTCACCACAGTTAGATTTCACCATTTTCTTCATTAACACAATGAAAATTTAATTATGGTGAGCCTCCATCTGAATAGAAAACACCTAATCAGTCCATGGGTATTCAAGAGAAATATGATTAATATAGAAAAATCTACTGGATAAAAAAATCTTGATCCAAGCATGTAAAAATAAATTGATCTGGTTACACAGATTACTGAAAGCTGGTCACCTGAGCTACATTATGTCCTTTAAAAGCAAACACAAATCAGTGAATCATTTTAATCAAATTTAATTTAGATTATACACTTTCACATAAAATCTAATTTAGTTGGAATTACTCGGTCATGACTTGTCTGCTCCCCACAGGACAAGGTTAAAGAGATTACATTTGGGTTCATGTCAGCAGCATCTGCTAGTTAGCCCTCTGAATGCTGATTTAATGACAGAGGTTATGCTTAGTCTCTTGGAAAGACTTCTGGTTTAGGCAGGTGCTTGAGAGATGTTATTAATTTAGTGTGATACAAGGAGTGATGTTATCGTACTTGGAAAACTCTTGTATCATTATTTTCATGTGTATAAAATACCCTGATGTTTTTGTTTACATCTGTTTGGCAGCTTTTGAGGGTTTCCCTCTAATCTGTCTTTAATATACTGTGTTAGAGAGGTAGAAGATTCCCATTAAAGAAAGAACAACTTTTCTAATATGAACGATTATATTGGGGCTTGTCTATAAGAGGCAGCAAGTGAGCATTAAGCTACAACATGAATTTACACAGAATTAGAAGGTACCAACTGTACATGTAGGCAATGCCTTATTGTCTCTCGCCTATGGAAAACCTATACCTACAGGCAGATCATTCACAGAGAGCACCTTGCTCGCTAGCCCACTTGCTCTGCAAACAGACCTTTTATTCCTGAGTGTTCAGCTTTCCAGAGCCAGATTCTAGCCCCTGTGATACATAGCACTGAGTTTTTCCATTGAAATGAATAGGACGCATTGCAGTTAGTTACTAATTGATGAAAAAAAAGTCTAAGTGAGTTCAGCCTCTGGTGTTGAATGTCATGAGGGCAAGTTCCATCCTGATGGAGCAGCTACTTCACAGCAAAAACAGAGGCAGTGGTCACTATTTCTACTTATTCAGCCCTGTTGCAGAACATAAGAGGTTCAAAATAATTCTGAAAACCTGTTGCTCAGTGCCTCGCTCTGAACCAGAAAATTTACAATGGCATTATAAATCACCAGGGCTGCCAAAGATATGTCCATGATTCTCCATGCAGAACTCAGAGCACAGGCACCAAATGCAGTGTGCATAAGACACACTTGCTCAGATATCTGCTGCCCCTCTGACTTAACTGCTGGATGTGCGGAAATCAGAGACAAAGAGCCTAACTCCACAAATTCTTCTTGGACAGAATTTCCACAAGGAAGGATAGGACAGACTGAGAAACTCTGGACATATGTAACCTTAACTGATTCCCTCACCCAGCAGGTAAACAGTGCACGTAAATGGACTTAACTGTCCTAAAGTATGTCCCTGCCTATCCAGGAGATTTTCATCTTAACATAGTTTTCTTCCACATATGGAAAAGATGAGCCAGGAATTCATTCGGGGTAAATCAGCACCATTTCACTGAAATCAGTAAGAGTTGCATCAATTTTAGATACACTGCATGTTTTCTGCTGTTTTTTAAAGCACTGTTTTATGGTTCTCCAGAAGGAAAAAAGTACCGAAACTATTAATTCCCAAAGTTCTGATAAAGAATTTTTAATAACAATTGAAATTCATTATAAAATTTTACTATTTCAATGCGTAATTTCCCTGGTGGAGGGGCTTAAAACTGTCTCTGTAATTACCATAACAGCATAAGGGTCAAGCCATTAAAATAATCTCTGGCAATTCTGTGTGATTCATGTTATTTATGAAGAATGCTGCAGACACAATGTTCTTTGCTACACCATCTGTTTTCTGTATGTCTCTCTACCCTTTCTTTTCCCCTATGTATAAATGGTCAATTCTTATATATGTACTAGAAGAATGTACATCTCCAAAATTAATAAATCCACTCTGAAGAAATACCATTTACATATGACATCCATAATCATATCAAAGAAAACTGGACAAAATGGAGAAAAATGGGGACATACCTTATTACAATTACCTTCTATTCGAGCATATTTTTCTTATTAGCAGTGCAGACAAAAGGCAGCCCTCCTATTTTATTTTAAATGAGCCTGATAGAAGCATCTCATCCACTTCATTTTCATATAAAATTGCACTATGGAGCCTGATCCTCCTGCCTTTACTCAGGCAAAATACCTGCTGCTGTCCCTGGAAACAATGTCTATGTAAAGATTACGGGGTTAGGACCTGGTATTTACACTTTTGCCCTGGCTAACCACTGTTATTCAATCTGTGTTGCATGTGGCATTCCCAAATCATCTTTTAAAGAGGGAAACATGTAAATGATATACTGAACTTGGTCAGCCTTTGATAACGACAAGCACACGGTAATTTCATTTAGAAATGGCATGGTTCTATAGCAGTTGTGACAAGGTAAAAACGTGTTAAGCTTGTGTGATTATATTTCCTAAGATGGTACTAGTTTTGAAATACCAAATACTTCTTGCATACAAATTACCTATTTGAGTTTACAGAAGTTTTACATTCACAAAATACAGAAGAGGAGATACTAAAGTTTTCTGCCGGTGTCCTACAGATATGCAGGCAAACCTTTGGCTGGTTGAAATTTGTGAAGCACCAGTAAGGACAATAGAACTGTGCTGCTTCACGTAGCTCATAAGTATCGCCAGAGACAGATGATAATAAGAATTCCTGATTCTGATGAAATTAGGTGAGTCTGAATCTGAAGAAGCATTTAGAAATATGCTACACAAATGTTGTGTAGCTAACACAGCTATCTAGCTGATTACCTGCATGGAAACAAATTCCAAACTTAGTTATGTTTGTGTAATCCTGCTACAAATGTACATCATTTACAGCATGTTCCTGCCGCCCTGTAATGTGCTTCTATCCCCAGAATTCACCCAAATGAAATCCAAAGAGACAAAAAGGAAATAAAGTGAAACATAGTCAAATTGTACAATATTGCATTCTAAATTAAATCTTATGCATTGAAAAATAGATTTTGACATTCTATATTTGAGGCATAAATTTCAATGTTGGAGCAGTATGAAGAAAGGAGTGCAATAAAAAATAAAAACAAAATGCTGACCCCAACAGGGTCAAAAATCATCAGAGTTCACACTGAGTTCTGAACTTCCTGATTTGAACCTCTTTCTACTAAATTATCAAAATAAACACACAGTCTAATCCGAAATACAGTACAGACACCAGACACAGACACACTTAGTTCAAGCCCGTGAAAGAAAGATAAATAGCATTGCCACTTACCAAAATTAATATTTTTAGAAAACTGGAAAAAAGTGCTGAGTTTAATTACCCCTTTTAATTAGCTCACTAGATAGCCATTTAATTCCTGTAATTATAGAACAATCAGAGCCTTTTGCATACTGTTTCTGTCAGAATCCTTCAGATACAGAAAAAGAATTTTTCCTGCTATTGAAGTAATTTTTATTTATAGACTATTTCTAATGCAAATATTGGCCTAAAATCAAGTGCTAAGGAAGCTGACTGATTTGGCAATGGAGATAGAGTAGGAATGTAAAGGATTAGAGTGCTTAATGTACTGGAAAGAAGTTTATCAATACTGACAATTCTCACAGTGCTTAATCAAACATTTAAGACAAGTGGAGAAGCAGACAGTAAAGACTTTGGTGCTTTTGAACAATAAAAGCAAACAAACTGTCTTGTTAGAACATGTCAATTTATGGTGGAATAAAGAAACGCCTATAATTTAGTTATTCTTTTCATATAGATAACTAGTGGCTTTATGTAGCTAGCTGAAGTATACTGACTTTAAAATGACTGTAAGTAACTCCTGAGGAAAATGAAGTATAACTTTTGTCCTTTTTTTAGTCAAATTTTACTGTTTAGCTTCACTTACAGCTTGATGACTGTTAAGGAGGATTATATTTTTTTTTCCTTAAAGGCAATTTATTAATCGATTTTTTAAAATCTACACATAATAACAGACATAAGGGTCTGATCCTTCAGTAACACATCTTGAGTCTACCTTACCAGAGCTTGAGTTTGTGCTAGAGACAGGACCAGGACCAGAGCTGGGAGACAAGTGCTGCTCTTTATGTCTCTGCAGGGTTAATTTGGGAAAGAGGTTCATAAACCCGAATTGCCTAGACTAGATCTTCTCAAATAACAAGTCTGCAGATTCCCTACTTGAAATTTCACTGGTGATTCAGGATATTGAGAACCCTATCTTAAAGGCCTGACTTAAATCCTACTGTAGTTTTGAGTAATATTCTTCATGAAAATCCAGATCCAATTCAAAGAGAAAATAGATTCCAGTTTCTGGTTGGATTTCAGTGGTACTGAGTTAAAGGCAAGGTAACTCAGCAGTAGTCATACTGTATCATTGGATTTACACTCATATCAGAATGCTCTTAATCTGGCGCTTGGTATCCTGATATCAGAACTAATGATATGATCAGTAAATATTTTTAAGAAAGCAGGTGCTGTAAGACCAAGAATGTTAAATTCCCATGTGACAGAGCAATAGGAGTATACTACAGGCTATGTGAGCAGAGAGAAAGGGAAGTTACTTCCTTGAGATAATCTTAGCAGCAAACTGAACAATAAAATTAGAGATGACTGCTTATCAAACTACTGGTAATATGACACCTACTACCATAACATACTTGTTATCCAGTAACTTAGTTAAATTTAACTCTCAGAAGAAGAGTAGAGCAGGACCCTGAGCTGTGTTAGCTAAAAAACAGAAAATGCAATAAAAGATGTTCGGTTCCAGACTGAAATTAATTAGGAACCAGTAAGCAAATGAAAAGCAGTAAGAATTCAAGATGGCATTTTTATTCACTTTTTCAGAACTGAGTGAGTATAATTCCAATTACCTTGAGTTCCTTCATGTAATCTGCTACTACAAGCTAATATCCTGTGCTTACTATCTCCCCACATTGCCTGAAGTTCATGGAAGCTGTGTGTCAAATTCCCCCAAAGCACTTCTGGTATTTTAACTTCATTTGTATCTATTAGTCTTTAACTACATAACACATGCAAGCATTACTAGTTTTCAGATTTGTTACTGTTTGCTACTTGATCTCAATTAGCACTCAAAAATCTTGCTTGGCAAGAGGCTATGGTCCTGTTTAGTTCATGGTTTTCCACAGGACTGGATGATGGTATTCCAAACATAATTGTTCTGATGCTATTGACTTTGACTACATGAGAAATGTCCTAAAATAAAATGTTTTCTCTCAAAGAGAAACAACAGCAAAAAAGACAGTTTACCTAACAAACAAGATTACGTTATTCATCTAGGCAGAATGCATATTTGAACTTTCTTGACATTGCTATCAAACTTTGCAGATATACATCATACCCCATTTGTTCATCTATAGTATGTAAGGTGGTAGTAAGCTGTAGCCTGATTTCAATAATTTAAAAAATCTAATATACATTTTGGAAACCTAGTGATAGTTATGTTTACACCAACTCTTCCAGTTTAGAATGTAATATGACTTTAGGCATGTTACAGTTGGATCTTGTAGGTCTGGTACTCAGAATTTAAAACTGCCCTGGCTACATAATGAATATGCAGATGTGAGCTTAATTTGTGTGTCTGTTTACCATTATCACACATGCAAACAGACAACTACCTTGTTGGTCATTCACACCTGCTAATACCCCATATGCACTGCAATCATGGTAATTTCACATGCAGATTATAAGGACTGTTGCATGTCTTGAAGACCAAAAAATCCCACGTAGTGGTAATATCACTTTGGTATTTGTAATAAAATGGTTTTACCTTATTATGTGTTTTCCTGTTCTTGTTCAGCCACTTACATTTTTTTATAGTAATTTATCTGGTCTCCACTTACATGGACACCACTAGTTTTTTAGAAAGAAGGTATTGCACAAAAATACTGCACCTATTGCACTAGTCTGTTAGCTGGAGTAAAATCATTAAACAGATTCCTGTTAAACAGAATTCCTACCAAGCAAGTGAAAACATGCAGTGTGCAACCTTTTTTCTAAATTTTTTTTTTTAATTTTCATGTTATGGAGTCCTATTCTTCATAGGAAATACACAGGTGAAGACGTCTATTAATTCAACTGGTTTTAATCAGTCAATTGAAGCCACTTGTAAAATCATACCATCAATGTTAACCTCAGTGAATTAAATAATCATTCTTCTATCCATTTTATAAAGATGGAGTAAAGGGACTACTTACCTGTTTTCTAAAAAAAGCAGTAGGTTTTAGTTTCGTATGCTGTAAGTTGTAGGTGCAGTAAAGTCAATGGTATAATAACATTGTAAATTTTACATCAATAGATAATTATCCTGAAGACTTTATAATCTATAATTTTGTCTATCATGTTTGTCTTTAACTACCCTTTCCCCAGAAACACAGCAGAGAATAATTCAAAACAGAGAGTCTTCTCAAACTTGTCTTACTCCTATGTCTCAAACTTTAGAAATTATAATGCAAAGTGACTTGTTTGCAGAACAAATTACTGGGAAAGACTGATAATTGTATATATTACCTTAACTCTAGGTGAAAAGAATGACAGAACAAAATACTTTCTGCTGTTAATAAGTTAGGGTCTATGCTGTATAGTGCCTAGCCTGCAACTTCACTATTATTTAAGTGGGAATACTGACTCAGTCTCAGACAACTACCACATATGCAAAATAGAGATATTTCAGTTTTGTCTTGTTCTTGCTCTAAGTTGCTCAGTGATTGTGTCTACCAATGTGAGTGTGTGTGTACATACATGTTCGTCTTACTTGTAATATTTTTATCAATCTGTAAACAGTAGAATTTGGGGAGCATGACAAGCATAACACAAAAAGCTAGACAGTATTGATCACACTAACAGTCAGTGTAATCACAGTCTATATTTGATCAATGTGTTACAAGTAGCTGTTATCATCATCCTTCAGATATTACATGACCTCGAGATATATAAGCTGTAATCGCCATGGTTCTGAAACATCTTATTGAGCAAACATGCATAATCTGGCCTGATGCCATGAGAATAATAAGTAAACATTGTAATTCAGAAAATCTCTCTCATTTTGCAAGTATGTAGCTGACAAATGGCAGGTGTGTGATTAGTGTAACCATTTCAGCTTTCTTCTAGCCAAGAAGCCCAGGGTCAGATGTTTCCTCAAGTCTATAAATAAATAGTTCTTGTTGCTAGTTGTTTAATTAGCTCAATGGAAAATACATCAAATGTGTAGTGGTAGCAGGGCCAGATTCTGATAAATGACAAGGAAAATTTGAATGCTACTTTATGTTGTAGCAACAATTTTTCTGATATAATTCTGAATGTGGAAATGTTGCTTTTTTATGTGTGATGTTAACATGGGAATAAGGAGAAATTTTTAGCATTTTTTTTTTTTCAACTCAGAAGTTCCCTATTTCATCGTAAATATAATGGTATGAACAGAAATGAGACTTGTTTACCCACACTTGCCTGGCAATTTAACTGAGAGGGCTCTATGTGCAGGAATGCTATGTACAGTCCCCTTACCACGTTCAGTTCATGATGACTGAGTTATAATTGCAAGTTATTGAAGAGTTAATGATGCAAAAATGAGTACAGAGTAAAAGAACCAACGATTTCCAGCTCAGTGTACATGAGCCAGCAACACCTACCAAATAGTAGTTATTTTCTTTTGTAACCCTCTGGGATCAGACCCAAAGACCTAGAGATAAAGGGTTTTCTTTTGACCAGTTCATGTCCTTTGTGCCATCTTGTCCCTTTTTGAGCAGGAAGTTAGCACGTGTCAGCAAACAGTGGAACTTGGCTTTGCTCTTAATCTTCAAGCAAAGTTTTTTTAAGTAAGCTGTAACAGCACAAGTATCAATCCTGTGTAAATCCAGCAGGTCTCACATCAGCCTTCAGTCTGGAAGTGTGCAGGTTTCCCTAGACCTTAAAAATATGTAGTTGGTTCAAGCTCCTGTCTTTACTTGATTAATCCACAGTCACAGTGTAAGAGTTATCAAAGGAAAATGATTAGTCTGGGAAGTTTGATTGTTGCTTAATTCTGATTGTGCATTTTCATGCTATACAACAGCACAGACATCTTTCCTCTGTAGTTCTCATTTCCTCAGACACTTAAAATTAAAGAAATCCAAAGGAATAATAACACTGTAAATTTAAATATGGTCTATGGCTCATGATTAGTTTTGACTAGGAAAAATAGTAACATTTTTCCCTTACATGACAATGTTCTACCTGGTAGCTGTGGCTCCTGTGCACTCGAGAAGCACCTGAGCGCTGCGGGAAGGGCAGAGTGCTCTCTCCCGGGTTGGGAAATCGTCCCCTGAACCAGGCAGCGCAGGGCCCACGGCACCTTTGCTAAGGAGGGACATGTGATTACTATTCCCATTTGTGCTGGTACCCGAAGGCATAGGTTTTCTCTATTTCAGTAGACATCCTAGCTGTGAGCCAAGACCCTCTGTCTTATTTGTGTCTTGCATGAGCTTAAAAAACAAAACTTTTTTGCAGACTTACTCTTACTCTTTAGAAAGTTTTGTCTTTTTTGCTATAATTACTGTAATAGAATATTTTCCATGCCACTCTAGTCACTCCCCAGCTCATTCAAAACATGTTCTTTACATATTACTTAACCGAGTTACAAATATCTAGAGATTTAGATGGGATTGATAACATTTTCTCCATTCTCTGGATTCTTTTGTCCTGGCGTTTCATTTGGACTGTTCCCAGTGGGTTACAAAACATAGATCTGACTGTTCCCTTTCAATTAATTCAGGTTTGCTTTGAGTCCTTTTCAGCTTGTAATATTTATGGCCATGATCAATTACAGATACACAAGATGATCAAGCCCTGGGTTGATCTGATCTAGCCCAAGAGATCTGATTCCACATATTTCATATGTATTTCAGAAAGTTTTCATGCATTACTATTATGCCCATTGTCTGAATCTCTTGTCTGTAAATAGAGCTAGTACTTCCTTACCTCACATGGAATGCTGTCAAGTAAAAACTGCACTGATTATTGTAATACATTCAAATACCATGACAGGAAGAGCCATAAAAACATCAAAATAGACTCTGCAGTTTATTTTATTTTATGGAATCTGGAAAATGGAAGAATAATGTCCTCATTTTTATTTAAAGACTGTATATGAATGTTGTAATGCTTTGTGTGAATTAGTTGCCATTCTTCATGCAGTTTAGCTTGACTGAACGTGCAAGGAGAAGTAGGATCACTGTTGATAAGAACAGTCTTTTTTTTCCATGCAATGCTAAGGCACAACTACCTCCCACTAATTTTCTGTTAGCTTTACTGGGAGCTGCTGGTGTGCAAATAGTGCAGGCTTGAGTCTTTATGGAGTTTGTGTATAGAAATTGGAAATCAGATACAGAAATCAAGTCTACATTAGCACTGATTAAAATCATAAATACCAAGTGTTTTCTTATCAATCTACAATTATTTTTCAGCTCCAGTCCAAATATCCTCTAATAAATAAATAGGACTGGACAATCCTATGGATTAAATAAACTCTGTACAATATACTTCCAAATGCCAGTCCTAACACTTCACTGGACATCCTTTAGATATGCCTTGTTTGTGAAGGCTTCAGATTAGGTTAAATCATCAAAGATAAGTATGACAGTTTTGTGAGATTACACTATTTTCCAAAGGGTCATGGAATCCCTTTCAAAAAGAAGCTGAAGTTTATATTGATGGGCTATATTGCAAAAGTGTGAATGAGGTTGGCCAGAAAGACAGTGGCAGCTGACAACAAGAAATGATAGCAAAAGAAAAACGAACCATGCCACGGAGGACATAAACTGCCTTACAGACTGCATGATCTCCTACCTGGCTTCCCTTCTCTGCCACTAAATGGTTCCTTTTGAAACCTTTTCCCCTTGTAGCTTCTCCTCCATCACACAGCATCCTCTTCCTCACAGGGTTCTTCAGGTAGTAGCCTCAGGACTGCATACCAAATCCTCTCTTCCCTTCCATACTACACTCACTGAGTACTTTTTTGTTTTCTTCTGCCAGAATAAGGCTGTGTTTGGTAGGGTTTTTTTCTCATTTCTAACATGATGAGGGTCCTGTGACCCTCACCTAAATTCAAACTCAATGTCTAATCCACCTGGAAACACCTTACACTCCTGTACCTCATCACTGTCCCATGGAGCAAGGAGCACAATCTCCCAGTAATTACCCTGCACATGTTCCTGATTGGCCAGGAGGAGGGAATCTAGTGGAATCAAAAGGGCCTCTCAGTCAAGGAGAAATGGGTTTTGATCAGATTCTTTGGATGAGAAAGGTGATGGGTGCACCAGCAGTAAGATCTACCACGTTTGTGTAGGTGCACATTGTGTGACTGGTCCACCTGTTTCAAAGATGGCCTTGAAATACCTATTTCACAAGTGCTTAACTTCTGTATCATTGTGTAAGTTCTTCCCCTGCAAGTACCAACTGTACCTGCCCTATGAGGAGAAGAGGTTTTATCTACAGAGTCAATGAAAAGCTTGACCGCTGACATAGATAACAGGAACTTTGAGCACATGTTCCGTTGTTCATAGCCCTAAGCAGTCATTGCATCTATAAGTAGTAATAGAGAATTCTGATGGTGGTTAGTCATGAGTCCTTGCACAGTTCAGCAAGTCTGGGAATTGAGCAGTTCTTGGGAGATACCTTCAAAATCAGGTAATTGATTTGAGTTCTTATAGAAACGGAGGATGAGTGCTGAATATTAATTTAAATGGTATAGTTATTTGTGACTCATGTTCAGGTCAGAAAGGTGTTTGTGCCATGAAAATAGTCCATGTAATAACTGATTCTTCAGTGAGCTCCATTTCTGTTATTTTATATCTACTGAATATGTAGATGCAAATATTTGCTTTACAAAAGGCTGCGGAGCACATATAGCCCTCGTTTATCAGTGTATGTTAGGAAACAAACAAACAAACAAACAAAAAATAACATAAAGGATCTTGAGGTCTAGTGAGTTGCTCTCATGGCTGGCCATGTCTTCTCCATGTTGCACTGGGAGGGCTAAAGGAATTGAAACCTCTCCCAGTTAACACTAAGCATGTATTGATGTCTTTTAGATCCAACCATATCCAACTCCTCTCACAAACTGTTCACTCTAGTTTTCAAAGCTCTTTAGGTTCTCTACTTCTCTATTCTTATTAGAGCTTTGCTCCAAAATCTGATTGCCCTGATAAGTCAACAAATTTAGATGAGATTTTCAGATTTTGAGAGTCAAGGTCAGTTTAGATTCACTTGTCTCCCCCAGAGAGTTCTTTACCCTCCACTTGTTTACAGGGACTGAAGATACTACCAGAATTAAAACATCACTGTGAGGTCTGGACTGAGAATTGCAGCACCAATACTGGGTTTTCCCCAAGTTCTTTATATGCTCGCTGAGGCAGATCTTTATGTAGGTTTTGTCTTGTGAATTGTAGAAGTCTCAAAGACATTTGAGCTGCCTGTTTGCATGGAGGGAAGTTTTCCCCGCTAGCTAGTATGGGTAACTTTTCTCAGACAAATTTGTTTCAAATAAAATGAAATTTTAATTAAGATCTTACAAAACAAATGGAAGTTTTGTCCCAGTAAAAAGTGAGGCAGAGAGTTGCATTAATCTTAATATTCTAACTACTCTCAAGCAGGGAGATTACTTCAAATACTGACATTAGTGACTCCAACTTGTGAGTTAGGAGATCATTCTTACCAGATTAAACTATTTCTTATTATTATTGTTTATTCCTAATAACCACAAGGCCAAAGCAGGAGTGAAGGGGTATACAGACACTGAATAAAAAGCTGTCATTCATATTTCATATTAAAATCACTTCTAGGTAGAACACAGGTGTGATTTAGTTTTCTGAACAAGGAAAGTAATTTCTTATTGAACACTTTACTTGTTTGAGGGTGAAAACAATAATTATAAGACAACTTACCACAGCAAAATCAATTCATATATATTTGATCACACCTTCGAATTAGCCATGTAGCCTTATTTCTAAACAAATAGTACAATAGGGAGACAAAGAGAAAAATAAAGAGAAAGGAAAAGGGAGAGAGAAAGGGAGAAGAATGTAAGAGAAATAAATAAATACATAAATAGGAAGAATGAAAAATAAAGGAAGGGTGGAATCTCTGTGATTTTATGTTATTTGTTAAAGAGATCTCTATAGTCCAGCTGAGTCAATATGAGAAAGAGGACTTGTTTATGATAAAGCTTTGTGGCTATTATACATTCAAACCATCACTGAAAAATTATTTCAATTACAGTATATTGCATCTACTTATAGTATATACAGTATATATCATCTACTTGTTACGCCTAGTCATAAAAGTATGGCTAGAAGGAAATGGTGGAGGAAGAAAGGTATGCTTTTATGATTGTGTCTTAGTTTGATAAGAAAACTTACATTACTTTTATATTGAGGAGAAATAACAATGGTCAAAAATAATGTCCAAATGAAATAATTTGAAAGAGAACCCATATTTTAAAGTTATTACACAATAAGTTAATTTTAAGTTTTAAAAGTAAGAGCACTATTTCTAAAACAACTGAGATGTGTGAGTTGAGAGTAATGTGGGGAGAACATGCCTGAAATAATCTCTCAGTCCTGAGTATAATGAAAGAGTATTCATTTCAATTCAGAAGAACCGGAGTTAGTTTTTTACTGTAGCCAAAAGACAGCAGAGTGTTATTCAGCATTTTGTTTCCCTCAAGTTCTTCAGTCTTGTTTTGTTTTCTCTGAAAAATGAACACAAGAATGAGATGCATGCACAAAATACATTATTTGGTGTGCAGTGGAAAGATCCAAAACTACTTAAAGTTTCTCATGTTTTGTTAGTTCCTTTACTGAACATAGTCCATCTTGATTGCTTGATTGACCTAGAGAATGCTACACTGGATACTCGCTACTATAAAATATATAATATTAGTTAACTGATTATAATAAAAACAAGGGAAAGTGGGAAAACTGCCTGCCTGCCCTATCTTGGGCTTTTTTTGTGCAACAGAGTTTATACTCCCCCTGTGTTTTTCCACTTTCCTTGTATGAAATGAACAGCTGTAATTGAAAAGCAAGAAGCTCCATGGTTTATAGAAATAGGTGTTGTTAAGAGCCTTAGCCATCTAATTTTCTTCCTATTGCAGGGCAGGCTTCCTATTGTCTGTCCTTTAGAGCTAATTTCTTTTCTGATCAAAAGGCCCACATCATTGAAAAGGTAGTAATGACTATTCATTTGGTTGAAACCTCCATTCTGCAGCCTGCAAAGCTTTATTTAGAAACTGCTATTTCTTTCTAAAAGGAAAACCTCATTTGTGTCCTCTATAATGTCAATTAAAGTAGAATATATTTTAATTATTTATCCTGGAGAGAAACCTTTCAGGGTCTCAATTTGCTGTGTCAGTGATACAGGCTGTAGTTTGAAACAATATGTGGCTTCAAAATTGTATGTCAGAGAGTAGGAATAAGGTGTGTTTTGATTTTAATTTGCCACTAATGAATAGTTTATTTGCAGCTAATTAGCAAGTTAGAGTTTTACAATTAATGTCTGATTTCTAATCTAACTCGCAAAAGGGAGCCTAGCCATCACTACCAGCAAATAAGATGGGTTACTGAATCTGTATAGAAAACATTGTAGGAAAGATTCGCGAATTTTTAAACCGGCAAAACAGAGATGATTGGGTTTGGGGTTTTCTGAGGCAGGAATGCAGCGACGTCTCAGTTGTCACCAGCGCCAGGGAAAGAGTCATTAAAGCCCGGCAACAAGTAAGCGGGGGGGGGGGGGGGGGCGG
>JAVJGG010000039.1:12028939-12062889 GCA_035590195.1 Aviceda cuculoides
CAGCGGCGATGCCCCGGCAGCGGGGATGCCCCGGCAGCGGCGCCGGCCTCGCACGTCCAGGCTCGGGCCGGGCCTTCCTCCGGCTCTTCCGAGAGGAAGAGCAATGCTCTGCAAACCACGCCGAGAGTCTCCTGCGGTGCGGGGTGCCTGGCTCCCGGCCACCCGGGGCAGGGGGAGTGCCGGGGGCAGCTGCTGCAGGTCCTCGACCCGGGG
This sequence comes from Aviceda cuculoides, assembly GCA_035590195.1. Lineage (NCBI taxonomy): Eukaryota > Metazoa > Chordata > Aves > Accipitriformes > Accipitridae > Aviceda > Aviceda cuculoides. The sequence goes on from JAVJGG010000039.1 coordinate 12,029,153, forward strand.
AGAGACCCTGGGCCAGGCATGCCACTCTCTGCCCGGGCAAGCCCCTGGGGTCGCCCGCCCTCTGGTCCCTGTCGGAAGCCCCTGGCACCACACACGCTCCCCTCTGCTCAGGAACAGCCCTGCCAGAGCTGGGGTAATCGCTTCGCAAACGAGAATACCCTCACTCAGCTCCTTCCATAACGTTTCTGGTGAAATCTGGCAAACCTGTGGCGTTGCGTTGTCCGGTTGGCACTGCTACCCTTCAGGTAGGAGTGTGCCAGTTACTAGCTCTGTGAGGAGAAGCACTCGGAGCTCTGAGAGAGGGTGATGAGATCAGTGATGTTGGTACGGTACCTGGACGTATGCATGGGGGGCAGCAGCAGGTCCCCTTCCACATCAGCTGGGGGTCAAGCTGCTCCCCAGTGCTCTCCAGAACAGACAGTGCCAGGAGGGCTCTGGGAGGGGAAGCGCGATGATCCTGTTCCCTGAAACAGGTCTCCCTCAGCCTTCCCTGACAGGCCTGAGATGCAAGTCTGACAAAAGTGAGGGCTCCTGAGCGGGTGAGCTGCTGCCAGCACTGGAATTGTATTTGCTATCCTCAGAGCTGAATTGCAGCTACATTGTTATAAGCAGTTGTTCCCTTCTCTTGAGTTCTCTGGAAGTGGATCCTCTGCCATGAAAAGGGAGAAACACTGATCTTCAAAGATTTGCGGTATTTTTAAGTTCAAGTTATCCTCCTCGTCTGCTATTAGTCAGGGCCTAAGGAGAGTTTGTGAGCAAGTCCCTGAGGGCTCACAGAGAGATGTCTCTCTATAAACTACCTTGTTCTTGCTGAAAGCTCATCACAGGGGTTTGGCTTGTGGATGCTTTTCCTGAGCTATTGATTTGGAGATGCCCAGACAAAATCCTCCACACAGTTTTCAGCTTCCTGGGGCTGAACTTTATCCTGAAGTTCCTAAGTTGTGGGGCAGAGCTTGGGGAAAGGGTTGTAAATAGGCACACACCACTGGATGGGGGAGATACCCATTGCAAGCCAAAAGCAATGGACCCAGCCTTGTATGTAAGTACAAGTACAGATACAGCCTCTTATTCCCCGAACACGAGTGTATTTTCCATCACAGAGCCACAGCGTAGAGGAAGATATTGCCTGAAAGACAACTTTTTTTCAAAGAGCACTGTTATATCCTTTGCTTGGACAAGAAATTTGCCTCAAGAACAAATGCAGAAACATGTACTCTTTAGAATTAATGAAGGTTTTATTTGTACTGAGCTTCATTTTTTAAATTTTCAGTTTATTCTGGACATAGACATATATCCTGTATGCATTAAATCTAAATGCCTTTTGAGCAATGCCCATGCGGGATTTCATACTCCTGCTTTTGTGGGAGGGATCGGAATCGAGCCATTGACATTCTAGGGGAGAGCAGGTGAAGTTACAGTTATGTATGAGACATGTTGGCTCTGTGGAAGATGCGTCTGCACGGGATCCTTTGCTCCAGAAATCCACAGCACTTTTCAAGATAGGACTGTTAAGTGAAATGCTAAGTTGTATGTGCAAAATCATTAGCAACTGTTTGCACAGTTAAAAAAACTACAGCCTTATTCTAGAACACCTAGAATAGATGCAAGGTCATCCATTATCCTTAGAAAGACTGAACATTGGCTGTGGAGAGGTTAATAATGTTAGCATTTAAGTGTAATGACAATATTTAGGCTTTTGTGTTAACACTTTTTTGAATGGAAGAGTGGAAGATCACACTTGGTGCTACTGTTAGTCTGTCAAAAAACAGCGTATTGGGTTACACTTTCATGGTTCTTTCCTATACCAAACTGCTGCAGGGTTAATTTATTTCAACAAAAACTGGTAAGTGAAAATATATTAAATTAAAATTTTGAGACTGTCTGGTTGGGGAATAAATTCTAATAATTAGCAGAGGAATTTGATTGTGAGTATTTTAAGAATATTTCTTATACCACACTTTTTTTATTTCTATTCTTTTTTGCTGTAAGAGGAGATGAATACTAAATTCAGTAAAAGGCATATGATTAGCATAAACACTTTATGAAAGCATTTATAAATCAGTGCCTTCCCCTATCAAACATGAGACTAAGAAAAATACTTTTCAGGAAAATTAGAAAGATAGGAACTTGTCTATCTTCTGATGTTAATGGAAAGAATTAGTTCATAGGAATGCATACAACAGAGGAGGTGAAGTTGGGTAACGTTCAGGACTGCAGTGTTGCTCCTATTCCCAATGCGTGCAAAAGTGAGAAGTTTGATATGGCTTCCTTTCTAATTATATAGACCTTGATTCTAGATTTGTTGTAGTCAAGTCCAGTCAGTTTACATGGTGCAGATTCAGATTACTTCTACGATAAACCTGGAGTGACAAAACACAGAAATCTTACAGAGAAACAGATAAAATTTGAATCCATTTCTTTTAAGATTTCTCAAAGGAGTGAAGAGCTATTATTGCAGATCTGTTTGCATGGGGTAATTTAGTGGTTAATGCAGATTAAGTTTTCCAAAATAGTTTCCCATATGCTTCTCTATCATGACTTTCTGCTGATGCCACTGAATGCAATAATAATTGCAATACAGTGATTTATTTCTCAACAGAATGTCCTCAGGATATGGAATTCATTATTCTTTTCTATGAATACCATTCACAGCCAACTTCTTTGTGTTGCTAGTCAAGTAAACAGGATTTGCCTCCTCCAAAGACATCCTCAGAAGCTCTTTATCCATTTTATACGTCAGTTTTCCAGTTTCTAAAATGAGATCTATACCTACTTAGTGCAGCAGGGGAGGTTGCAATGCATGTGAGAGAGAGAGAGAGAGAGAGAGAGAGAAGGGGGGGGGGGGGTCACAGTAAATCCACAGAGATGTATTTATACCTCCTCTGTGATTAAAAAAAAAAGTACATACCACCTAAATGTGGCACATTTAAACGTGGTACATAATGTGGTCCTTAAATGTACCACTAAGTTCAATTACACCATATTTATGCCAGGTTACTTTTATTCAGTAATACATCAAATTAAGCTAAATCAATCTGAGCATGATTTGGCCTGGTTTAAAAATGCTTGTGCTGATGTAACTCAAGTCCCCGATTCATGTCCACATGAGAAAGCAGTTGTGGGGTTTTAACACACTACTGCCCCAGAGCTGTTTGCTCACTTCATCTTCAGGAAATCACTACACCTTTTTCTGTGCTTTGGCCATCACAGTTCACATGCTGGTGGATCGGTGCAAACTCACCTCGGCTGATGGGGAGAAGTGTGAAACATAAACTACTGCATAAGCTGTGCTGCTTCCAAAGAAATGCAAAGTGAACCAGTTTCTCAGAGCCCCAAATTGCTGTGTGTATATTCCACATGCACAGCAGCCCAGAGCTCGAAAAGAGTCAGGCGTTAAGTGGGGAGGGCCTAGGAATAAGAGGGAAATTAAGCAATGTTAAAAACTTGTGAGCTTCTGTCATTTACCTCTTCTGGGGCTTCTGATTGAGACTTCTGGCCTTGGTGAGCTTTTTTCTTTGTCTCCGTGAAGAATATTATGCATCTTTTCTATACAGGCCATAGGAAATAGTATAGCAGTGATTGCACCAAGCCTTCAGGATTTCCGCTTTGTACTAGAGTCAGCTTATTCATTTCATGCATCATCATTCACAGCTTGCTGTGCTGATTTCAAAAATTCTATACATCTACTTGACACAAAGGGGAGAGACAGAACGTAGTTGTAGACGTGCCTTAGGTGCATGTAACGACTGTTCTTGAATGCCATTTGCAAGGGAAGAAATCTTGAAAGTTAATGGGAACTTTGCCCATTCAGAGTTCAGGATAAGGCACTTGGCATTGATTTCATTTTCATTGTACTGTGCTGCCAAGTCAGAAAAGCTTCTCTTCCACAAAGTTAAGAAAAGGTATTTTAATCCAAATCATTCTCTCCCAGCCCCCCCCCCAGCCCTTTTTCTTTCTCTTTACTTTTTTTTTCCCTTTAAGAGTCACTGGACAGTTTTCATTCTACAGCCTGTAAATAGCAAATGTCATAGTAGGAATGCCTTTTAAATACTAAGTTATACTTTCATTATGGAGCAAAACATTCCTTTCTTTTAAACTTTAGTCTGTTAAACAGGTGAACACTTGCGAGACAGGTGTGATTTTTTTATGAGTGTACCAGAGCTGGGATAGTAACTGAATTAATTGTCATGACCCTAAAGTAAAAGGAAGTAAAGGAGCTGAATATACAAACTGGCAAACGTATGCATCAAGGTAATTCTGTGTAGTTTTCCAGGCATTCAGCAGGTCTGTATGAGTTGCTGCAGTGAGGATTAGCCCTGTCTGCGTTTTCTTAGGGAATGTCATAAGAACAGGTGAAGTTTTTCTGACTTGGCCGATTTTGTGCAGAGCATGCAATGTTATAATAAGAGGGGATTTTTTTAACCGTTCTCAAAGAAAGGAGACTAACATCTTGAAAGTATTTTGCTTCCTTTTCCAATAACTCTTCTACTCTCCTTTTCTCAATAAATTTCAGCCTGTACTTGTGTCAAAGGGGAATAACCCTAGCCAAGAACAAGATGGTTTTTATTTGAAAGTCCTGTGTAAGCAGGTACTAATAATTTTGGATTAATTGTTAAAGAAAGTAAGGATTCTTTTGCTGTTTTTTGTTTAGACAGCAGTATAACAGAAAGATTATTTAAGAATTTAGACTGTGGTGGCATTGAAAGATCTCCTGCTGGAGATTCTGGAGGAGGAAACATGATTGTTTTGGCCTCTAGCAGAGGACTGTCCATCTGTGCGCAGGAGGTACTTTGTTATTCAGTGACTGACTGGCCAGTTAATGATAGGAGGAGACTTGTGAGCTTCTTGGAGAAGCATGGCACTGCCAAAATCTGGCAGATCATTTGGTTTTCCTGTTACATGAAACTTCTCCTGCCATCATTTTCTCTTTGATTATTCAAGAGAGGACTAGAATTTAGGCCAGCCTAAGCAGATTTCAGTAACACTGAACAAGCATTGGATGAGATTTTGCTGTCTGATTCCTGTAATCTGGTTCTGCTTGGCTTCATCTCCCTCCTCGATCCTGCCAAGGTTCAGAAACTGGATATCAACATAGCCTCCACATCTAGGGGAGAACTGACCATACGGGCCTACTCTTTTTTGGACAAATGTGTTTCCACTGGGCCGTCAGAATGTCAGTTCAGGATACTGCTCCAACACACACAGTCTTGAGAAAGTTCATTTCTCCTTATATTGAGGTTTCATCATGGGAAAATCCCTCCTTTCCTAACACAACTACTGATTTCTAATGTTCATCGAATTATAGTTCCAAACAGCTTCACACCAGAAGCTTGCTGGTAGCCTCTAGTCAGTTGCTGACAAGATATAAAGATATTGCTGACATCACGATATTGCAAGACTTGGGTGCTGAGCACCTCTGTACCTGGCTCAGTATAGGACTTCAAGAGGAGGAAGGGAGACTAATGGAAAATACTGCCCCAGAGCTGTGTTGGACAGGCACTGGCAGACATTTGGTGCTTGATATTCATCTTCAGTGCAAAATAGGTAGATGAGTAGCAAATGTCGTTTTGTCTGTATCCTGCTAATGGGCAAGCCAGTCTGGGTTGAAAGTATTGCTAAGTAAAGCCAGAGTTTCTGTATCCAGATGGGAGCCAGAAGAAGGACAACTTGATGCTGAACTAAGGGTGTATTAACTTTCTCTGAAAGTGCTTTGTGGTTATATCACTAGATTGTCTGCTTTGATTTGTGACAAGGAAGTGGATGGATGTGGTCCTTGAATGAGAAGCAGTCCATAGGGTAACCTCCTTGGTGAGTTTCAAAATGGTAATGTCTGAGATTGTTACCAGCCCATGAGAGAATTTCCTGAACAATCCTAATAAGAACCACTGCCAGTTGTAGGTTTTAAGATTTCTGCCTTGGCTTGCCCATAGAAGCACTGGATAAGAAAGTCATAAGAAAGTCAGGACTATAAGCATAGGGCTAAGCAGCTCATGTGAGAGGGACAGGATTTGGGCTTACCTTGCCTACTTCCTGAGAAACAAGAATGCTTCCAAGAGGGGAGCAGGTGACTTCAATAAATTGCTTCACAAGTTTTGTTGCAAAAATAAAGCTTGAGCACTTTTTATTTCAACAGGCTTTAGAGTGTGAGCTTTTCAGAGGAATAGGACTTGTTTTCCCCAATTTCTAAAGCATTAGGTGTGATTTTGATGATCACACTCATTCGTATATCTAAGCAGGTTTAATCACCATTTGTGTCTGTCTTAATTCCAGCTCCAAAGACTGGCAGCCCAAAGGGAAGTGTGGGAAAGCAAATAGTAACCCACAGCATGGGAGGTAAGTGAAAGCTGTGGCTCTGTGAAACGCATTGTTCCAGCTAAACTGAGACCCTTTACTTTTCTTTGAAGCCTTATAAGGCAGTGTTGATGATCTGCAGTGGTGCATGTGGAAGGGAGGACTAGAGACAGAGTGCCAATTTAAAAGTAGGCTTTTATGATTTAATCACAAATATCATTCTCTTGGTGCAGACATGAGAAGTACGCATATAGAAAATGGCATTGTGATAAATAGTACCAAGAGTTTTTTTTCTGAGTCCATTTAGTGAAGGCTGGGCAGGGAGGTTAGATATAAAAAAGGAGAATGATACAACTAATGGAGATGGAAGGGGAAGGCCCAAAGATAATGGCATGAAAGGAGTTTATCACCTTGAAACATGTATGTTTCACTTCTGAGGATTATTTAAAACTGTGAAGAAAACAATGCAATGTTATTCTGTATTTAAAATACATCCGTATATTATGTGTCTCATAGTTACTTTTTCGATATGTACATGACCAGAATCTAGCTTATCCTTACCTTGAAGTGTGAGCACAACAGAAAAATCAGTTGTAGCTAATGAATGAACAGGAACAATAGCGATCTACTGGCTTTTGTCCCTAAAATCTCTGTGTGAGGGGGAGGATACAGGAGCTCTGGGAGGGAGCTAGGCCAGATCTGCTGAATTTCGATGAGGATTTCTCTAGTTTGTCTCCCATTCTGGTTGGCTGCATTATTATTTATTTAATCACTCAAATTGTGGTAGGTGCTGCTTGCCTTACAGTATGAATAACAAGCTGTTGGGCTCAGTAGAGTTCACTTATGCAGTAGGAGAGAATAATTGTCTCCTCTGCAGGAATTGCTGGGTAAAATTTAATAGTCTCGGCTGTGCTCCAGGGGGTTAGGGTAAAGGATCATAATGGTCCCTTCTGACCTTAAAATATATATGTAACAGTATCTAAGTATATACCAGGATTGTATCCTGGGCACAGTACAGTCAATGAATTCCCCTTACGGACTCTTCTCTGACACGTCACGGTCTAAAAGCTTAAGAAAGATACAGCATGGAGCAGTGTGACTGCAACAGATGATGTAAGAGAACAGGCGAACTACTAAAAGAAGGTCCTGTGGCTGCTTGGGTATATCATATAGCATACATATATGAACATATACTCTTTGGCACAGGAAGTATCAGTAGATTATGCATAAATGCACGTGTTCATGTACATTCCCTTATCCCTGAAATAACTTTTGCTAACGTATAGGACATGAAAATTACTTAAACAACTGTTGGATCAAGTAATATGAAAAAAAATGTGTACTATCAGGTCCCCATGTTATCCCACAAATGGTGCTGCCATATTCCCACTTCTTTATTTGTTAGCACCGTTCATATTCATTGTTAAACTTAACCTGAAGAGGGACATTAGTAATAGTTCTCTGGTAAAATTTGACTAATCATAAACTGAAAATAGCAACTTTTTCACCTGAAACATCTGAGCACATTCTCACTCCCTTGGTCCAGTGAGGTGTGTCATCTTCAGATTAGAATATTTGTCAGTAAGATCAGCTGTTAAATGTATCAGCTGTTAAATGTTTGACACCATTTCTGTTTAAGTGGCCTTAAGTACCTTCAACATTTACAGGCTCCTGTGGTAAGAGGGAAAGAGAAGATAACACCTAGCTAGTGCTAATGATTCTGGTGGTTGAATACTGAAGAACTACTTAGGATTGCATTGTCAAGGTGTCTTTAGAGCCAATAGACTAGGAAACTATTTTTATCATGAAAATTCAGATTATGTAGAAGTTGCCATGCATGTCAGAGATCCTTGGGCTCTGTGGATTTATGTCTTGGCTGGCAGGTAGAGAATATGGCAGGTTTTACAATCCGGTAATGATTTGTAATTTGCTCTTAAACAATCTCTCAAATGCCATGGCTGTGATAGAGGCACTGTACAGATGTACAGGAAGAGTATTTTTAATTAAAGAAAACGAAATCAGGTAAAGGGAAGGTGACCAGGATGTTGATGCAGTCTTCCCACGTGTCAGTACCTGGGATGTAGCAGGCATATCTGCACCACATTGTCAGTCACACAGAGCAGTTGGAGAAATTTGAGACTGCAGCTAAAAAAATGACTTTGGGGCAAGAGGTCTAGAAGGCATGCTCAGGAAAGACATGAAGAGGCAGATATATGTAGGGCTATGTGATGACTAGTGAAGGGAGTAAGAAGTCTGCATAACACCTGAAGGATGCAAAAAGAAAAACTAGTCCTGTTGGGTGGTGCCCTGTGACACAACCAGGAAAAATGGGTTAGATTTAAGGAGGATTTTATCAAAGGAATGCTGGGAAAGTAAAAGTCAGACATGCAAGGTTCTCTTCAGGAGAATGTTTCAGATGTTAAAGCAGGACTGGATAAAATATCTGTGAACTGCAGAGAAGAATCTTGTATTGGAAGAAGGGGAGATCAGTGTTTCACGGCTGTTCTCTGCACATAATTTCTGAATCAGCACTGGCAGTTAACATAGGCTGGTCAGTTTGACTTGTGTTTCCAGTAAGTTTCTCTGTATTGTTCCCCTGCGTGAACTCAGGCTTTGACTGAGCTTGAGCACTGAGTCATTTGTAGTAGAATTTATTTGCTCTGATAGAAACATATATGATCAAGTGCATTCCTGAATGTCATGGAAGCCTGGGAGTGCTATACTGGGACAGAACTTGTGGTTTGATAATACTTCCTAATTTTGGGGTTGTTTTTCCTGTTAGATCTCACAGCACTTTGCAAAGGAAATCAGTGCAACTCAGTTATATTAGGAAAACGGTCCAGGGACACCCAATAGGGCTGTGGCAGAGCCAGTAGTTATCCCTTGTCTGAGATTGATGCTCTGCCCACAGTTTGGAAGAGAAATTTCAGTTCTGGGTTTATCATTGTCATGTCCGCAGCATTTTCTTATGTTGATGATGACTCCAGAAGAGCTCCAGCAGCCCTAAGAGGTAATTGCTCCCAATTTTCTCCTTATACCTCTGCTAAGGGTTACTCGCCTTGGAGAGGGAAGTGTATATACACATATGCTCTTCAGCCACTGCATACTAACTTAAACTAATTGTGTTTTCAGATATGCTGAACTACTTATGGTAGAGGGCTGGTAATCTTGGTGTGTCATATAGGCTTTGTCACTCTGGCAGAGGGAGAGTAAAGAGTCATGTAGTTTTTTCTATTTTTCCCCAGTGTGGACTGCCAGATCTTATCTAGGGACAGCCAAACTATTAGTGTGTGAGGATGACTCAGCCACTCAGCTCTGTCTGAGCCTTCTTGGAAGCTTTGTGTGATGGCTTTGGAGATCTGAAGGATCTGCACACCCTCCTGGTTCTGACAAGGCCCTGTGTGTGGATGTAATTTGTGGGAGGTGCTTCGTGCTACAAGCTAGGTGGAACTTCAGAAACCAGTCAATACAAATTCACTCAAGTATTTTTAATTTAAAGATAACCTTCCTCCTCCCAATAAACAACCATACTTAAATGTTGGGCTTAATTTCACTAAAAATATAGTCTCTTGAAACATGTATCATACTTTTTTGTTAATCACAAAAGGTTTTTTATGTGTTTTGCAGTAAAGTATACAGATGAATTCTAAAGACAAGGAAAGATAATGGGAATTAAAGTCTGTCAGTGTTCCCTTGCAAAATTGCTAAATTATGGGGATTTGATGTAAGTTTATTTTGTTTCAAATAAATTCTGTGGCAGGGTAACTTGTAGCTGAGTTTGCTGCTGGTTTGATGCATCCGTTGAATCTACTAGCAGCTGCAAAATTCCAGGAGCCTGGCCTTTTCATGATTCAGTGACCATGTAATTGGCCATGGGATTTATTCAGCCTTTTCATTCTATGTGACCCTTCCGTACAGCATCCTACCAAAACGTCCCGGTTAAATTCTGTGGCTTTATGTTGTGCATTCTGAATGAGCAGCTCACAATTTAGAATCCATTTTCCTTGCATATACAACCAGATAAAATATCATAATAATGGCTGCCTGCTTGTTTGCATCATTGTTAAAGCTTAAAGTATACAACCTCACTTTAAAACATAGTGAACTGGGCCTTTGTGAACGAAGGGCATTCGATTTGTTCTCTCTGTCTGCTTTGGGTACTGCCTGGAGTGAACTGACATCAGATATTTCTGCAAGCCAGTTACTAAATGGACCATCAGGAATGGACACAAGCACATGCAGAGGGGTAAACAGTCAAGCACATACTCAACTCCTATCCTGAAAAAGTCTTAAAATACTGCAACTTAATAATTTAGCAACACTGTTTGAGCAGTTTCAAACATAACTACTCTTGGGAGCTAGCTCCCTTGTCTTTATCTGCCCTTTGGCTGGGAGCTCTGGGTGTGGGAGGAATGCAGGATTGGGTGCTTATCTCTTTATCTCTGCTGTGTTTTGAGTTGCTAACTTGAGTGATGATATGCCTGGAAAAGATTGGCTGGGGGAGGTCAGCTACTGCACTGATAGGCACTGGTGGGAATGGAAGTGGAATATGCAAGAGGAATATAGTTTTTGTATTGTGGTCCAGGTTCTTTATTCTAAAACCATGTAGTATAATTGAAATGACATACTTTCACATGCATGATGTATGTCTTCAGTAAAGCAGCTTTATGTAAGCAATCGCTCACAACTAGGAGTCTACCAAGAGGTTATCATCTGTGTGAGAGTTGTTGCTTCTAGCACTGATGGTCAAGATTTTGATCTCTGTTATACACTTTAGTGTGGAATAACTAGTTTTACAAAGGTGTGGCTGAAATCAAAATTTACTGTAGGTTTCACTTCCAAGGCCTGCAGTGTGACAGGATTACAACTGCAATATCATCCAGGAGAACTCTGCAAAACCCCCAAAAGTGCCTTTTACATGTGAGAATTAAAGTTGTTGTAAGTCATTTCAGGAAAGAAGGGGGGAAAGAGTGCCTTAAAATACTGCTGTTATTAAAAATATAAATAGAAAAAAGTCATATTGAAGTGAGGTTTCCTTTCTTAAACTAAGTCTCATTTTTTCCAGAGCAGTAAAGCTTATCCTATACCAGTTGTTGCTGACTTGATTCAGAGGAGGTGGAAAGTGATTATGCCAGTTACTCAGCTAAAGAAGCATTATCAGTGTCCCGGTGAGCAGTGACTGCTGCGTAGTATGTGAATGGAGAGTGGTGAGGAAGAGCTTTGCTCAGGTCTCTAGTAGGAGGACAGTTGAACAGGACTGTAAGTACCCTGGTAGCCAACAGGACTGTCAGAGAAAGTATTGTGATGGTGTTTGCTGCATGTTACTCCTTCGAGTTTATCATATTTGCAGCCACTGTTAGTGGATCCAAAATCTTTCTTGAAGAGAGCACTTTTAACCCTTCAGGATCAGGCTGAAACTTCCGTGATGGATTGCTCACAGCTGCTTGGCAGGTCTGCTGTCTTTACGCTTTCTTCCTCTCTGACGAGTGAGACAGCTATCCATCCATCATATGATGGTGAGCACTTCTGGTGTGCTAACTCACTTAAGAAAACTAAAATATTGCAAAGTGTGCAATATAGAAAGGTTCATTTGAGTCCAAGGCTCTCTGAGTGCTGCTATGCAGCACCACGCTTCCTCCCTTGTTTTCTGATTCCATGGGTTAGGAGAAGGTCAATGATCCACGAACCAAATGTAGAATTGGAAAAACCTAAAAATGGGAGGCGGTTAGCTGTAGCTGTAAGGGAAAAAGGAACAGTGCAAGGCTAACAGTGCTGAGAAAATCTTAAGTTAAAGAGGACTCTGGGCACACGGCTTTTAAGTACCTCTTTTCTAACACTTCTTCAATTCTATAATAGTTGTTGGTCAGCCTGGTTCACAGTACAGCATTGAAAAGCACAGTTGCAGTATGCAGTAGGCTCATAAGAGAACTCATGAGTTTGCTATTTTTCACCCTCAGATGAATTTTCAACATTTCTGCGTTTAAATGGCAGATCACACAAGATGATAGCGAATGCACAATGCCTTAATTATCATTGGGTCACCCTCAGGGATGCTAGAATGCCCCATCAGTCCCAGTAAATGAGTGAGCCATGGAGGTACTGGAAGCTGTCGATGGCATCCTGCATCTGCATTCATATCTTAACAGGCTTTGGTCTCCCACATCACATTCCACCCAGGAATGACCTCAAATCACTGTGCAGACTTCAGTGTACTTAGCCACAAGTACCTGTACTCCTTGGTGCCCAGGATCCTAGCAGTCTTACAATATCCCTGGATAATGATAAGAGATCCCTAGAGATTAGAAATAGGTAGTTTTCGCATAGGCTTGCAGATGATAAAGCCAAAATGTTAGACCCTGAATGCATAAAGAGGGTGTGTGTTCACACACAGAAGGTAACTCAATTTAAGACTATGCCTTTAGCTGAAGTAGTACAGCTTTTGATAAACTGCAGTTTATTAATCTTCTTTAATAGATTAAAAAAAAAAATCTGGGTTTTTTTCCACCAAAGATAGTCACTTAACTTTTTTTCTCTTTCTGCAGGTGTTATGTATCTTTTTTTCACCCATGAGGGCTGGGCAACTGATTGAGCTATCCCTGAACTGATCTATGTAATTTAAAACTTCATCTTTAAAAATCTTGACCTTGAACCACAGGGCTGAATTAGAACAGTAATTTATTAGCTTCCAGACTCAGCACCCAGAATATCTTTTCTCTTTATTTCCAAGCTGAATATTTTTCTTCTTTAGCTTTCTGGTTATCTGGTGAATGCCAAACATTTTCACACCAATCATCTATTATCTGGCCCCAAAGATAAAACCCATGTTCTCTTAGGCCCTAAACCTTCTCTGGTAAAGTCCTCTCTTCCTTCTGGGAAAAAGAGACTTGCTTTCCAAGCCCACTATGGCAGGTATAAGAGTAATGAAATTAAAATACTGTGAGTTTTTTTGATATGTTGGGAAAGACACTATTGCAGCATTGGGAGCTACACTTATGTTGGAGAGTACGACCCAGTGGCTATCTTACTAGCCACCAGCCACTGGTGTGCACTATAGTCTTTGTGTTAGAGAAAGTGTTAGGAAGGCCACTGTAAAAGAAATAAAACCCATTTGGCTTAGAAAAAGCATTAATGTCAGGTTTTTATTTTTTTCTTCTTTACATCCTCTAAACAATGACACTTCTGTGGAAAGTGAATTTTAAGTATTGTAGTGAAAAATATGAAGGGGTTATTATGCTGTGACAGTGTGAGTGATGAAATTGCAATTAATTTAACAAATGTTGACTATATGCAATGACTCTTTGTGATGCCAAGCAAGAGATCAAACTTATAACCTTCACTGGTACCTAACAAGCTCAGCCTCAGTGCAGTTAGAGGCAAACATGCATTGGGAACACCCTCTTCAGCAGTTTGGTGACAGGCTGGACAATTCAGCTGCCTTTCCTGCCCCTCTGCCTGAGATTACCTGTTGCCTAAAACTGAACTGCAGCAGGGATGTGCTCCTGAACTGCTGCAATTCACAGGTTGGTTCATGAGCATAAATCACCATTAGTCCTACTTTATTGTTCACAGCCCAGAATATTTACATAGCTTTTGAAGGGAACATCTCTGTAGCTTCCACTGCTGAATCCAGTGGGAATTGTGCATCAGAGCCCTCAAGGATTTACAGCACCTTTTCCAGTCCTAAATGAACAGCACATAATATAACTTTGTAGAACTCGCAGCAGCACAGACCATGTGCATATTAGTGCCTTGTGTTGAAATCACTGAGGAGCTGGGTGCAGGTCTGATTTATTCAATACCTGACCTTGAGCTGATCTGTACAGTGCAGTGTAGCCAATTCCTGCTGGTTGCTGCAAAGACATGAGAACATGAAATTGTCATCTTGTGTGCCCCTGGACACAACTTGGTGCTGTTAAGCTCTAGGGTTTGTATAGTGCTTATCAGGGAATACTGTGGAGGCAGTTAGTTTTGTAATTCCAATTTTAAGGACTAGGAAATTTGGGCCAGAGGAGCCCAAGATGCTTCTGAAAATTCTAGCGGACAGTGAAGAGCAGCAGGATTGGCACCTTGTCCCCTCCATCCAGGTCACTAGTGCGGCCCCCTGGGCAGTCACAGCAAAGAGCTTTTCTGGCTTGTGGCTTCTGTGCTTGGCCTGCTAGTGAGGGCCACGGAGGAAGGTGCTAACGTCTCACCCTTATATGTGGAAGTGCAAATCACCCTTAGTTACAATCTGGATGTAAATGTTCCAGCTCAGAAGGATTTACAGGCAGGATCTGAATGAATGGAGGCCAGCCGTGTGTTGACAGCTGTTTAAGTGAAGGGATTGACAAGGGGATCCATAGCTGCAGGCAGTGGACCAGTTCACCACTCCCAGCTGTCCACCCCACCCACATCGCCCAGGCAGCTCAGCAGCTCGTGAACGGGTTGCTGAGTTGCTGTAGTCGGTAGAGCGGCATTTCCGAGCGAAACGGACTGATTTTAGCTTTCCTTAAAGCGTGCAACGCTTGCGCTCATCAGCTGCCTTTCTTGTGGCTGTGCTGTCTGTGCTGTGGTGTGCTGGGGAAGCCTCAGCTGCCCCACACTGCGCCATCCTCATTTCCCAGCCAGTGCCCTGAGCGCAGCGAGTTTTGCACTAGCAAACAGGCAGTACCCTTCCAGGGACTACTAATAAACAAGTAGATGATCAATGCTGTTCTAGCAACGCTGCCTGCCGTGCAGAAATGTGTTTTGGAAAACTCAAGAGGTATTGAGAATTATTTCACATGAATTTCACATTTATAAGCAGCCTTGGTTGAACATTCCATCAGGAGTCAAGGTTTCCTCCAAGCCCATGGACTGGAGACCAGACCATCCGCTCTTCTCCCCCGCTGACTAGGCACATGGGACACGGCCAGCTCGGGCGAGGTGTCAAACCTGTGACCTCTAAGTGTGATAAAGCCGTTACTGAGCCCTAAAGCAATCTTTTTATGTCCTTGGCATTATCATTATCTGTGATGGCCAGAAGACCAGGGAGGGGGGGGTACCCAGATCTGTGAAGTCCCCATGAAAGGTGCTGGCCCGGGAGGAGGTGGAGGCTCGTCCTGATCTGGCTGCTGGGAGGGGACTGCATTCCTCCGCTCTCTTCCACCCAGGGGTGGAGCACAGTCGGAAGCAGCGTGTTTGCTTTCATCTGTCCCGATGATAAGCAGACAATATCCAGGTAACCCTGAAACGTCTTTCCCCTGGCCCTTCTCCTCTGGAAAAGAGACATTCATATTAATCCTCTACCCAGGATTAATAAAGATATGACTGGGTATATAGGAAAATAAAGGTGCTGAGAGTTGGATTAGGGCTGATCATGGCTGATTAACTTTGCCCTGAGCTTCGTGGAAAGAGGCCTCTTAGGATAGCCTAGACTTTTGTAAAGTGCTGCTCAGCTTCAGCTCTCCACGCTGGCCTCACCTGCACTTCCTCGCAGAGGGGACCGTGTCTTCACACAGTGGTGCCTCTTGTTGTACTAATATTTTAAAATGAAATTTCACGGAGGCATGAAAAGAACAAACCCAAACCTCTCAAAAATGATGTGATTGCCAAAATTGACCAAGGCATGAGATTGATATAAACAGTAAAAAATATGAAGGAGCAAGATTTCTAAAAGTGATGTGGAGAAGGATTATAGGATTCTCTAGAAGCAAAGGCCAATAACTCTGCTTAAGACAGGTGAGCAAAGGACTCAGTGTGTTGCAAATAGTAAAGGTAGAAAAGAGCTTCTTTTTAAGATCAACTGAAAATTTTAGCCTGGAAAAATGTGAGATCGACTTTTTGATCAGTGTGGTTGTCCAGACTGATATACGGTAGTATGTGTAGGATTTTTCCTGGGAGGGTAATTACAAGTTCTTTTACCCATTTCAGGAGGATCAGTCATTACATCTGCTATGCAAGTGACATTTGGCTCTGTTTCTTTTTTTTTTTTTTTTCTTCCCGTTTATGCCTTAGTTTCCAGCTCTTTGGCATTCTGTAGCAATGCTAACCTTTATAAAGTATTTATGGGTTGAAGGCAGTGCATGGGTGATAGGCATTACTTTAGCAGAGGTATAAGTCATTGAGCACAATCAAGAGCTGCAGAACTAGCCCATTGCTTTTAGCAGGTATTTTGCCTCTGTGCAGGTTTACTTCCAGTCAGACAGCTTAACATCAGCACTTTTAGCTTCCAATTAGGTTTTTAAATTAACCCTTCATTAAGGTGACCAGAGGTGATAGAGGCACATTTCATTGTAATTAATATAAATTAGGGGTATATTCTGCACCTCCCATTGTTCTGAATGTTGGGCTGGAGATAGCCTTCTCCAGGGGCTTGGAAAATAACTTTTTTGAGAGGTTAGATTTTCAAAGGATCTGTAATCAAAATCTCTCTTCTCCCAGTCATACATACACCAACGTATGTCTGTTTAGAGAGTAACAATTGGGATTGCTTGAACAGGGGCATATGGGAAAGACAGAAATACTTTGTAGAGGGTTTAACAGAGCTACCGTCACAGTATTTGCACACCTAATTTTTCATGGTGACTTTGGGCAGAGTTTTCACCTCTCTCTGCCAAGGGTGAAGATTTTCCTCTGAATTTGGATGCACATACTGAATTGGTATTTTTGCAAATGAAAGGCACTTAATTGTTTCTTTTTTTTTCTAGGTAATAGTAAAATCTATTGAAAGAAGTTTGATTTTTTTTTATTTTTTTTTTTCCCTGAGGTCCTGCGCAGAGGTGTGTGTAAATTGACCCAAAATATACTACGGCTACTTAACTTGGAGATCATTGCACATGTTGGGCGGTATGAGTCCAAGCGTGAAGGAATGATATCTTCCTGCCAAACACCCTCAAGTGCTGGGCTGGCATTTTGTTAATTATATATGCTATTTTATTGACTTAATGTTCATGCCATGGCAGTGCTCGGCAGTAAGGCTCAGAGGCCTTGAGGTACAGTTTCATGCTTAGTCTGAGCTGCAGCCAAAGGTGCTGCCTTTGCTTTGTGCCAGGGCTAGTGTTCTTATGGTCACCCGGATCAAGGAGCTGATGCTGCTGCAAACTAATGTTTTTCTTCCAGAACGACTTTTCAGCTTGATTAACTCTTGCAAGTTACCAGTGCAAGAGGAGAGTAGTTGTGAGCAAGGAATGTGGTGTGAACTGTTTTAGTGTAGCACAGATTTAAAGCAATGAAATCACGTAGTTGTAGTTGGGGGGAGTTGTGATGCTCTCTGTTTCAAGGGTACATGTAATAGTCAGAAATGTGCGTTTAAGGCATTTGGTTAAAAATATATCAGTGTGTGTTTGGCCAGTTTTTCAAGATAAACAAAAGAGTATCTTTTATTCACCTATTTATTGTCTGTGCCTTTTTCTGTTGCTTTGGAATATGAGTACTCTTAACAGTGGAGGTGGGCATATGCATAAGGCTTTTCAGGATCAGGGTTAAGTATAGTCCTTTCTGCAAACAGATCTGTCTTGGTTCTGTGAGTTAACATATTCTTTTTCTTTATCAGGACATTAAAGTATTCTTTTTTTAGCAGGCTCCTCTGTTTTCAAAGTTTTAAATAACTTTTAAAGATGTAACTTCTATTTATTTATTTTTCAAGTCTTTCTTCTTGCCATAGTAAAATACACTTTCTTTTTCCCTCAAATAAAACATTTCTTCTCCCCCTGTTAAACACACTGAAATAGAGACTTGTATTCATTGCTGCTGTATTCAAAACAGCAAGGTTTTAAATTCTTCATCAAAACCAACATTAATGTATGCTGTCAATATAGGACTCTGCTCTTGTAGTTATTTTCATTCAACTGGATGTACTTTCACGCAAAAGTATGTGCTGATTCCCATACACAGTGACAAGAAAATATGGCAATGAGCAGCTCTTAATTATTGTGTAAGCTGAAAACTCTGTTCCTTCTTTCCTCTTCCAAAGATCTGAGGTAATTGCTGCAATCTCTAAAGGAGGAGAAAGGCCTGAGAGGGTATGTGTCAGAGACCCGGGGAGAAGAATACCAAAAATCTGCCTGTTACATAGGGCTTTCCCTCAGTAGGTGAGAGCACTTTACAAACAATAAATAAGGAGAGCTGTGAGCAGCTCAACTGGCCAGAGCCCAGGGCAGAAATAGCACTTGAGTACCTTGGTCTCAGACAGGTGCTTTAGTGGCCCAATTCTTGCATAATGCAGGAGACCCATGTTCTTTTTCTTTTCGACTTTTTTTTTTTTAAACTTTCTTGTGTGTCTTACTGTGTAACCTGTGTTCAAGAACACACTGTCTTTTGGTGTAACAACTTCCTCTCACTTCTTGGAAATAATGAATGATATTAGTCAAGTGAGTTCTTAACAGTCCCATTTTGTAGCTTTAAAATGTCTATCTCATGTATCCTTCTGAGCGTCTCAGCATCTAGTGCGTTGGACATTTTTTCTGTGCTATTTGATTTTTGCAAAGTGCTTTTTAAAGAAAGTTTAAGGAGTTTATTTTAGAGTCCTTCAGTTGCTGCCAACCCACCAGAGTGGAGGGTAACTTCAGTACCTCTCCAGACGAGTAAATTGACAAAGCATATTTCCCTCAATGTGTGATGTACACAGCTGATTTGGGCTCTTTATATCTAGATTTACTCTGAATGATCAGAAAATAGCAGAAGGGGGATACCTGAATGTAATTTTTTTGCTGCAATTAACTCAGCTTACTCTCTGATTGTTTCAAAATCATAAAACAGATTTTCTTCAGAATGTTTTGAAGATGAACTTTTTTTTGTGCAAACCACATCATGAGAAATGTCAGCCTGCGAAGGTTAGGTAAGTCACCAAAGCTAGTTGTAAGAATAAAGGTAAGTAATTTCAGATTTCACAGTATTATTACCAAGGTACTTTAACATAGCATTTGACTGCAATGACAGAAAATTTATTTGAAAGCCAGTTAAATCTCAAAATATTTTAAGAGTTCTTCCCAAAGTGACAGTGCTGTGGTAGTATTTTTCTAGATGAAGTGGGGAAGTTATGAAGTTGCTTTAGCAAAGTCAGACTGATTTGTGACTCTGTTTCCTGTTTTTTGCTCAGTGTAGTGATAATATTCCATCTGGGAACTTTTTCTGAAGCACACCGTATTACGTCAAAGGGTGTCTTAAGGCGACAGCACTTCGTAGGCTAGTTATTAGTGGCTGGTTTAGGGTTAAAAGTAGCTGCATTCTGAAAATTGTGTGTTACTGACCTTTTTAGAACTATAATCATGTAATTCCAGATAAATTTGTTATTGGTTGGAGGAAAACTAACTGGAAATAAGACATCATCTTGCACATGTTTAGCTCTAGTAATTTATTTTATGAAATGAGAGAATTGTGAGGTTGCATTATCAGCTTCATGGATTCCATATTGTGTCATTTATTGATTAGGTGCCATTGCTAATTTGTCATTTTTTTCATAATTTTGTCCTAAAGCGTTACCGTTAGCCAAATTTGTTGACTGGACGCATGTGACCAGACATGCTGTCAGTTCAGACATTTAGAAACAGAGTTGATGCACAGAACAAAGGTGTAATAATTGTCAGAATACACATTGCATTTTTCCACAGGGGAGAAAAGAAGTCTTACTGAAACATATCTGAGCCATTTTGAAAAGCTGCTTTTTAAATGACAATCACGTATTAACAATACCATATAAATGATATGACTCAAAATCTATTTCTGGACCAAGGATCATTTCTAAGTACTTGAACCCCTTACGTCTTTATCCTGTGTTATATGTGCAATAGTTAGTGTATGTGTGGAGGTGAGAACTGTCAAAAAGTTGCTGTTTATGTTCCTGTCACTAAAGTTAATTTGGTGATACTACTGTGATTCCAGCAACAGAAGTTATCCAGGAACAATCATGCTTTAGTTTGACCTGTTTCCTGAAAAACTCATTCCTAAAGAATGAATTACCTGTAAACCTTGCCTGCTGTTCATCCTCAGCTTTGTAATGTGCATTACCACCACTACCATCTCTTTTTGTGCAGAGGTCCCTTGGAGGGGCTGCTGAGCTTGTTGAGGGCTCTACCAGTGCAACACAAGCAGGTAATTACTGAGATGGAAAGTTTCTTCCACAAACACCAAGAGAAGGTTCAACAGAAGACTTTTTAGAAAATTTTCTCTATACCCAGGACAATGCTGGTCTTTTTAACAACCAGTACTCAAATATTAGCAAAGCTCTGTCTCCTGCCACTTGCAGAAGATGAGAAGGTCTGTGTGCTCCCCACTCACCTTCCCCAAGAGTTGTCCTGGATTTCTGTCTACTCACCTTCTAGGGGATCTTTTATTCAGAGATATCATGTCCAAGGAGCTGGTGAATTCTGCCAGGGAACTGGCACAATTTAGCAAATTCTGCCTCTGCTGTAAAAATTTTTTCCACAAAGGAAACAATGTCAACTGGCCGCCACTGCGTCTTTACACTTGATGACACCTGTGGACACTTATGTACATTGACAGCTGAACTAATGGCTTTCTTCTAGCTTCCTCCCTTCTACTTGTTATTACTGAGCACACTACAAATGGGAGGCATATGCATCTTATTTGGCAGAGCCAGTTAGAAAGCTGCATTTGATGCTTGAGAAAACCCCTCACTGAGTTTCCTAACAAACAGCCATTTTGTACAAGACAGGCATTTATTTACAAGGCTGATCTTGGATGAATGTTGTATCTATTACAGTGAATAACGTTGGAGACGTTATCATGTAATATTACCCTGTACAGAGTTTCTCACCATTTCTCTGGAGAATCTGCTCGAACGTGTACAGAGTAAGAAAGAGGACAAATTAGGACCTCTCTTGTGTACAAAGAACAAGACTACATTGCATAGCTGGAGCTGTGCTGATAAATTTACAGTTGGTTAACAACTAATAGCTTCATGGATCTGAACTGTTGCAAATCTAAGAAAAAGTCTTTCCCTGGGAGTATTGCTGCAGCAATCTTTCCTTCATTGACTGAGAAATAGCAATCTGGGATGGGAAATAAATAGTTCTCAGCCGTTCAAGGTCTTAGTCCAGTGTAATGAACTCTCCTGCCTCTGAGGGGTAGTGTTGTGGTGCATGGTTGACAGCCATATCCTCACTCCTTGCTGCTTTTTCTCTCCATCCCACCTGAGTGTGCTCTGGTGGTGTTTCACAGTATCTGCTACTGTTTGATTCTAACAATCAAAATCCAAAGATTCAGAGCATTTATCAGCCTACAGTGATTTCAAGGTCTCTGTGACAGCAAATATGGACTGTGACCCACAGGAAAATCCCACTGTATTCCTGCAGAAATACTCAGCATGCTAATAAAATATTCTAGAGAGCAAATAGCTCCTGCTGAGGGCTATAGAGAAAGCTGCCGACTCTTAAAGAGTATCCATGTAAAAACTTTACTTAGTGGAGGATACTGAATCTGAGTTATGACAGCAGAAAAATCTGCAGAGATGGCACCAAATAACCATACAAAGGCTTGACTGCAGGAGGAAGCTGACAAAACAGATTCCTCTTTCAGAAGAATTGCACGAGTAGCTTCACTATTCCAAGTGGATTCAAACCAGAAGAGAAAAGAAGTGTTCACACTGTTACCCCAGAAGTGTTGCTGGAATAATTACTGCACATTTAGTTCCTAGTCATTCCAGAACAACATCCCCATGGCCATTTATTAAGAAGTGACAAGAAAAATGTATTTCCTGGAGTGGGATTCAGGATTAGGCTCTAGGCAAACCTCCCACTCCAGGCTGAGCAATGCCAGGGAATCCTGCACTGCTTGCCCAGGATGCTCTGCAGGAGGCCATGGTCCCCCCTGGTCTGCCCATGGCACCGTGCTCGGTCTATTGAAACCTCTTTCAGTCTAATAACCTGGCTGGATTGAAGGCCATGTGTTTCTAGGGCTTATAGCCACCGGCCTCATTGGGGCTGGAGTAGAAGTGCCCATACAACCTCCTGCTGGCAGCAACGGGGCAGGTGTCGGCTACCAGTACAGAGCTATACAGCTACTACATAGCTAGCAATATGTAACTAGTTGTGAGTGGGCTGGAGGCAAGAACCTCTTCCAATGGGTTGTGTGGATCTGAGACAGGACTCATGTTCAGTACTTATGTACTCTGCTTCTGGCATGCCTATGTAATCGACTTCTGCCTGGTAGCATCACCTACTGGCGTTGTTCCTCCCCTCCCTGATAGTTCACTGTTAACTTGCATAACTTCAGCTTCTAAGGATGGCTAGGAAGCTGACACAGTGAATAGATCATTACCTGTAATAATCAGCAATTTAGAAATTTGCCTCTATGGAAAGTGTTTGGCAGTCTTATTTGTTAAGGAAAAAAAGACAAAGTGATAATTTCTGTAATTGGAATTCTATCTCTCTTCATTCAAGGTGAGGGCATTTTCACACTGAAATCACTGTAATATAATTCTCATAGCATCTTTCTAATTTTTTGTGGTTTTAATTGCTGTTCAGATAAAACATTGCAGAGCAGAAAAATAAAGTCTAGATTTTTTTTTCCTTTTCTTTTTATTTTTTAGACTAGTCACAGTGAAATACAAATAGAAAATACTGAATTAATAGGAAACTTTGAAGTAAACATGCTGAGATGATATGGAACTTAATGCAAGGCAGCAAAGAGTCAACAGTAATAAATGATTATGTAAGGACTATTAAATCTTAATTTAGTATTCATACAGCCCCATTGGCAAACATAATTTTTTTGGTATCTAATTGGAAAGTGTTCTGTGACTGTGAGGCAAAAATGATGATCCAAACTCATACCTGGTCTGATAAATGGAGATATCATTAGCAATATGAAGTAGGTGATCACGACTTCTCTCTTTTTCATAAATTACACTAAATAACCATAATGCTGCAATTTAGCGGTCCAAAGTTCATCCTATTCAGCAGGCCATCCATAGTCAACAGTTTAAAGAAAGGGGACCTGCTGAGAAAATGGTGGTCTAATCAGATGCCATAAAATCTGGCTGATCAGATGAGTCCCATTTTCTTTTTTTGTAAGGAGATCCTAATGAAGCAGTGCATTGAGGGGATTCACAACTTTTCTTCCTCCGTTTGATTATTCAGGTTGGCTGCACCAAGTTCTAAACTAAGAAAGTGGAGTCTAATCCTCTGGGCTGTTTGCATACATGCTGTGTTTTAGAGGAGACTTATTAAATCCCACTTTGCCAGCTACCAAATTGTGTGCATCTTATATTCAGTACAAATGATCAAAACACTAAAAGATGCATCAAATCAAATCCAGTCATCAAATAGGAATCTACTATTATTGTCTACTCTCTGCTTGCTGGCTAATTTACCAAGCATAGCAAACCTGTAAAGTACTTCATGCTGCTTGCTTCATGAATATCTAAAGTGGTGTGAAGCAGATGGGATGCTGTATGCATGTGTAGCCAAAGGTTAAACTTGCAAACTTTGGGAATGTTCATAGGGATAACTAAATATTGTACTGTCATTTGAAGTGATAAAAGTCTAGTAGCACACCCATTTCTGTTCAGTTGTGGGCATGGTAGTTTTGATTTGGCTAGTTAAAATAGGCGTACTCTTTCTTTAGAAAAGGATTTGGTACATTTACTTTTGCTTACACGCTTACACTTGCACTTAAATGCGACAGTGTTTGTTTCCCTTCAGTTTAGTTTTCAGTTTTCCCTTTAATCGCTGTCATCTTATTCTCATTATCTTCACATCTTCTTTGTGCTGCCCACTGGAACTGCAGCACACAGCTGGGCATTGCTCCTTCACATAAAATGTGTAGGGGACAGCAGACCGATCGAAAGCCCGTTGAAGTCAATACTATTTAAGTACGAGCCTGCTAGGCCTGCCTTTCTAAAGTGATGAGCTCCTGCACTCCCTTAGTAGTGGGAACTGAAGCATCTAGCCCCCACCTACTATCCCAGTGAATCAGCAAATGGGGAAATTGCTGAAAGAACCCTTCCAAGATCACAAACAATTTGGCTCCTCATCCTCTTTACAGAGCATTGCAGCAAGGAGCAGTGGGACTTTCACAGAACTGTTCATCAAAAGTGGTGAATACAAACACTTATTTTGTTCTGTAAATGGGGAAAATGGTGCACCAATGTAAATAGCCAAATATGCTTATGGAGGTATCACCTATACTGAGTGGTTTTCCCTGATTACAGGTGCAGTGTGTTCCCTTTGCAGCCACAGAAATGAAGGGAAATCTGCTCTCATACTGCAGGAACCCAGACTCTAGTGCTCTGTTAAACAAAAAGATAGCATGGTGCCATGCTGTTTTGTGCTCCAAATAAATCCTCACAGTGATGATAATTGTCTAACAAGAGTTGAAGCAGCTATTTTAGTTTTGGATTGTTTTCATGTTCCTATTATGCTGGCAAGTGCCTTGATTTGGTTTCTCCCATCAAGCAAATTTCTTTCCATGCGGAAATATTATGGAAGTCTTCCATTGGAGTCTCCAGAACAAAATTTCTCTGTGCTTATTTCTGCTTCCTGACACCTTTAAGTACTCTTGCATATATGCACACTAATTCACACTGAGCTCATTTCAAAACTGAGCTCACTATATTGGACGTTGGCATGTCCTTCACAGGAGCAC
Source organism: Aviceda cuculoides (assembly GCA_035590195.1). Lineage (NCBI taxonomy): Eukaryota > Metazoa > Chordata > Aves > Accipitriformes > Accipitridae > Aviceda > Aviceda cuculoides. The sequence goes on from JAVJGG010000039.1 coordinate 12,054,008, forward strand.
AGTAGTCACTAGTTGTTTCATTTTCTTCAGCATTTCTTTTAATTGCAAGCTCTTGGTGAGCAGTTTCTGTTAGTGCTTTCACCCTGTAGCATGTCTTGCTTTGATTTTCTGCATTGATTATCAGGAAGTCAAAATTCTTGTGCTAACTTTGCCTGCTTTAACCACTGTTCTTACAACTTTCATGAGAGACCTTTCCATATCCTCCCATGTAAGCAGTTGACCCCCTACCTTTTATCACCCTCCATAAGTTATCCCAACGATCTGCTTTTGTCTTTCAGACAAGTCCTCAGGTATGCAATGCCCTCCCCGTGCCAAGCGGCAGAACCATCTCTGTGGTTACCTTCCTTATGGCCATTTGTCCTAGACTGATGGCTCTAAAATAGCTAGCAGAAAATGGTCTGAGAGAGAAACAATACGGATCACTGATGATTATCTTCCTCCTTTATGTCTTGGTTTTCATTCCACCCAGCCTCAAACAACCTGGCTCTGTAGGTACGTGCTTGTGTTTTAGGGAAACCTATCCACACATGGCTTTAATTATGGTTCAAATGCGTGTTTCTCTCTCTAGCTTCAGCTGTGCTGGTACAAGATGCTACCAGGGTGTTATAACTTTCCAGAGGTTACCACTGCTCAGATTCACCAGCAAAGCTGTTTACAAGAGCACTTCCAGGTTAGCTTTGGGTTAAGCAGACCTGAATTTGTTTAAACTGTCCAAGTTAACCTGGCTTGTTCTGACTGAAACATCTTTGGAAGCAAACGTGTGAGTAGTGCTGCTAGGGCTGAGGAGGTGATGACCTTTGGCAGATGGCGTTGCAGAGATGCTTGGGGGCAGACTGATGAGCAGTAACCTTTTTCATATAGTTGTCTGTAGAGTGCCTGTTTGTCTCATTTTACTGTCACGATTTCCTATGTGGTTGTGGTTATACCAGAACAAGAACACTTTTTTTTTTTTTTCCCCCCCCTTTTCCGGTTTTGTTTGCCACTGCTACATAAGTGAGTGTATCTGCACTACGTAAATAAATGTAATTCTAATGGCAAAATTCTACTTTTAAAATTCCCTCTGCAGAAGAAACCAGAGATTACTAGGTTCTTGAGATAGATGCTATTTTCTACACTGCATACTGACTAGATCAGTAAACTTTCTGAAGGCTACAGATATTGATGTAAAAAAATAGTTAATAATGTTGGCTAATCAACTCTCTACCTATGCAGGATAAGACTATTTTCAGCAATAAATATCCTTAAAAAAAACTTAAGAGTTAGGGCGTGAGTGTATATGACAGAAAGAGAAACTCTTATTTGCTGATTTTCAGTACCGTGATTTGGGTGGCGGGGGTGGAGGGAAGTGAAAGGGAAATTATTAACAGCTGTATTCTGAGGGCAAAAGAGAACTTTGATCTGTACTGTTCATTTTTTAGCTCTCTAACATACCCGGGATTTGTTAGCTCACACAGAATTTGCTTGAAATGTGCTCAGCAAAGTACCCTCTGTGTGTCTGATTTCCAAAACCCTGAGACTGGTGGCCTGCTAATCCTGGTAACACCACCCCTACACCAGTGCCAAGTGTTTTGGAAAGATCACATCCTTTACGACTCTTTTCCATTTCAAAAATCATGAAATGGACTATCTATAAGCAACTGAGTTGCTGCTCCTTCTCCTCTCTGTGGTTATACTCATAGAAAGGTAATGCTTAGAGGTAGTTTTAACTGTATTTCTCCGCAATAGTTGTGGTCACCTGAAATAGTTTTAAATACCAGGATATCATAGATTGTTTTTTCAGCAATCAAGATCTCTGGGGTACAGAGATTTGTCAGCCATTTGATGTATTTTAGTCAAATGCAGCTGTTTAATGATATTAAAATATTCCTAAATTTTATCAAGTCGGATTGCACATGCTGTGATGGAAAAGCCTGTATCATCCTCTGTTTGCTCAACACTGCTGCCCTTGAATAAATAAAATATCCTAACAGTTTCCAGTGTCAAATGAACTGCTGATTAATGACTTTCAATCTCTAGTTACAGTGGAGAGTGTTAGATTGTCTGATTTCACTCCCACTTACTTCCGCCTTATGCTTGTTCACTCCTTTAACATATGTATGCTGGATATACAATTTGGAACAAACGAAACAGAGCTGTGAGAGGTAGATCAGGGGTTTCCCAGCCAAATGGCTGATCACCTGGAAGCTAAAGGTAATGTGAATGTGAGTCTGTCACAGTGCTAGCTGTCAGCGTTAAATATTCCCGGGGCTCCCGATTTCCCTTTTGTCAGACCTAAAGTGTTTTAAACTAAGCAGCTGAACTGACACGTAATTGCCTGCCTGCAGCACATGGTAACCTACCAAGGCATTGAGAGAGTAAGAGACATCATGATTTTTTTTTTTTTTTTCTTTTTCGGTCAGGTGCTACTGTGCTGCTTGAGCATCCAAACATAAATAGGAAAGTTTGTAAGATTGCTTTAAAGACCTCTATTGCGAGTTCTGCTGTTGGCTAGTTGGAAAGAACAGCTGAAGCACTAGAGTATACTTTCAAGGTAAAATGTTTACTGTCCTCCGATGTTACATACTCGTGTTTTTTTCTTCTCTCGTTTTTTTTTTTCTTTTTAAAAGAAAAAAAAAAAAAAAAAACCAGACACACACACATGTTCAGACTTCTGTAGATTTAGACTGATGTTTTACTTGAAATAACACTTTATTGATGTTTGGGATTCCCCAATTTCCAAGGAAGAAAAGCTGATTATCTTCGGAGGCAGTCCTATACAGAACAGCAAGACCCCCACCAGCCTTCCGCTCCAGACTGGATCAATGCAGAGAAGTGCTCTTTGATGGACTTTCAGGCCCTGTGATCTCCCAGCCCTGGGGGTTTAAAGGATGAGCATATCAATCCAGGACCACTGAACTGCATTTCCATTGCATGAGGGCTCCTCCTCCTGGCTTTGTCCGGACAAACTCGGCTCCTCCTACTTTTGTCACTATTCTTTCATGCTTTGTTTAGCAAACACAAAAAAAGCTTTGTTTGTTGCTGGGTCTTTTTTAAGCTTTGCATAAAACAGTTTAAAATGCCGTAATGCTGTGTACCTGTGATCACCTTCAGGGTCAAAATCAGTTTACAACTGATTAACCTATTTATCTTGCCCCCCCCCCCCGTTTTATAATTTGCACAAATACAGATTGTTGTTCTGATGAGCATAGTCTTCCTACTTTATTCTGAATTCTGACTTCGCAAGAATCACTAACTCCGTGGATTTCCCTGGCAACATCTTCTAGAAGACAGCACATGTGTGCCTGCCTTTCTTTACTGCTGTTGTCCTGCTGTTTCAGCATACTGAGCAAGAAGAAAACTGGCTACATGTAATTTGTAAAGGTTTTGGTAACACCGGTGCAATTATTTGTCTTGCCCTAATAGTTGGCATTAAAAATGTGTGCGTTTAGGTTTAAATACTGATTTCAGCTGTAAAGCTTATTACAATTACAGTGTTATAGACCCTTTATTTCTGGTATCATCTCCATCTAGAACAAACACACACACACACACATCGTCTCTGTAATATTTCCCCTTTTGCCCACTGCTTCGGGGTAGATCACACCTAAGTCTTGAAGTGAGAAACGCCCATCAAATATTGTGCATCTTTAATAGTGAGGATCAATGAAATAGCTCACCCAGTAGTATAATAGATTCTTTATTAGCTGCATTCTTTAAAACCATTGCCCATGCAAAAGGTCTGTGTCCATGGGAGAATAAATTTGTAGTTATTCGTGTTAAAGTGGAAATAGCAGTATAGGCAATGTTGTTCACACCCTGCCTCCCAAACCAGTGTGTGCACATACCTTAAAGATCCATGAATTGAATGGCTTCCCCAAATGCCAAGGGAGTGTAGCCCTAAGGGAAGGGCATTGTCTGGTGGTGTCTTGCCATATCACACCCAAAGTCACCAGAGATGCTCCTGAAAGTCATGTTAGATTAAAAGGTGGTGTAATCCATCACTTTGGGAGACTTTGGCATTTGTGCAGATGATGACTTCCTACAGGGCTCCTTTCTGAAATATTCATAGGTTTCCTATAGGTGAGTCTTCAAAATCTTAATGTGATTGAACATATCATAGCTGAAGTCCTCATATGCTGAACTCAAACCACTCCTTTTACAGTTCCCAGAAAAAAAAAAAGTTGCCTTCCCTACTCCAGAAACCCCCTATGTACTTCCTTTACTACAAAGGGCAGAAGAACTACAGCTCTGTGCTGGTCTTTTAATATTCCTCAATTATATTTTGCTGAAGGACACTGATCCTAAAGCCCAGTAACAATGATACCAACATCGAGGTAACAAGGACTAAAAAACAGTGCTCTGAAGAGATGGCCTTGGAAACTTTTGCCAAGAGCCATCTTTTCTGAACGTGCCAGTCAAGAGCTGGGGTGGAGACCACAGATCCGTCTCAGTCAAGCCTCGGGCTACTGCCAGGCACGGAAAGAGCTCTTGTAGCCCTGATGGATGGGCTGATCCTAATGGACTCACTGTAGCACTTGACTATTATTGATCCCTCTGCCGTGTTGTCTGTCCTATTTCCCAGAGCTGTACGAGCGTAAAGGAAACATTCTGAAGTGGGTCAGTCCTTATTTCTTAGACTGAGCAAGAGTAGCCCCCCCTGAGCTCAGATGGCTCCCTGGTGATCAGAGCTCCTGCCCTGAGCATTGTCAGAGGTCTCAGGTACAGTTTAAACTCTCAGCCCTGCGGTGAGAGGAGGTCCAAATCCTTACACCCTTCTCTCCTGCTTACAGCTCTGCAGTCCTGTCATTTACTGACCCAGTGGGGGCTGCTTTTGGTACAAAAGTAATGTGCCAAAAAATAGTATTTTTCTCTCAGTTTAGTGAACTGGTTTCTAAACATGAGCATTATAACAAGCACAGGTGATGGGGAGTGACTGTATGACAGAGAATAGGAACAGAGACATTGGGAGTACAGTACTGGTAGGTCTGTAGATTGGCTCAGCCATCTTCCGTGACTGTCTTCTGCATAATCACACTTCTCTGAAGTGTGAAGACAGTGGCAGAATTGGTGAAACAAATAAAGACAAAGAGCCAGCAAGTCATGAACTAGATCAGTTTGCTGCCTCCTCTGTGTCACTCATTTACAGCATGATTTCTTGGCTGACCTTACATTAAATCTAATTTGGCAGGGCTGAGGTGGTATTGCATCAAGACATCCCTCTGCTGCATACTTTAAGGAGAGGTAAATGTTGAGAGGTTAAGGTGGAGAAGTGTGGGACTGGGATAGGATCGTATGCGGCCTTGTGCTCCCTTTGAACTCCTTGCTGCTACAGATGCCTATGACCATGGTAGCAAATTTCCCCTTTCTATCTTCCATAAGAGGTGTCCCATTCAACTGGGCCTGGGTCTGACCAGGCTGACCTATGCATTCCTGACCTCCCGACCATTCAGAGAGGCCACACATCCTGAAAACTTCAGCACAAAAGAGCGCTATCAGCTCCCTTTGCTTAGCAACAATCATTGTCGTGAGCACATCAGCCTGATGTTCTGCACTGAGGACTGACTCTTGAATGCAAAGTGCAGTTCAAGGTCTCTGCCTTAACTCTCAAAGTCCTTTGCAGCACTGGCTTGATCATTCCCCCAGTACAGCTCTGTTCCAAAGATGCAGTGGTAAAATGTGAGGTGATAGGAAAACCTCTGTGGGGGTTTCAGGGCTGTGGAAGCAAGACAGGTTGGGCTCCTGTCATTATGTAAATGGCTTTTCCTGAGTGTTTCTTTTTGGGCTCTCTCTTTTGCTCATATACACATCGAAAAAACTTAAAGTCTGCCCCAGATATTCCTCGTGTGAAGGAAAAAAGGGTAACTGATGCCATTGTTTCAGTTTATAGGTGTTTCTAAAGCATTTGACTGTAACCGTGATGGAGCAATAAAATTACCTAAGGAGATCTCAAGAGAAGCCCAAGTTTAAAGTACTGAATTTGCTAGCCTCTGAGTCCATGAATGATGTTGCATCTATAAATCAAATGCTCCAACCAGCCCCTTTGGAAGGAAACCGTCCTGTAAAGCAACATTCAAACCTGTAGACTGTGACAAAGCAATAAATGCAATCCTCAAGAATTTGCTTTCAGAAGCCCTGTTGTACCTACTGTCTTGCTAATGAGTAAGTCTCTAAGGCTCTTAGAAATAACCAGTTGAGAAGAGACTCACTTTTAATATAGTATAAATTGACAAGACTTCTATGTTCATGCAGAAAGCAGGAGCTGGAGATATTCTGAACATGTGGAGGGTAACTGGAATCCCTTTTGCATTCCATGTATTAACAGATAATTGTGCCTTTCAAGAGGAATCATCTATTTCATTTGAATACACCAGATTTCTGTAACAGAATTAGGGGGAAAACCTCTCAATCCCTGTACTTAGATAATCAATGGAAGTGGTGCTGTGGAGACCCATCTTCCATTTCCAGCTTTTCCAGATGTAGGATATTACCCTCCCTTCTTTTCTCAACCTACATCTGTCTTTCCCTGCTTAGTGTTTGGTAGCCCTTTTTGATCAATGCTTGTGTAAATATTTCTTGTTTTAGCCTAAATCAGCTGTGTTAGCTTAAGTAATGAAAATAACAGGGCTTTTTTTGCTAACTGATGTTGTTTTCATTGAAGTGGCACAAGTGCAGTTGTAAGAGGCCACATGGCCTCAAACAGTTCACTCTCTTGCTTCCCGTACCACTGTCTGGAGCACAAGTCAGCCAACATCGTCATGCGGGAAGAACAGTGGTCCAAAGCTGATCCCTGCTCTGACTCTCCACTTACAAACGTATCTGCTACTGTGACTCCTCAGTTTTTCAAAGGATTTCTTGCTAAATCAATTAATACTGAGGTCTGACCTGCACCTGGCATCATTCATGCTAGGTGATGGCATCATTTAGTACTCCTGCAAGGTAAATATTTCTTCAATAATTATGTGCTTGTTAACAGGCATATCATAAAACTCATTCCACGTAGATTCAGTGTTTGAAGAGTGGAACTTGTCCCTTGTAAATCAAAAGACACCCCCCGTCCCCCCCATTTTTTCTCTTTTTATTAAGTCCTCCAGCTGCTAAAAATCCATTTGTACAAGTCCTGCAGTTGAGAAGGAACACCTGCCTCTGCCTTGGGAACCTGGCTGTCAGGGGAGGAGCGTGTTACATTACATACCAGACCCATGTGTTAGGGCCAGTGTGCGAGGAGGTGTGGGTTCACTGGTCTTACACACATAACCTCCAAATCTCTCATTGTTACACCATGGGTGAAGCAGTGAGCTATTGCTCTGTGGTGGAAGGATGCTCTGTGATGGAAGGATACCCTGCGATATACACCCCACGAGTGCAGGACATGGTTCTGCCAAATGGTCAACTTGAGAGGGGTATTGGAAAATAAGGGTTATGGTGAATATCATTCTGGAAAGCACTGATGAAAGGCGAAGATTTTGTGTCCAGTAAGTCAAACAAAAATAATCATAACTCACAGAAGGTAGTGCAAACTATCAGCAACAGGAGTTATTCTGAAATGGTCTTGCTATCTAAAGCACAAGCCTTAAATCCATATTTTTAATTAATTGTATTAACTTAGTTACAGGTTTTTTACTTTGTTAGATTTGAAGTTCTTGAAAATGGATGTACCACTAGTCTTTCTAAAGATACCAAAAATCCTCCATCTCTAAGCAGGTGATCTTCTGAGATCAAAACTCGACTCTCAACTGGTCTGAATCCAGTTTTTAATTTGGAATTAATTCCTAGTTCAAAAATTATGATAGACTAATTCTAGGGTGAAAAAGATAAAACCAAAACACAGAAGGAAGTTCTAGGAGTTCTTACAGAAGGAAAAGTAACATAACCACAATAGCGAGTTTAGCTGCTTGGTGTCACATTTTACAAAAAAAGTGTGCCTAGCATTACTTCTTTCAATGTTGTTGGCTGGAATGGGAAAGGATATTTCCTAATGATCTAAAATTACTGAAGAATATCAGATAACTATTAGAGAATTGCACTGGTAATTTCTAGTTTATAGTGAAGGGCTATAATAATTAAGATCTCATCTTTCATTCACAGATACTATGTTTGAAGTACTTCAGTCTCATCCTAGTGACAGTTGTTAGCTGTAGTCCCTAGTTCAGTGGCATTTTACTCTTTGGTAAAGAAAAAGATCAGAAAAATTCACCATCTGTGATGAGCTGTGAGAACAGAGCCAAGTAAGTTTTAACTATTGAAATCAAGGAAAAATGTGGTACAGGGTAAAACTCTTCTCTCTTTCTTTAAGAAATCTGAAGTAGTTCCTTTTATTTTTGCTGCAGTCACTTCAGATTTATGGTCAGTTGCTAAGATGAGACTCTGGCTGTGCTTCAATAGATGGAAAATATGGTATATCTCTGCAGCCTCAGAGGGAATTAATTTACTTTTCAGAATTTCAGAACACTTCGCAATATACAGACAGTGTCTGATGTGGAGCAGTCATCAAAGTTTGGGAGAATTCTCTGGCACTTATTTACTCTTTCAATTTCTTCCTGTTACAGTCTTAATAGAATCATACAACCGTTTAGGTTAGAAAAGACCTTAAGATCATCAAGTCCAACTGTCAACCATGCCCACTAAACCACTAAAGCATGTCCTGAAGTGCCTTGTCTAAGTGCTTTTTGAATACCTCCAGGGATGGTGACTCAACCACTTCCCTGGGCAGCCTGTTCCAATGACTGACAACCCTTTCAGGAAAGAAACTTTTCTTGATTTCCAACCTAAACCTCCCCTGGCACAGCTTGAGGCCATTTCCTCTCATCCTATCACTTCTAACTTGGGAGAAGAGACCAGCACCCACCTCACTACAACCTCCCTTCAGGTAGCTGTAGAGAGTTATGAGGTCTCCCCTCAGCCTC
>JAVJGG010000039.1:12070028-12141320 GCA_035590195.1 Aviceda cuculoides
GGCTGTGACCCCGTGGGAAGCCCACGCTGGAGCAGGCTCCTGGCAGGACCTGTGGCCCCGTGGAGAGAGGAGCCCATAGAGCAGGTTTGCTGGCAGGACTTGTGACCCCCGGGGGACCCACGTTGGAGCAGTCTGTGCCTGAAGGACTGCAGCCCGTGGAAGGCACCACGGAAAGGACCCATGCTAGAGCAGTTCCTGAAGAACTGCAGCCCGTGGGAAGGAATCACATTGGAGAAGTTCATGAATGACTGTCTCCTGCGGGAGGGACCCCACACTGGAGCAGAACCAGAACCAGAGTCCTTCCTTGTGCTCTCCTTCCCTTTCTGCCCCTAGCCAGGGCTATCCCAGACCAGTAGGCAACAGGGCCAAGCAATGAAAATCTATTTCTGCCACGATGCTACGCCTCCCACCTAGGTGGGAGGATACATGCACTGTTGCTCTGCTTGTGCAGCTGAAGCATGTTGATGCTTTCTCACCTTTCTCACCTCACGTGGCACAGAAAGCTACGTACTTAACAGGACTGAGTGCTGAAGTAGTGAGGCCACATCTGTCCATCCGTGGTGTTACGTTATGCCCCAAGCAATGTTGTTCTCTGCTTATGCCCAGGGAGGCAAGAGGGGTTGCGTGCCCATCATGGTGGGTGATGAGTTGTGCCCCAGGATAGCAGTTGTACTTCTCTGACCTTGTTGCCTTAGCTTCTTGTCACCGTGACGCTGGCATTAGCCACTGTGTAAACAGATTTGGGGGCTGAACACCAACCTCTGTGTGCAGGTTGTGGTGGAGTTGGTCTTCAGAGGAATTGGCAAATCCTTTCAAGGTGAAGGCTAAAGATTTGTGTTCGGTCTTTCTAAATGCTGATCATCCCTTCCTCCTGTGGATTTCAGAGGCCCAACAGTCTTATTCTTGGCTGCCTCCTGTTTTGTATGAGCTTCAGTTTGATTTTAAATTTCTCACCCAGATGGTATCACTGGTTCCCTTGAGAAATTTTGAATAAACCTAGGTATCTTTACATCCATTTTTACAGATAATTCTTCTTTGAAGACAAATGTGACTTTCAAACAGCTGTTTAAAAATAACAGGAAAGTTCATTGTGATTGATTGTTTCTGGGTGCAATTTTCTTAGCCGAAGTGAAACAATTTTTTTTTTTGAGCAAATCTATGGGTGGGATCTGTGAGTAGACAAGATATGCTTGAGTTCCAGTTTATCAAGTTGGAGCATAGCAGGTAAATCTTCGGTCCTCATCTCTCACTCTTTTTTTCTCCTTTTTTTAGGAAACCTGATCAAGGTAATTGGCATTTAACAATCAGGTTTTAGAATCTTGACAGTTCTGCCATGTGGTTTCTGTCACTGCTCTGGGAAAGCAAGACTGAGGAGGAAATGGAGCTATCATGTCATGTGGATGAGTAACTGGCTCAGACAGAGCTTCCTTTGTATCAAGGCTTGAAGCCACAAGGCTGTCTTATTACAGCCTGTGGCTATTGCAATAAAAAGCAGGTGCAGAACAGAAATAGGGGAAATGGGAATTTTTAAAAGTTTTTATATATTAACACTCATTTTTTTAAAGCTAGCTATGTCTTGCAATATATTTGAATTCTTCCAATCTTAGGACAAAACTGACAGACTAGATTTTGTTTGCAGCATAATTTGCTTGATCAGCAGTCTCAGCATGAAGTAGATTTTTAGCAGTCATTGTTGGCTCTTTGTATCACTCTTAATCACTCAGAGGTAAATGTTTAGCTCTTAGGAAAATGACTCTCCAGTGTTAGGTGTTTGTTGCTAAGTATTTGTGTTCTTTTAAACAAATAAAAATGTACAATACCCAATTTAAACACTTGCCATGTGTTAAAACATAATTTGTTTTTGAAGAACAGGATAAAAACTAAATACAGAGTTGAACATGGAAATATATCTACCAATTCTCTTTACTATCAATTTGGCAAAGTAAAAATCTTCAGGTAAATAGCTTTATGTGTTTAGCTTCTCATTAAATTCTTGTTTGCTCTTTGTTTTATTTAAGCTCCTCTATTTCTTTGATGGGAAGAATTCAGCACGACAACACTGGGGATTAATCACAAGTTCAGGACTGGCACCCCTCATATGTCTCTACAGTTTTTCAGGCACAAGAGAAGCACAACAGATTCTTTTGCAAAATCTGTCCCGTGCTACCATGTTGGTGTGTGTTACAGCACAGAATTTCTGTTTTTCAGATAGCTCTGTAAGTTGCTGTTAAGAGTCTGTAATTGCACGTCAACTGAAATTTTATGGAAAATGTATTTAAGGGTGGCAGCCCATGGATCTTCACAGACAGCAATCCTAACTTCAGAACTTTGAGTAGGCTTGGGTAGTTTTACTGTAATAGGTGACTGTTTAAAACTAAAGCCTGTAAATCTGCTTTAGATAGCTGATTACCAGGGTCATCTCCTCTATATTTCCTTAGTAGCTGGATGCAGCAGGCAGTGTAAACCAAAGAGGTGGTGATAATTCTGCTGTATTTTCCACTGACATTGAAAAACAGAATTGAGCTTCTCATCATCAGTCCTACGAGGATTAAATGTTTTCATACGCAAACTCTTCAGTAATGCTCATTTTTGGAAGTGTGGCTTAGCTGATGTGGGTTATTTTTCAAAGGTGTCATAACCAGATTTGGGAGGTTATCACTGAGTTACCTCAAGCTGGGCAGAAATATCAGTGCGTGTTTTTGACAAAGCCTCTGCTGTATTTCCACTTCTATGTTTCCGTCTGTGAAACAGGGGTAAGCAATGCCATCCTCTGCACTGCTGGAGAACTGGTACCGTGCTTTGAAAACACTTAGCAGGCATAGTAGCAACTCTTTCACCTCTGAATGCCAGGATGTCAGGCCTCAGCATCATTTGGCAACAGGTCTGGGCTGAGAAACAAGAACATTTCTTAAATTCTCTGCTTTTCTCCAGTAATATATGAATAAGCCTAAAATTTGTTAAATAATTATGAAAAAATCAGAATTGTCTGGGACTGTAAACTGTCTTAGCTAAGGTCATGTGAAAAAAGATGTCTCTGGTTCTAACACAGTAAAGTGAAAAATCATGAGTTCACTTGCCTTCCCCATGGAGTATTTAAAAATGTCTCATGCTGGGTTATTCGGATAAGAAAGGTAGGCAGCAGCATATCTGAAGTGACTGTACTCACAGCAACCCTGTTACCTCTCCTATGCTTTCTATACACTATAAAATAAAAACATTGGTTTTATTTATAACAATGTCATTATTTTTATGGTATGACAACTCTGGGAAATGCATTGAATTGCAGAAAGTTTGTCAGAGAAAAATGTCATCTTCTTTGTCTCTGGCACTATTTTGAAAAGTAGTAACAAAAATTAATTGACTAAGCTGTTAGTAATATGCACTTTGTTATTAATCTCTATGAAAATGCTTTCATGGTCCCAGGTTGTCCTTCTCTGCTATAAAAACTTCTTAGGTACCATTTCTAAGATTTGTTTCTCCATTATGTCAATGATCTCATTTACATGCCTAGCATTTTTGAAATAATAGAAGCATCCCAGTCAAGGAAAAAGAAGTAATAATCAAAGTAAGCCCCATTTACTTGTGCTTAAACATGTCTCACCGTCTTGAAAAAGTTATTTTTGTCTCTTTGTAGGTGTTAAAGTTAGAGCTATGTTGCCAATAGGTTAAAACATGGCATGGAGTGAATATCACTGATTTTAATGTTTAAATATTCTCCAGTACTGCTTGGGAATAGCTGCTATATATCAATTACACACCGAGTAGGAATTTTTAAGACAACTGGTACTGCTAGAAATTCTGCCTGTCAAATTTGTCATAGTTTATTTAATTACAAGTATGAAGAAGAAGCAACCTAGTAGCTTTTCACAGTGTCTCCCCCCTAGGGCAGATGGGTATTAAAGCCAATTCAGTCTGTTTCCTGATTGCTTCAGGCTACAGAAAATTGTTCCCCAGGGAAGAGAAGTAAATCAGTTATGATCTTTAGTCTCTTGGAGGGAGATTAGAGCCACCACACTGGTGAAACAGCAGTAGGCTTCCTCTGTGTAACTGATTTCACCTTTAATCCTACCATTGATTGAATATTGCTAAGAACGCTGCCATGCATTTTAAGGTCAAACTGATGATGAACACCCCAGGCAAAGGAAGTTATTTACACAAAAAGGTAAAGACGAGCCTTTAGCTTTACCATTTCAAAAGAGCAGTAAAACATCTACTTTGGAAAAAAAATTTATTCCAATTTCAGCCATCAACCTTTCCCAAGTTTTTGTAAGGCTGCTTATCACAGTGGTATCTGAGCATCTTCCAGGTAATATGGAATAGTGAAGTCTTTTGTGGTCTTCATTGAATCTCTCACTCTTCTTTCTTTTCCAGGTAAAAGTTCTCCTTGACGTGAGGCTTTTATTCTTTATCTGTTGGTGTTAATTTCCTTTTAGTATTAAATAGAGATAGGAAAAAAAGTAGTACTAAAGTTGCATGAGTCATTTTATGGCAGAAAGTAGTTTTACAGGAAAGGAAAAAAAGGTTTTCTAGAAAAAATAAATTTACACCAGCTATGGCTGAATCTCCTCTCTTAGTCTGTCATTTTGCTTTTCATATCACAGCATGATTTTTCATTAAGTTCTTTTTTTTTTTTAATCAATGAAAGAGAATTCTTCTGTCTCTGCTGGTTTGGAAAGCCCCACGTTTGCCTGACAGGACACCTTTTTATAGTGGCATGGAAAATTGGTGTGTATTAAAGCTGTTGAGAATTACTGTGTATAGTACTGTGGTAGGCTGTGAAAAACACAATGTCTTGATATAGCTGCAGGTGGGGTCTGGCACAAAAAGGTTTTGTTTATTTTGTATTGCTGCTTCTGTACTGTTCTGGTTGTTGAAAGTCTCATTTGCCTTTTAATATGGATGCACCAACCGCTGGATGGACAGCGAGGGTAGTTTTTTCTGCTTTGGCTGTTCATATAAGGCACAAAGAGCTGTTTGTTTGACTTCCTGCATGACACTTGATTGGGTCTAAAGACCTTAGCCTGCTGAGAATCTGTAAGTCTACCTGCAAAGATAAATTTCATCTTTTTTGTTACACTTTCAGGATTTCATATATCCAGCTGTAGCATGTTGTTTCCAGGCCTTCACACTTGAAATGAACCTCCCTGGTTATCCATCATAGAGGTTTTCCTCTAGAGTGAGGAATTGTATTTAGATCCTGTAATTACATGTTCCCATCTCTGGAATGCAGGAGATCTGATCTGTTGGGTGACCTTAGGTAAACCACAGCACTCCTCTTTCTCTTCTCAAGTGATATGTATGCTGCTTACATACACTGAAAGCTGTTGGGGGGCAGAAACTTGGAGCTAGCTCTTAAAAGGACTTCAAAACATCTGGGAATTACACTAGTGACATGTTAAAGGTAATATAAAACAGAGTGGGACCTAGAGAACCATGCAGGGTAAATACCTGGATTGGTTGGAGAGAAATTACTGGACTCAACCAAAGTTGAGAAAACATGGTAAATGAGAGGCAGCCTTGTTTTAAACCAGCTTTGTAATTGCTTACTGGCTGGGACAACGTCATGCTTTCTTCATGTGGCCACAGCATTTCTCAGGAGACCTTTGTCTGGCTTAAGGTATCCCATCTGTCTGTACCTTAACACACTTCTGGTTTGTTGCTCTCTACCTAGGATATATCTCACATGATGGCTTGATGCCAAATATGCTTTTTCTGTAGAGTACATTTGTGTCCTTTGTTGTCTCTTAATCCCACCATTGTTAGTCATCACACTGTGGGAATCCGATCAGCTACTTCTGTGAGGGGGAACATGATTGCATTAATACCAACAGAGCCGTCGCTGGTATATGCTCAGCTTTGGCTGCGTCTGGCTGATGGCTGTCCTGACCAGGGCTTCTGCCTGAACTAGTCAGCACGGACCCAGCGACCTTACTGGCTGTGGTCACACCGCACTGACTCCTGGCCATGACCGTAAACTAACAGCTGACTTGCAGGTCTGAGCCCATTTAGGAGCTGCCACCCACGCCTGAGGTTTTAGAGAGACAGGGACCAAATGCATCACTATGTGCCTCCAGAAACAGCAATCAGCAGGCATTCGGGGTCTCTTCAATACCGTCAGCTTTTCAGAGCGATTGCATCTGAGCCCATGGCAGCAGGGACTGCAATGACTCTAAAAAGGGATGCAGAAAGGGCTGCCATGGGGGTCAGTGTTTTTGCTGACCAGTGAAGACCAGAAACCAATCCCTGGGTTCAAGCTGACTTTCTCCTCTGCAGAGTCGAAGGGCACCCAACAAAGCTGGTGCTAAACTCCGGGGCCCTGGGTAGCAGATAAAGCCTGGGTCCTTTCTCCCGCTCACACACTGGATTAGTTGGATTTGCTGGTTCACTTTGCCTAGTGCAAGCCTCAGACCCCTTCCCCCTTCCCCTGCCTCCTGCTGGGATGAGGTCTTAGGCCAAGTCCCCAGCTTGCACCCCCGGACTCTGTGAGGGGCTGGGGGGTGTGTGGGGGAGAAGCTCTTGGTGCCCTTGGCAGGGTTTGTGCAGTGCCTTGCCGAGACGGTGTCTGCAGAGCTCTACAATGTCGCACCATTTTTGCAGCAGTCACTATGGGAGGAGGGATGTGCTTTCATATTATAGCCTTTTCTTGATATTTTCCTGTCTTACTTCGTGCTTGTTCCTATTCCCAAGCATTTCTCTGGTTTAGCCACAAGGTGCCATCAGTAGACACTTCTACACCAGTATTACATCGGCTGGAAATAGAGAAAGCCAGACAAAAAGTCCCTGATAGTATGTAGAAGGGAAGGCTAATTAATGAAAACTGTAAGCAGAAGGAGATCAAAATATAAGGCAAAACACACCAAGGAAAGGCGGCTTGAACTGTGTGCACCTTGCATGTTTTCTGCTGTTGCACTGACAACCTAATCAGCTCAGATTTTTTTTTTTTTAAAACTGATTTTAACACTTAGTGCCCCCAATGACAATGACATCAAGCAGTGTCTGTGAAGCTTTGTGTCCTATTACGTTTGCTGCTGTGAAAGGACAAATCAGAAGGCGTGGTCCCTGCCTCCGAGCGTTTCCCGTCCGATCTGAGGGAGGAAGTAGATCAAGGGGAAATAATTGGAAAAGGGAGAGTGCGAATAAAAGTTATAGGAAGAGTAGATTTTCTGGAGCATCTTTGTGACTCTGAAAGAGTATTTCCTGCTGACCTTTTGTCTGCCCCCTGTCAGATGGCTATTTCACGTAGGCAGATCTGGAGGAGAGATCTGACAAAGCAGGTATCAGTGAATTTAGAGAACAATTCTGGAAGGAGTCATGCTTGAAGAATAGCAAACAGGAAAGGAGGCCCAGGACACCCTTGTAAGACCAGCAGCAGATCTAGCGGAGACAGGCGTTGTTTACAGAGCAGTACAAGAGCGAAATATTTTCAAGTACGTGATGCATCTGCAGAGTGAGCAGTTATTTTCTTACAGGCTAAACTTTGCAAATTGGGATGCAGGTCCTGGAAAAGCAGTTTATACTCACTGGGAAAGCAGAGGATACTAAAACATTTTCTCAGCAAGCATCATTATATTTTTGCTGTGCAGCAGCACAGGCAGAAGGGGCTGATTCCCACTAGCCTGGAAAGGAACAGCCGGGATGCAAGTAGGTAACAGTGCATGTGGAAGAAGTTAGGAGGATAGTGATGATTTTGGAGGAGCTGCCATGCACAAAAGCAGAACACCAGTGCTAGAGCAATGAGGTGAATGGGAAAGCTTGGGAGGAATGTGGGGCTATGACTGGAAGTGAGGCACGTCTTGCCTTCTTGGATGTGTGGAACTTCTTCCTAATTGCATTTCTGACTGCCTCTGATACAGCATAGTTTGTTTGCTGAGTTTCCTTTTTGCCTCCTTACAAATTGACCCATTTGCTTTACTTTGTGTGTTTTTAATTTTCCTTTGCAAAATATCCGCACTTTGGGCTCATTTAGTAAATTAATATTAGTGTTTCAATAATGCTGCTATCAGTCCTTATTTTACACTAAATCTTTCCTACAGGTTTTTCTTTTCCCTCCTCCTCTCTATGACTAATAGATATAATTTCAACAGTTTGACTAACTGCCGTGTTATAGAAAAGGCAGTAATTTATACCGATGTAATGGCTGTGATAAAAATCATTTGTGTGCTGATTTTATAAATTAGGTAGGAAATGTGAGTGCCTCTGAAAAATGAAGTGCTACCACATGAATTCCAATGTTGTTAATGCTTCATACCTTTCTGCTTCATTAAACCAATTTCACGGGGAGATGAGTTAGAGGAGGAAGCTGTGCTGCTTAAGAGACGCAACAATGGTTTATTGAAAGAAATGCGGATAAGATTAAATTAAGTGCTACTTGAGAAATATGGAAATACAAAAATATTCAAGCTTATAGATGGTGAATTCAAAAATATGATAAGTTAGCTCTTTCATACCCAAAGAACTGTCTCATCATAATTGCATAGGCTGAATTCACAGGTTACTAATTAATATTGAAGAGTTTCTTGAACCACTCTTATAAATGAGTCAGAGTGCCCTAGAACTAATTTATAACTATTTCCTTTTGGAAATCAAGACAACTTAAAATGCTGCTTTCAGTACATTCCTATCCTGGCTGCTAAATCCTTTGAAATTATTTCTGCCATATATTTTTAATTTATTTATTATTTCACATATTTCATTTATCAGCCGAATTTAAAGGGAGGAATAAAAAAAGCATAAGATTAAGAAGCCTTCAGGTCTGGTAAGAGCCTTCTAATTTAGGACAATGATCCAGAGCAGCCTAAAATAACTTTTCTGACCACTTTTGATCTGAATTCAGCTGCATTGAAACCAATATGTTTCAGTCATATTTATATCAGAATTTTTTTCTCATATGTAACTTAAGAAAGTATACATCTGTATATGTATGTACATAACAAGAAAGAATACATCTGTGTCCACAGAATACCTTGAGGATCAGGTAGGATCTAAAGCTAAGACCCTAATTGATTTTTTTACCATTTCCATAAAATAGCTGCAACGATTTTTCCCTTTCCTTTCTCTCCCTTGAGGACTAGAAGTTTTCATTCTCAAACGACTAAACCCTATTTGTTCTGTAGATGGTGGAACATGTAAATACAAAGGGAGTCATTCATTAAATAAGAGGCTTATGCATACACAGGTTTTAAAAAATGCATAGTTTCAAAGCACAACTGAGAGGCTGCCATTTTACCCCTGATTCACAATGAGAACTCTGTGTACAAGTGACCCAAGTACTGGGATTTGGTCCAGCTCTCAGATTAACACAGAAAACACGTAGAGACATGGACGTCCCCCATCCCCCTCCCACTAATCATAATAGGAGCTCGAAATGTGCTCATCGGGAATGTGTGTAGGATCTTACTGACAGAAGCATATGCATCCTACCTTCTGCTTGGAGAGACCGCATTTCTTCTCATGTATGATGGGTGCATCACCTAACATTAGCATTATTGCACCATTGCTATCCATATGCTTTCATTTAAAATAAATCATTCTATGAAATAGGATAATGTGCCAGCAGCTTTAAGGCTGGATCTTGCCAAGTGCTCTCAATTCCCAATGAGAGGTAATCAGAGCTGAGGACACTTAGCCCTTCTCTGGATCAGTTCTAGTAGCAAGTATGTAATATTACAATGCAGCTCATTTCAGTACTGGCAAGGATCTTCCTAACAAAGTACTGGGCACCATCCAGTGCCAGTGCTACTGGATGACTTTAGCAGGATTAACACCTTATGGGATTGGTCTGTGAGATGTAATTAGTGATTCCACTCATCTGCAAGCGCAGCGCATAGGATTTATATCTTTTTTCTTCCTTTCTTAAAAGTCTGTTTGTTAAAGAAGGAGGAAACTAAATAGGAATAAAAATGAAATTTCTGCTAGTGGAAAATTTCTGAGAGTCCAAAACTTTTGTCACCACATGTATAACAAAATGCAAAAATCTTGGAATCTGGTATTGGTGAGATTTTCTAAAAATACATATTCACCTTGTAGAAATAACGTTTCAACAATTTTCCAGAAAAAAAAAGGAACTTGTACATACATATAGGATTTTTACTATAGTTGTATCAATTTCCAAGGAAAAAGTGTGCTTTGAACTAGCCATAGTTACACAGGACCCATATAGCTTATCCCTTATATTACTTATTCTGTGGTGTTCTCCCTCGTAACTGTACGAGCTTGTTTTTCATTGTACTGCAGAGATACCTGGACATTTTTTGTGCAATTTGGTGAGTTTCCAGAGGTTTGAGAATCAAATTTCTTTCTCTGTGTAAGTTTACGTATGCCCATTTGGCAGGCAACTGTTCCTTTCTTACTCCCTGCTTATATATTCAGAACGGGGCTGAGACTTGCTCTGGACTCGGTGTGAATTACTGCCTTTGCATGCTGTTAGTGGTGGTGTTTGCAGTCACCCAGGTTGCCAGTGGTCAGACCTGCCCTTTTGCTACCACTGGGCTCCTCTTAGTAGTGGTGGGGAGCTCTGCTTGTTCCAGGGAGAACTCAGTATGTTACAGGTCTGAGTTTATTTTTAAGACTTTGATTTCTTTCTCTCTTTGACCATGCATTCTACTTTATCCTTCTTTCTCTTTTGAAAATTTGTGTGTGTGTGTGTTTCTCATCCTTTCCTTACTCTTTCACTTCCTGTTTGCTTTTTCATCTCTGCTACTTGGTCTTTTATTCTGCACTGTGTCAAGTGAATGTAGCTTGTTTTGAGTTCAGGAGTATAAATGCTTGCCACTTTCCCTTTGGTCTGCTCCAGGCATGTGTAAAGCAGCAGATAAATGTTGACAGCATTTTGTCTTTGTACATGTTGGGCTTACTGCAAGCATTGAGTGCAAATTGCAGAATAAATTCACATGCTGAATACTGGAGAAGAATTACATCAAAGATCTAATAATGAGTAACTGAAGCTGCCCACAGTTACTAAAGCATTTAGCTTAGTGAGACACTTATAAAAGGTGAACATACCTATGAAAAAGAACAGTATAGTTTGCCTGCATGGAGTTTTGAACCCCAATTCTTTTTTGTATCAATATGCATTTTGAATCACTTCATTAGAAGAAATTAAAAGTAGAGGGTTTTTACAGTGGCCACAGGATTTTGGCACATATTACAAGGTATCTCACTCTTTTAAATCCTGACTTAGTTGTGCAAGGAAGACAGTTTCACTTCCTAATGTTTTTCCTATCCCTTGTTGTATTATTACCCTGGTTGGTTTAACTTGGAGGCTTTCTAGAGTGCAAACTTTGTGTAGAAGAATTGCATACTAGCTATTGTTAGAAAATACATACAGGCCTGTAGACCAACTTTGCTGTGGAAACTTTGTGTTAGAAACATTTTGGGGTAGCTTCTATACTTTAGATAACCTGTATTAATTTTAGAGACTTAATGGTGGTGGGTAACGAGGTTCAGAAGTAGACCTTTGAAAAGAAGTATGACATTTCCAGGATTTCCAGGGTCTTTTAGAGTAAAAATAAGACATTTGTAAATCTTAAAGTTGTATTGACAGAGAAAAGCCATGGTAAAGTTGAATATTAGCCTTCTTTTAAAGGCAGACTTTGAGAAAATGAGCATGTCTTGAGTGATACAGGTAAACGCGCACTGTACAACTGTTCTAGACTATGTGTGTGTCACTAGACCTGGCAGCACAGCAGTCTCCCTGGAGCAGGTGCAGGCTTCAGCTGCACAGACTCGGTCAGTCTGCCACAAGTCTTCCTGCTTGTGCTCCTAAGTTTCCTTCCCGCTGAAACCATGGCTTGGTAGGGGAAGAGACTGGAGTATCCTTTGTCTTGCTCTGACTCGGTTATTCTCCCTCCTTACCAGTTGCTCTCAGGTCTGCCAAGTGAATAGTTTATGCAAAAGTGCAAGATCCAAAGTTCTGCTCTCTTACTCCAGCAAAGCAGGTAGCAGCTGACGGCTGTCATAGTAATGATTTCCTATCCTCAAAACTACGCATGCTAAGCAGGAGGGATTGGTTTGTTTTGCACAATGAAAATAGGAGGGTTTGGTATGTTCAGACCATGGAAAATCTGGACACAAAGAAGTGCTTTACTGGCTCACCTCTAAGTGAGTCTCATGCACATCTCTTGCAGTTATGAAATTAAACTCTCCAGAGTGCAAAACAAAAGTTTCGATAGTTATGTGGCACTGCTCATCGGCTGGCAAAAAATCATCTGCTTATTGAAGCTGGATGCTTCATGCTGTACATGGCACTTTCTGGAATGTTTTATTCACTCGCTGAGCATTTTGAGCTTTGGAAGTGACTCATGAGCACAAATCCCAGTACATTTAGCCTTTTTCACTTTAGATTGTGTGTTTCCAACATCAAACATTTGTTGGATTTTCCTGTTAGAATAGCAGTCTCTAAATGCGTAGATTCAGTGCCAGCATTGGAACAGACTGGTAAAAAAAAAGTCTGTCTACTATCAGAATGGGTCAAATTCCTTTATTTTGCTATTCCCCACTGAGCTGCAATTTCAGACTTTTGAAAGCAGCGTCTAAAGTTTTACACTTTGTTTGACTTCACAGCTAAGATACCGGGCAGAAGGTATAGGGCCGTTAGTGCAACTCTTCCGCTTTAATGAAGTTGAGCAGAGCTTGTCCACAACCAGCTTTAGTTAGTCACTCACCACCCCTGTGCTTATTAGGCTTCTCCTGCTGGTGGTAAAGTAGATATAATGTTTACCTCACTGAAGTCTTACCAGGTTTCAATCATTTTTAAACAATACTGACATTACTTGGTTAGCAGAAATATCAAATAATGGGTGGATCATTCATAACAAGGACCTATCAATATCTCAAGTAGAAAAGAAGGCAAAACATGACTTCAGAAGGGGGCAATGGTCAATACCCTTTGAAGGCAGTAAGATGCCTCCCATTAACTCCCACGGCCATGGGCCTGGGTTTTTCCAACCTTTCTTACTGTTGACATTGGTGTTTCTTTTATATTATTGACCTGCAAGATGTCAAGAGTAGACAAATTAAAAATGCTGCTGTCATAAATGTGTATGACTCCAGAAAAGTGAGAGGAAAAGTTAGGCTGAAACTCAACAGCGCAGTAGAATAGTTTAACAACTGGTGAGTGAGCAGAACTGGCCCCGATAAGTAGACCCAATTAGTACCATAAAAAGCAATGCCTCTGTGCAGGATTTTTTCCAAGAGATTGCTGCTCTTTGGCTGTAGAAGTGACACTGTTCACTTTTTCTGAAGGTGATGCTCTTATTTTCCCTAAATGTGCCATAGAAAAAAATCATGATGTGCAACAGTAATGATGTCCTGCCTTTATTCTTGTGTTCTCTTTCTGGTAGCACGGTAAAGAGAAATATTGCACTTGAACATCATGCAGTTTATGACTTAACAGTGTTGGACAACTTTTTGGCATGACTGAATATGTTCTAATGCCAGGAAAACATTTGCATAGAATAATGGATTTTGGACCCTCTGTTGAGGACATTCAGAAAAAGTGTTTTAAGTTATTTTTAACATCCAGCTTGTTTGTCTGTTGTGGGACTATAAATCTCCTTCTCTCCCTAAGACTTTCTAAATCAAGTTGTAGCCTATGCAGTCTATTATGTAGACGCTCATAAATGAGGTGCTTATATTGGAAGTAGTGCCAAAATATGACATCAGGAAGGTGTTGCTATAATTAATGTTTTTGCTGAGAAAGAGGGGAAAGTATTCTTAGGTTTCTTCTTCCGTTTATGGATAAGAAATATAATAATATATTACCTCATGATAGCATGATTCCAATGCAAATGGCAGAGACTGGTGGCTTATTAATAGGCCTCGCCTGTAGCAAGCCTCCTTTCCCCGCTTCAGTTTGAAATTGATTATTTTAATACAGAATTCCTGAATGAAAGAGGTTCTTGGCCTTTTCCTGGGCTGTTGAATAATGTATGTGGGAGAAAGCAAATAGAAGCAGAGGGTCTCAGCTGCCGGAACAATGGGCTGCGCACAGAGCTGAGGGGGCACATTAGTTTATCATTGCCTTGTCAATCCTCATAGGCTGGGAATCGTGGGATAGCCTGGAAAGAAGCAGCTGCTGAACGTGTGGTAAACTGACCGGGGCACTTTAGAGAGACGACTACATTTACACATCTGAAAACAAGATATTGATTTTCTCTACAAAGCTGGAGAGAAATAGTCATCCTGAAAATATATCTAGATCATGGCTTATTTGCAAATCTGCAATGCTTTCTGGCTGTTCTGAGAGCTGGGAGCCTCCTTGTGTCGGGGCTTGCATATCTAAAAATAGTCTACATAAACTTTGCTTTTCCTCTTAGTTGATTGACTGCCTTCCTAATCCTTTTAGTGATTCATTACAAGTAAAATGTAATTGCAAGCAAGCTGGATTTGTAAATGTTAACAAAGATATTTTCCCTAGATTAGCAGATTTTTTTGTAAAGGTAAAAACATTTTTAAAGTTACATATTCTCTTTCTGTGGACCAGATCGATCTTGAAGATACACTTGTGTGATAGCTCTGATATCATAGGCTCTGCCCTTTCTAACAAAAGTAGAATTCCCTTCTGAATGCCAGTTTTGGTTTATTTTACCTCCTCAGGCAGGAAGTTTTCTTCATAGCTTTCAGAAGTGATAAAAATAAGAAAGTGAAACAATACTTGACATGAACAAAGTAAGATGATTAATTATTTTAAATTATGAAAGATTTAAAGGAGAGATGAGCACACATTTCTAGGTACAGTGATTACTATTTCAGTGAGATGCTGATGTCTTGCTCTAGGCCAGGTTATTAGGAAGCTGTTATGTGACTGTGATCAAAATTTATGACTATTATTTTAGCTCTCAGGATTTTCTTTCTTTATTACTTGGCATCTTCTCTGCTGGGTCCATACAAGACCATGTTCACAATGTGAATCACAACATGTTGAGAAGTTCCAACTGAAATAATGTGCCTTATCAGAAAGGAAATGTTTTTATCTATCTATCTATGTATCCATCTATTTATTGCAGATACAGATTCCCCACTGGTGTCATGGGTTGGTTTGTTGTCCTTATTTGTGCAGCTTGGGTGACAATTGCAAACATGAAGACACTTGGCTTCATAAGCCGCTTTCTTGGTTTTGTCTTTCAAAAACCAGGTGCCTCAGCAGTTACTAGCAGGTGTAATAATTGCACCTTAGCATACAGCATGCAGGTTTTGCAAGGGCTACACTTTGTAAAATAAACAACTTTACATTTTGATACTGAACGTAATCAATGGTAGCCAAAAGCCCTCCAAAACCAGGACAAAATGAAGGCATTAGTTTGCCTGAGGTATTTTCAGACTAATATGGTGTTTTCCATCTGGACAGATGTAGGAAATTAGGCTCCTCGTTGCTTTCCAGGCTGATATGTGATGAGAGCAATGGAAGAACTAGAACAGAACAAAAAGATTTTGCTGTATCTTTTTAAAGTCAGGGAAAGTATAACAACTTAAGTGTGGTTTGATTCCTAAATCAGTGAGCTATATCACAAGGTATCACACCATATAATCACTTAAAATCACATTTCTCAGTCTGCATCTGAGAAAATGAATAAATGCTCAGGTTTTCTAATGTTCAGAAAAGCCAGAATCCTCCTGTTGGTCATAATGAGAATTCGGTGATTTTAAAAGTTGTTCCATTCATTAGTATTTGGACTTAAGACTCTAGGTATAGGCAACTACTGTCTTAATTAATTATTTCAGAATAATGGATTGAGGCAGATTTTGTTCTCAAAATGTGATAAAAGTTAACCTCACTGAATAAATGCCCTCTTAGGAATTTGTGGGTTTCCCATAGAAGATCAGAGGTTTCTCAAATCACAGTAATTGTGTTTGATTTCCTGACATCTCTGTACTCTGGTTTAAACTGGTCATTATGAATAGTGTCCTCATGAATAACCACATCTGTGAAAATGTTAGGTGAGACACTTAAAATCTGTGGTTAGAGAATCCTGACTAAGCAACAAGAAGAAATAGGCTGAATGACATCAGCTAAAGAGGAAGTTTATCACTTACTGGAACTTCACACTGTATTTGCTTCAGAGATATTATTGAACAATAAAAAGCTCAAAGTGCTCTATCTACCATTCCTTTCCCTGTGATTTCAGTAGGAGTATTCTGAGCCAGAAAGGATCCTCTTAAACTATGACAGGAAGGGTATTTGTTTCTCCTCACAGCTATACATTAAAATAGTAACAGGACAAGATGAAGTCTTGACCACAAAGATACTGTTTTTAACTATCTTCTTTCCATGGTGAAATAAATGCCAAGAATTTATAAGCAAAGGAAGCATTGGCGTAGTTTTACTGAACACTTTTAAGACTAGCCACAAACTCTAGTCTCATTAAAATTCATGACCTATGGAATTATATGGCTGTCAGCTCTACTCAGTTTTCATTCTGGAGGCACATACTATCGTGCCACTCGTCAAGGGGATAATCTTCTAAGCAACATGTCTCAGGTTATATGTTTCTCCCCTTTTCTTTAATTCAAACCAACAACTACCCTGAAAGAGAATATAGTGAGGGAATACACCCAAATATGGGCAAGGATGCTCTATCTAAGATCTACTAAGTAACTGAGCAATATGTACAAATTATTGGTCTGTCTTTGAACAGTCAAGTTGTTAGAGTCCTGAGAAACAGGAATATCTAGGGAGCCTGGTACCATTAGTTAGAGGATGTTTGTGAATTGCAGGACAGCCAAGATTGTTCCGATGTATAGGAAATACTGAAATAAATAATTGCATTACAAAGAAAGTACTGATTACAGGAATTGATTTCTGGATGAAATGGTGGATCACGTAAATGCAGTATTTCTATACAAAATATTTCTGATGGCTTAGGTGTTTTACATGTGTGTATTTACAGGGCCATGATGACAAAAATAACCCTCGGCAGCAGACATCAAAACACTGCTTTAGAAGACAAGTGTCATCAAGTAGTCACCCCCAAACCTTTCCAGACACAAAGTCAACAATAGTCTGTCATAAGCCTAATTCTACAAATATGGGATTATGAAAATTGAATATTATTTGAGTTTGATATAAATGGATTTTTTCCTATCTTTGTTTCATGATTGTAAATAAGGTCTTTTAAATAACTTCATGCTTGTCAGATTGGCTTCTACCTCTCTTACATGGCCTATCACAGAGCAGTAAGAGCTCAAGCATATGTTAATTTTTGCCAGAAATAAAGACTTCGATGTATGTAATATTGAACATCACACACAGCACATGATAAGTACCGTGGTTCAGAAGCAGAAGAGGATAAAGAGAGAAGCAGAGATCACTGGAGGCTGTAGTTTAAAGCATTTCCCTGAATATGATGCTCATTTTGTATAGTCCTATGGGAGTACCTCATCCAACAGTTGTTGGGTTCTGTATCTGATTACGTTAAGATGGAATCTGAAAGACACAGGAATGCATTGTCTGCTTCTTGAGGATAAATGTAGTTTTCATACTAAGAGAGACAGTTATCAGTGTTTGCTAATATGTCTGGGCACTGTGGGTTGTGATGAGGGATCATTGAACAGATTAATACAAAGCCTTGCCGAGCTATGGAACTTCCCCTCTGTTGTTCAGAAACTGTCATTTCTTGACACCTTCAAGTGTACTAAAGGCAGTTTAGGACAACAGAAGGCCAACACAGGAGTTCACACCGTTAGTCAGTATTCTTACATGCACTATAAGTAGAGTCCGTTGAATGCTCTGCAGGCTCACTTGGGTCAGGCAAGGCTTTACCAGCTTTCTGCCACTGGCTCCTCTATCTGGCAAATGAAATGTTCTTTGACTTATCACAGTCCCAGACATACCTGGGAAAAACAGCAGAGATGAGTTACAACACTCTCAGATAATAATTGCCGAATGACTTGCGGCTGCCACCTTACTTTTCTCCTAGCTGGACAAATGCTTCAGTCCTCTCCTGCCCTTCCTCACTGACAAGCACCAAAAGCCTGCTGTCCAGTGTGTCCTGCGTCACTGCTGCCACAGAAGAATATCCAAAGTCTCCTTTCCCCTCTGCCCACTGTAAGTGAGAAGCAGGTCAGAGAACTGCATGCCTCGCGCTGCCCCTGGGGCTGGCCCCGGATTGCTAAGCTCCCACAACGTCGCTTGCGCACGACTGTTCCCACGCAAAAGGCTTGGCAAACCAGCACCTCTCTCTATGACCAGTAATAGCATTTCCTGATTTTGGTTCGCATTTCCATTCTCCCAGTTTACAAAGCATACTGCAGAGTTAAACATCAATCTGCCTTCACCTTCCTGCCCAGTAATGTGCTACTGTGCTCTGAGTCCTGCCTTAGTAACAAGGACTCTATTACAAGAAGAATATCAATATTAAAGTAATTTTCTCAAAAAATTTCCTTTTGTGCATGTGTGGTGTGGGGGAGAAGCAGGAAGAAATACCCGCATTTTCTTTCAGAGTAAATGTTGTTTAAATTACTCATTCTGCAGAGCAGCTGAATGCATTTCATGTTCCCCTAAAATTGCCTATTAAAATATATGCTGATATGTATTCCCCCATTTCGAAAGATTTTTGGAATATATGAAAAATTGTAACACAGAATAGTTACAGTCTTGCTTTGTTTCCCCTGATGTTATAGGAATATTTAGATATTTTCCCAGACCAATGGTCTTTCACAGAATACAGTTTTATGAAAGGTAGTTGATGTGGGGTTTTTTTAGAGGATGGAAATAGTTATTACTCAGAGCTATCTCTGTAGTGTGAAACGTGGTTAAATTTTAACTTCAAACAGTGAGGGAATACAGAAAGTCCTGTAATATACTCATTCATTCTTGCCCACAGTGTTTTGCACTGGCCGTAGTCTTTCATGTCAATTTTTTTGCACACATCTGGCACAAACCAGGTGGTCTTTGAAAACGTTAGAGAAAATGTAAGGAATGGAGCATTTGACTGAGAATCTTTTTCTTTTCGTAAAAAATTTGTCTCAAATTTGTTGCTTCTGTGTCCTTGCTGCTGTGTTAATCCAGAGAAAGAGAAAACCTGACATCTATTTTTGCTCCTCCTCTCCATGCTATCTGTCATCTTTAAAGTTAGTGATCTCCTTAATCTTGTTCCCACTTATCTGCTAACAGATAAGGCTCAGTGGGTTAGTTAGTTAAACACTTCTCTCCCAACTGGCTTATTGTGATTTATCGACTTATTATTGTTCAGAAAAAATGTCTGAGCTAGGTGCAAAGCCAAAAAACAGTCATTTGCTACCAGAGTTTCTGTTGGTTTTGTTGTTGTTAGCACACTGCATTTTCTTACTATTCCACTTCTTTTCTCATCCATCCTTGCCAAACCTGATGAGCTGAGCAGAGCAACACACAGTGGCTGCCCCCTTGGCTGTGCAAGTCTGATAACACTCACACCAGGACTGTGAGTAAATAGCATTAAGATGGGATGCAAACCAGCCAGGCCAGAAGTGCACAGTGATGGCTCCTGCTAACTCTCAGAAAGTAGCTAAGCCATGATGGCAGATGCTTTATAGCCGGTTGTATGTAAGACTCTGGTCCTCCCATTTTAATGTGGCACCTTTTGGGAGAGATGACCAGGATCAGAAGCAGTGATAGTAGCTTGTGATAGGTTGTTCTGAGTTCATTTACAAGCAGATGAGCTCCACCCCAGCTGTCTTTCATGGAGAGATTATTTCTTTCCCTTACTAGCAGTTGCAGCATGCTGGCTGTAGAAACAGAACTGTCTTCCACTCTCGGAAGAGAATTATGCTGCACAGACAGGATGAGGTGGGGAACTTGCTAGTGCTGTCCCTTTGGATTCAGAGTAGTAAATGTTTTATTTTTCCCCTGGGCTGACAACAAAGATGGCGAAATGTAGTTCTAGTTTAATGTCATCTAATGGAGCAGTATCTGTATTTCTGTGGGATATCTGCAGAAGCATCTTGTTGTCACACCTGAGGGCAGGTCTTCAGACTTCATCTCAGCAAAGCATTTATCAAAAGTTCACCAGTTCTTTTCATCCAAGATCAGGTATCTCCAGATGCAGCTAAGAAGTGACTACAGATCCTCTCTGCAGTCAGACAGGCCCACAGGGAAGTGGCTTCTTGACCTCACCAGTGGTGTGGAAATTAAAAAAACACAAAACATTTTCAGGTAAACTGTGAATACCTCTGTTACATTATAAATTTTTTGCTAATGATTTTCCTATATGAGTAAAGCTGAAATCAAAGGCAACTTAAGTTGAGGGTAATCAAAGGTAACTTTCTGTCAAATCTTGTTCTGACACCAATGTACTATGTGCACCCAGAAATTGCACTGCTTTCCTAAAACGCAGTATTGTTACACTGGTATAGTCAGGGACCAAACACGTCACTGTAAGCATTCACTACAGCTTTTCCTCTATAGGAAGGGCAAAAAAAATGGCCTGATGTGTAAGAGATCTTTATATAGGTGCCCATACTAAAGATCATAGCAGCTTATCTATTTAATTAGATGACACCCCCAACCAAAATAGTGTATACTGCTGCAACAGTTAGGTGCAGAAAAGTTCTCTGTATTAATTTGTCCAGTGAAAATGTATTAAAGTAGTTGGCATATATCCAATGTCATGTGTCTTTGGATCAAGTCTGGACTTCAGTAGGGCAAAACTCATGCAGGAACTTTGTCCTCCTCCATTCTCCAAAGATCTTGAGAAGTTTTTAAGGTCTGTTTGACTTTGCTTAGTTTAATGTTATAATGAAAAGTGACTTTTTACCCCCACAGCATTAGGAAACTTGGGCTCTTCCTGGCAAACACAGGTCTAAATTACAGATTTCATCTGGATGCTTAGAGCTTCTTGGGCTTGGCCGTCCCTGGCTTCAGACAACATCAGTCTGGTGCTGATTCCACTCAAAGGTAAGTACCAACTGCAGAAGAGCAGGACATTCAAGAAAGCTCTTTCATAATTTTTTCTGCACAGTCCAGGGACTGCACAACCATTTCAGATGTCCTCAGAGAGAGCCAGCATCCTGCCTTTGCTCCTCCACACTGGTTCTGCTCTGCTATACACTGCAGTATGGTCAATGTGGGCAGCAAGGTCACAAATCAAACCTATAGGGATCTACTCTGACCTAGCAGAGTAATGTACCTTAACTTTTTGGTCAGAAGGTATAGTCTAGTATGGAAGTATAAAAGGAAAGCTAAAGGCAAAACTCAGTCCCCAGTCTTCCACAGGGCAAGGAATTTGTACATTGATAAGGCAAAGGAAATGCCATAAATACGGATGTTTCATCTTGCTTATCATTTCATTGATTCCTAAACTATGGAAAGAAAATTCCTAACCATTTTGTTAGAGGTTTCTTCCTATTTCCCTGGTTAACCTTCAGCTTGCCTAAAATGCTGACATTTTCCATTTAATCCATGAAATATATATGAAGTAAAAATATTCAATAAATGGAAATACAGAGTTTGAAGCTATTTTTGGGAAACTCCTATGTAAGCTCATCTTACGAAGGATCTCTGAGCAGAAGAGCAAGTCTTTATCTCTAGAGTATTTACATTTTTTAAACTCACAGCCTAAAGCATATTTTCTTTTCCCAACACTGCTAAAATTCAAGATGCATCTTTAATTGGTTTAATGGAGCCACAAGGCATTACATTAGACAGCTTTTTCCTAGTTCACAGAGGTCATATTGACATGTTACTCATGGTATTTCCTTGTTTTCAAGATAAGATAAAACAAAGGGGAAGTGTTCAGTTCCAGGTGAGTGGGAGAGGGCATAAGAAATGGGAAGAAGATAAGAGTGTTTGATGCAGGTGGGAATTTATCATGCAGTGTCTTTTTGCACTCAGGCTGCAATTGCGTAGGAGCGTGCCTGCTTACAGCATCTCAGTCTTCTTGTTCCTAGTTTAAGAATGCAAGCAAATAAGAGAGTGGTATAGCAGAGTAATGAAGAGTTGAATCAGCCAGTGTCTCCTTTCAACTATCATAAGGCTATAGCAGGTTTTACTAATACAGATGGCATGATGCTGGGGTAACTTCCAGTCACGTCTCATGTTAGAATAGCAGAATAAATGCAAGTAAAAGTTACTAGTGGCTGGTTTTCAATCCCATCCTCCTAGCAGAGCCAAATAAATTCTGCAGTTGTAAAAAATTGGATTGAATTTTAATAACTGAATGCAACTTCTTTTCAGCAGATAGATTTATAAATCTCCTCTCTTCAGTGAAGTGTCATATGCTTCTGGTTTCTTCTACACCAGTGCACATGGCAACCTTGACTAGCAGTGATAGGCAATAGTCCTTAGGTATTTACTACTGTCCTAGCTGAATGCAGCTAATCAATATAAGATTCCCTTGTTCCAGTTTCCCCCTTCCCACTGGGAATAATTGTTCTTGAGCCTTTTGTGCAGCTCACGTAGAGGTGAAGATGTTCTGTCAGTCAGGATTTTTTAGCCAACTCACAGCTATAAGCAACAAACTGCAGATCGTGGTCAATAGCATGCACACTAGAGATGGTTCTTAGGGTGGTTTCTAGTGGCTAGCTATCCTGAAAGTGAATATTGTTTTTTTCTTCCAGACTTAGGGTCTAATCTTCAGCTAGTGCCATGGATTTGAAGGTCAACAGGGATGATTGTGGTCATCTACCTTAACTTCCTGAATAACCTAAGACTCCCCTATGAATTGTTGCTGCAAGGTCAGTACTTGTGCTTCAACTAGAATATCGTCTTCAGAGAACCATCCATGCACAATAACAACAACAACAAAAATTATGGATTCTCTGCACTTACTCTGTTCTTCTACCAGCTCAACTTTGGAGTGAAATCTGAACTTTGCAGTTAATGTGAATTTATCAAGTTTCAAAATCCAAGGCACTGCATCTTCTGTTTAAAATACAGCAGCATCAACCGTCAGATTTCTCTTCCTTTTGTACTGTGTAGGGACTATGATCGAGTCAGATGGTCTTTTTTGAAAGGAGCTAAACAGATTGAGCTCTTGGAGTCTTTCACCACAAAGCATGTTTTCCTACCTTTTACTCATTCATGTGCCTCTTCTCTGGACTCTTGGATTCTCCAGTATTGTTTTTGAATTGTAAATGCCAGCACTGTGCACAGATTTCAGGAACAGTGGTACCAATACCAAAAGGTAATGTAGCCTGCTGGTTCTTGAGATTCTGCTGCTTATATACCCCAAAATTACTCTGACCCCTTTGGTTACTTTATTGTGCAGGAGACTAATTTTCATCCAAAACCCCACAGATTGTTTTCAAAGCCATTGGTCCCCCAGAGAGATTTGTCAGCCTGTTATTGTGGCCTGCATACTTCATTTCCAGGTTTGTGATTTTATATTTGGCTCTACTGAAATGTGTATTTGCTCATTGTGCATAATTTACCAAGCCATCCGGCTTACTTGTATTATTGGTCTAGTCTTCTTTAGTTAACATACAGTTAATCTGTATTCTTTATCAGTAATGTTTTTATATTTCTTTCCCCCCCCAAGTCATTGATAGAAATGTTAAGTAGCAGGGAGTAGATCCTTAGGGACTGCACTTGAAACAGCTGTTGCACACGATTCCTATTTATAATTACATGCGGAAAACTATTATTTAACCAGCTTTTGATCCATTTAATGCACATATTTTTAGGTTTTTATTGGTCTGGTTTATTAATCAAGATGTCACCCATAAAACATCACAGACATACAAACACTTTACATCAACACTGGCACGCAAACTTTTGATTTTTAATTAGTCTGACAGCATAAGTTGTAGATAAACTGATGCCGATTAGCTTTGGGCTGATGCCTTCATTGTTACTAGTGTCTGTCTTTAGTAGGTGTTGTGTTGTTTGACTCTCCTGGGGAGATGGCTCTTAGCGAGTGAGACGTTCAACCTCCCAAAGTTCACAGAAAGGTCCAAAATGTGGGAAATGGATGGTATCCATGGCTCACCATGAGCTCTAAGGCAAAGTGCAGCTCCTTTGTTGCTGTTGCAGTATTTCTTACTTGTTTGTTTGGACACCACATGATTTAATATTTCCACACGTAGCTAATGAAATTCTCAAAATAATATCATTACAACCTGTTCCATTTTCTTTACTGGTGGATTATTTTTAAATAGGTAAAATAGCTAAAATGAAGATTGTGCAGATAAACAGTGTAATTTTTTTGAGATCTGATCATTATGTAATGCAAGAAAATAATATTACTTTATGGTATCGTAATAGCTAATGTTGAAATGTGTTACTATCTACAGGTAAAACACCTGTACTACTTTAATGTAACACAATTATTTCTGTGTTGTTAGATTGTATCTAAGTAGGTATCTGGACTAGCTTTTGTTAAAAAAAGCAGAAATCTGTGATGAATAATACCATGTATATTTCGCTTTGTGTGTCTTATTTCCTGCATAAAATAAATACTAAATTACTTTCAAAATCTCATTAAAAAGATGTTTCTTCTCAAAAACCAGATATTTTTCTTCTCAAAAAACCATCTCCGAGCATGTCTGTCTTATCACTGAGTTTAAATAAAAGGGGGAAATAATCATAGGTGGCAATTAATGTGACCTCCCCTCAAATTTTTCATCATCGAATTAATATTTTACTAAAACATCTCATTTAGGCACAAAAAAATCTATAGTAAAACCACGACGATTTGTAAATTGTTACTCTGTGAACTGTCTACTGTTGTTTCAATTATAGTGCCTCAATATTTGTAGATGCGTAAGACCATTGCCAGTAATTCTTCAACATAGAGATGCAATGTATGACCTGTACACATGATTTTGCAGACTGGAAGGCTGAATAAATGATACAAAGCAATGATCTGTCCTATTTATTCCATGTGAATCTTGAACAAAATATTCTATATTTATAAAAAATTAAGTATTTTACTGAAAAAAAATTTTATAAGGGGTATTGAGACACTGTCTGGTACATTAATAACAATTCAAAAACTCACCAGCATATTCTTCAGATCTCTGACTAAATCAGTTTACTTTCTGAAAAGCCATGCTTCTTCTTTACACCTTTAAGTCAACGGTCACCCTCTATCATATCACCGTGGTGGAAACATGTTAGTGGAATTTGACTCTGAGCGTTAAGGGTTAAGCTTTTTGAAAAGTGCATTGTTTTAAGTTTCCCAGAGGGTGAGTCCTCTTGCAGTGCATTGCATCGAGGTGCATCAGTCATGCAGCTTTATGTCTTGGAGTCATAAAGTCACCTAATCAGATGTGACTGACACTATTTGACATGACAAGTCACCCAGGAAAGTGCAAGAAAACAAAAAACATGTTTTTCTGAAAATTCTGGTTAAAGCTGCTGTCTTTTCCCATGTTTTGTTTTACATTGCACTGGGGAACATATGTTTTATAATGGGTAGGGGGAGGGAAAATACATGAAAAGATTTTCTGATGTAGAAAAAATACAAGCTATTGTCATCTGGGCATAATAAAACTTACACAAAAAGTGTTCCTGCAGTCTTTTCACAGTGGAAGCCTTTGGGAACATTATTTCTCTTTGGATATCAGAAGTTGAAGAGGCACAAACTCTTCACACAAAGCACAAGTGCTTTCGTAATGTAGGGACAAACACGCATGCACATGTGTGCACGAGGGTTTTTGACAAGATCCACAAAAGAAATTAGACACCTATGTAACTTTATATGGCAGCACATCATACATGCTGAAGATTTCTTCTGCTTGAACGTACTCACGCAAGACACTTCTGGCACAAGAATACTGAAAAATAAAAAACCAGGAGTTTCATAGACCTAAGGAAAAAGGCTCCTCTTATAGTAGAGTTATTCTTTTTACCTCTGGCTCCATACCATCCTCAGGATATGATACACAAAATTTTCAGGATGAAATGCAGCTTTCTTCCACTGCTCCTTTTTCTGAGCATCTATGCACACAGACTGTTGCACAAAAAATACTGTAAATCCTTGTACACATGCTTATACTAAGTGTGTTTTTCGGTTCTCCGGAAGTGCTGCACAGTTGGAAATGTCCAACAAGTTTATGCTAAGAAGAGTTCAGCTACAGTTTGTTTTTGCAATGGCGTTCTCTTCTTTTATGGTATTTGATAGCTTTATTTAAAAACTGATTTACAAGAGTTACGTAGTTTTTACATTATGACAGTCCTGTAAGATAAATGCTTGAAAGGAGTCCATAAGAATTTAAACACTGTGAGATGTAATAGTGAAAATTATCTGAAGAGTTTAGGCAGGTTGGCTCTTGATTATTTTAATGCTTATGGTTGTCAGTAATAAAAAGTTGAAGAGTCTTACAGTAGAAATTTTCAGGTCCTAAGAAAATTATCCCATAATTCAGTGCTCAAGTACTATTTAGCCATGTTATTCCTTGTAGCCTTTTCCCAACACCTCATTGTTTCTCAGTGGAGTCAAGAAGGCGACAGCTTATAGGTAGGAAAACAGGAAGGTGTAATGTATAAAGATATAAAGTTCAGGTTTCTACAGCCAGGCACAGAGAAATCAACATTGAAAAAATCAAGTTATTTGGGTTTTTGTTGCATAAATGTGGATTTAGGAGCTTAATTGTAAGTCCCTGAGTTGAAGAGTTGTGCCATGCAATGGTAAGATTCATGCTGTGATAAAGCAGCTTCTCAAGAAGCAAGAAACTGAGCCTAGCTGAGGTATCAGCTTTCAAGAAGCTGGGTTTTATTTTGCTGCTGCAGTATTTATCCCCTAAACCTCCTGTCAAGCATAGAAAGAGAATCAGCTGTTTAAAATTAGAACAGTACACATGTTAACAAGTAACCGTACATCCACTAACAGGAGCATGGGAATATACAAGAAAATAACAGTCTTTTCAGACTGCTTTAGTAGGACTGGAAGTTGTTGCTGTCTGAGAACTTCAGGTTTCTAGATGTCACATGTTTTCCAGGCAAGACTTTTTGGCTGCCTGAACATAGGCCTATTTCCTAGCTCCATACCTGGCTTGGAAGTAACCTGCCAGCTAGCTGGGCAAATAGGGAATAAGCAAAGTTGGCAGCTACCTGCTTTGCCAATGGATTGGCTCTGAACATCCCTATTTTTTGGATAGGCATTGGCACAGAGCATTCTGGTTTAGAGGAGTTTCTGGCATGTGGACTTTGTTCCCTTACAGAATGTAACACTGGAAACCTCCAGTTTCCCATAAATAGAAGTTTTTCTTTTCAGCCACGCATAAATGAGTGTTCTGAGTCTGTGACATGCCCTACCCAGGAGGCCTGGGGGGGTAGCTTGGCCCAGGTAAGTCCGGTGCTCCTTAGTTTGGGGATATTTTTGCTTTCACTGAGAGAGGGGAGAGCATCACCTGTTCTTTCTCCTTGCACTGCCCCGGCTGTGTTTGCACAGCTCTGCATCTCTACCTGCTGTGGGAGGCCCCTGCCCAGCTCACAGGGTTGCCTTGTCCTCAGAAAGACCCTCACAGCCTCCTCTTCCCCCAGGGACTGGAAACTTGAGACTGTGAACCTGCAGCTCCCAACGGGAAGAATATCACATTAGCCTGGAATGATAACCTGGCCAGTCATGTTCCCCTTGGGGTCTTTTACAAGATATTATTTCAAACCTGCGATCTCCTTCTCAGAGCCTCAGTATTGAGTGTCAGCAACATCCCGTCTGACCCTCTGTGTTTCCATACCTCCTCAAAGAAAGTTAGTCGCCACTCTAATCTTTCTTTTCTCCTTTTGTCTTTCCCCCTGCCCCTCTTTTGCCCTCACAGCAGCTCTATGTCCGGATGTGCATTCTTGTGTGTCCTGGTTTCAGCTGGGATAGAGTGAATTTTCTTCCTAGTAGCTGGCACAGTGTGTTTTGGATTTAGTGTGAGAAGAATGTTGATAACACACTGATGGTTTAGTTGTTGATAAGTAGTGTTTAGACCAAGTTAAGGATTTTTCAGTTTCCCATGCTCTGCCAGCAAGCAGGTGTACAAGAAGCTGGGAAGAAGCATAGCCAGGACAGCTGACCCGAACTAGCCAAAGGGATATCCCATACCATAGAATGTCATGCTCAGTACATAAACTGGGAAGCTGACTGGGAGGGCCGGATCACTGCTTGGTCATCGGTGGGTGGTGAGCAACTGTGTTGTGCATCACTTTTCTTGGGTTTTATTTCTCTCTCTTTTTGTTCTATTCCTTGTCATAACAATAACAATAATAATTTATTTTAGTTACGAAATAATTCCTATCTCAGCCCATGGGGTTTTGGTGGGTTTTTTTCCAGTTCTACTCCCCATCCCACTGAGAGTGGGGAGGACTGAACGAGCAGCTGTGTGGTGCTTGGTTGCTGGCTGGGGTTAAACCACAACATTGGGCTAAATTTGTTACTGCTTGCATTCTATAAACCCCACTCCTCCAAAACCATGGATTATTGTAGGCTGTTAAATATAAATACATTACACTTCCCAACTGATTGTAAAGTGTCAGTTTTGCATGTTTAAAAACTCCTTCCTGGCATTTTCCAAGTCCATTTAAATAGAAAATATACAAATAAAGCACTGTCAGATGGAGTAAAAGAGATTTTGAAGAGAACAGTTGAAACCCATTAGTGAGAATGAATCTGTTTTCCTTTTGTTTAAATCACATGGAGATTAAGACTTTATTTTAGACAAGTCCTTGACTACTCCTAAGCAGCACTGTAATATCAAAAGGAGTCTTTCCAAAGTGCTATGGTTACATTGCTTGTTACTTTGACAAGAGGTTGCAGAAAATAATAAGGCTAGGATTAATGTTGCTCTTTCAGTTTCCTTAAAATTCTGTTTTTCATGTGTGATATAGTGATTACTATCTGGATGAACAAAGCTATCTTGCAGAAGTACTTCTGAATAATTGAATCCTAACTTAATAAATTGAAGCAGCAAGCTCAATTCTGAAAAGTATACAAATGGAATTAATTTTATTCTCAAAAAAATAATGGACCTTTCTGAATTAATTTCTGTATGTCCCTGTTTTCAGAGCAGATTGTTTAATTCCTGCTTACAAGTGTTTGGCTTTTGTTGCACAATTTGCTGTAAGCTTCCCCCTTGCTCTTTTTGTTTTTTCTTTCTCCCATTAGAAAGCCACGCTGCAACCTATTTGTTTAAACAGTAAAGTTTTCTCTCAATAAATCATCAGATGAGCTATTGGCTCTGTAATCTTTACTTAAAAACAAAAATATCCACATGGGTGCACAGGATTTGGCTAATTAATTTCCAATAATTTGCAATGTTAACAGCCAGCTGCCAGGGGCTTGTGTGACTGTTAATCTGTGGAAGAAGCCATGGTGAAATGATTGGAGATCTGCTCCTGCTGGTTGCCAGATAAATTCTTCTTATGACAATGTCACTAGGTTAATTAATTCAATTAATGACTCCCAATGCAATGTTTTTCTTTGTCTTTCTCATTTGCCACAGGCTGCTGAACAGGTACTCTTATGGATGTATTCTGAAGTTATGTCACAGATAAGGAATAATGTACCATTTTCATGTCTAGTTCTGAAGTGTCTTATTTTTTTAACGGTTTGGTAGCTGTTAATTCCATTAGAAATTAGTTTCTTTTCTTTTTTTCTTAAATGTAAGCAATCAAATATCCACCACTTTATTATTTTCAGAAACAGTTATGATTTTAGGTAACTTTAATGTTAGATCTTTTTTACATTCCCTTAAAGAAAAAACTCAGTGTGGAACTTTGCTCTTCGGAGGCCATGAATTGGATGTTTGCTTTCATCCTTGCAAAGAGGAACTGCTGAGCTGGATCAAACCTCAGGTGTATCTAGCTTATCGTCCTAGCTCCACTAAT
The DNA here is from genome assembly GCA_035590195.1 of Aviceda cuculoides. NCBI lineage: Eukaryota > Metazoa > Chordata > Aves > Accipitriformes > Accipitridae > Aviceda > Aviceda cuculoides. The sequence continues at coordinate 12,099,754 of JAVJGG010000039.1, forward strand.
AGCAAGCACTACCTGTTTCAAAGTTCAAGCAGCAGAAAAATGCATCTAATGTCTATCTGATGTTTTTTATTAAGGAATAAGTGAAAGGAAAAATACTTCCAAAAGGGACATGTAGAAAGAAACTGAGAGACACGCTATGAGGCTCTCAAGAGTCCTCTGTCTTGAATGCCATCTCATTTTTATGAGCAGAACTAGGAGAATTTGGACACAGTGCTTTAAAAAGCGTAGCCATCGCTTTTTAGATTAGCTCATATAAAAATGTAAATAAAGCACAGAGCAAACAGTGAAGTGGGAATTAAAATTAGTTTTTCTTCTTGATCCTCATCTAAGGAGCGGAGCATCATGACATTCATCCAGATTACACTCTCTATTAATCCAATTTTGCACCACTACCCCTCGGACTTCCTGCAGATCGCTCTGGATTAACATTATATATTGATATTTGTACTGAGATCACACTACGGCCCTCTGTATTCACTCCACTGTGTTTCCCATTCATAGTTGTAATTTTCTTCCTTCTCTTGACTACGATCTGTGTCAATTGGAAAACATGCTTCAATCTGAATTCCAGGTTTGGAAATGAATTGAAGCAAGTTGTAAATAAAAATACCACTGACACCAAAGTTCTGCCCTGGTAGCTGTGCTGGGTTAGCCCCTATTTGGTGAGTAAATCAGATTTAGAATAATTTTAATCATCTGGATGACTGATTTAAACCCAGCGAAGACTCTAAAAGGCTTCCAATGAAAGCTGAATCTTGCCATGGGGCATTGCAGCAACCTAATAAACCTGGAGGAAAAACGTAGTGAGGAACAACTTGAGCTATTTCCAGGAGATTCATTCTGGCCATTAGCATCACTCAAAAAGCTGAGGAACAGGTGATAGCTGATGTTACCGATGCAATAAAGGTGTGTATGTGGAAAGTTGCCTCCCTCTGAAGTATCAGTGGGAGCTGCATGCTCCATTTGCTCTGCATAGGAATATCTGGCATTTTTGACTGTATTTTCAAAGACTGTCAACTGACTTGACAGTAGCTGTCTCTCCTGTACCATATCAGCCTTGCTGAATTGTGGATGCAAGGGTCAGCCTCCTCTTCACAGGTGAGCCAAGGGGAAGGTCTTCACTGCGTGGTGTGTGAGGGGTCTGCTCTTCCTGAACCAGACGCACGCGCTTGAACGGGCAGTTCGGGGAGGGAAGGGGGGACTCCGCAAGTTCACTGCTGAGCTCTGTGCCTTAACAAAGCCTGCCATGAAGTTTATGGCATCTTTTGACACTTGTTATCTAATGAAAAGACTATTATCCCCCTAAGGGGGAAATCACCATGTGCTTTTCTTTAAATTCAATCCAAACATATACTTTTTAAATAGAAACACTCTGGTGTTTCATGTCAGGGCCCTTTAGTATAAGCAGCTGCCCAGGCAAGCCATACGCGAGAAGCATAATTTGAGCTGTCAGTTCCCTGCAGTAAATGCTTTCCTTTGTCTCTAGGAGCTGAGTGATAGAAATCAGGATATGTAAATTTGGGCAATGGATCTTAATTATGAGCAGCAGGTGTCTGTGCAAGAGTGCTCAGGTGAGGGGGGGTAGTGTAGCTACTGTGACTTGCTTGTTGTCGGTGTACAAAAGGAGAGCTACAAAGCTCCAATTAATTATCCACATTAATGAGCTCAGCGACCCATGTGAAAGGAGAGTGCCTTGTCTGCTGCACCAGTTTAGTCTTCTCAGCAGACAGTGGTTTAAAAACCAGTTATGCAGCTCGGCCTCTGAAGAGCACCAACAGTAAGGATTAAATTACTATGATAAACCCTGAGAAATCAATTTGTGGGAGTATAGACTATGATGAATAATCCTCTTGAACAAATTAATTGTCTGAGGAACATTTCCTTAAGATGTCTTGACCAGAGGAGCATCTTCCCAGTGTGTTTGCAAATGTGACCATCTTTGGGGAGACAACACTGTTTACCTTTTACTGATTTAAAAGTAGTTAATTATTATGGTTTGTTTTTTTTTTTTTTTGTCAGCACACCACTAATCACATGGAAAGCATTAAGGTCAGGTGAGCTGGGGGGGCATAATTATCGCCTAATATAACATGTAGATTACCATTGGACTGCAGTGTCTCTGTCTTGTGTCTGGACAGGCACAGGTAAAGGAAGACAGGAATGGTGCCTCTAGACCAGGTGCAGTCCATGCTTTCTTCAGTCTGAGCCCTAACCTGAGTGGGTAATTCAGTTTCTATGCCCATTCAGCCATGGATTTTCAACCAAGGGTGTTAATATTGTACCATTTATTGAAAAATGAAGCTTTATTGATCTTTTTTGCTGAAGTTATCAGTCTGCTTTGTAAGCAAATGCATAAAGGTGAAATTATGCATTGTGGTTTGAGCTGATTTAAATCTTGCTGCTGTGTGAAAGAGTGGGTCCCTAGTTGTGTGATGCTGTCCTTGTGCTGGCTCTGACATACATGAGGCTCTGTACTGAGTCAGTTCAACTTGCTGACCAGCAGAAAGCTAACCCAGAAAAAATAGCAGATGGCTGAGATCTTCCTTCCTCATCCTTTAGTGTCAGACCATCCATTTTCCCCCCCACCAGAGACACTATCATTCTCTTTCAAGTAGGGCAGTTTAAGTAGTAATAGACAGGAGCCCCCCATGTGGACAGTAGGGACCAGCCTGTCACCTGGACAATATACTTGAATCAAGTGGTTTTTCCCTTGCAACTTGCTTCCTGTTCCCTGCACTGATGGGTTGAGACCTTGGGCCATTCCTGGGATAACCCAGTTTTGTTATTATATAACTCCTGGCTTGGAGCAGATTGCTGTTTGCAGCCCTTCAAGTCAGTCGTCTTCCCACTGCTTTTTTTTCTTCTTTTTGCCCCCTCCAACTGTGGCAATATCTAAGCAGACATATGGGCCCTCGTTATGCATTGTCCTACACCTTGTGTGGCCACAGAGGTTGGTGCAAAGTGGGTGTTAAACAGCATCATTCTTATGTGGCAGTGTTTTACACCCCCTTGGTAAATGATTATGTGAGGTCCAGAGAAATAAACTGCCAGCTCCACTACACCACAGTGCAGTTCTGCTACAAATCTGGGGCACTGTCATTTGAAGAAACCAAAGCCTTTCCTCTTTTAAAAAACAAAATCAAAACCAAAAGAAACAAAATCTGTAACAATGGTAATCGTGTGAAGGGAGGGCATTTAGCCAAGTTATAGCAGAATAACTTAATGGGTGACCTCACATGTCAAGCAGTATATATAGACAAATAATTATTAAACAAAACCGCTTTGGTTCTCTAGCTCTACTGCTTCTTGCAAAGCAATAGTCCCTGATTTGTTTTTCAGTAGAAAACTTTCGGATGTGAGTGCAAGTTTAAAATTGTAGTATCCTATCCATTTGTAAATCTTTCCGCAACCAGGAATATTTCTGAGTAAGAACTGAAGGATCTCTACAAGTTTAGAGGAAACATTACACAATGCAGGACAAAGCAGTTGAGCCACTTTAAACAGAATAAATGAACGAAGGCTTCAAGGTAGGATCAGCTGTTTATTTACATCCATTGTCTCCTTGTTTCCCACACAAATATATTCTGTGTTTAAAATTTATAAAGCTGGGCAAGCCCTTCTCACGCTGTTCTCAGTAAAATATTGCTTGCCGCATCTCTCTGAGGGGCAACTGACAAATAGGCTCTTGTTGTCTAACTTTCTCTCTGCTGAGGTTAATGATTAAGTGGTTCAGAAGGTTAATTCCTGGAGATAGTGTTGTCTTTGGCTTGAACAGATGTTGGTAGTGCTTTAATGTGGTTATCAAACTCTGCTGCCCTTCATTCTTTGCTCTGTGCAGTCCTGGGTATTGTTCGGCAATGCATTCCAGGCCCACTCTATGGAGATCCAGCAGAGCTGAACATACCATCGCATTACTGCTGCAGAGCATCGGCTTTCCTGAGGTCACACTGGATAATACCAATATGTAGCACATAAACTGATAACGACAGTCTTGATCTTTAAAAGATCTGTAAATATTTGTATATGTATAAAGATACAGAATACCTTTTGAGGCTCTCATTGAACAATCTGTAAAGCCACTCTCAGTCTTTATATTGGCAAATCTCTCAATAGCTCCTACAGAGCAGTGCATCACTGTGTAAACCCTGCCCCTCCTCCCCTCAGCACCTCATATCTTGTTAGATGATATGAATCTCAAGGGTGTCTGAAGTGATCTGTTGTGTAATCAGTACCTTTAACAGCCTGTTAAAACACTGGGGGTTGGACCAATATTTACAGCGCTTGAAGCTATGTCATTATAGGAGCTGCTGGATATGCGCAGAAGTCCTTTATTCCCACATCCACAGTGTCATAACCACCCATCATTAGGTGGTAGGAAGAGCAGTGTCAGGAATGCATTCACCAGGCAGCCTTGCAAACACCTCTTCCTACACACTGCTCTAGACCTGCTAGCAGAAAAGTGTTGCAGTTAAAAGCATCTAACCTCGCTCTGTCTGAATATGTAAATCTCATCACTTTAATCATTGCACTGATTTTCTTCTTATGTGTTTTTTATCATCACTAGCTCACAAATTGTATCCAGATTCAATACAGGATAAAGCACTGTGTTTTGATTTGGGGAAGTATTAGTCGACTTGTAGGAGTTAACTGGCTTATGAAATCAGGGCATTTTCCAAGAACCTTGTGTTCCTACAATGTGGAGATTTTTTTAAAATCAATTCACAGTTGCAAACAGAAGCTGGGTCCCGTGACCAAAATACATGCTGGTATTTTAAATAGTAGGATGCAAAAAAGAGTACAAACTTTATAATTTCTATAAGCAGTCCTTGAAAGAATAAATTTTAAGCCAGCCTTGTGGTGGGATTCATTATATTTGAATGTCAATCCTGACAATATTGAATTGCCGTAAGTGAATCATCATCTTGGACTTTACCTATTCTTTATTATTTGTGAAACTGTAAATGGAGAGGAATTGTTGCTTTTTGCTTTTCTTTCATTATGCATTGAGATTAAATTTGAAGCTGATGATACCTGTGTCCCTACACAGTGCTGTATGAGAAGCTCTGCCCTGTGGTGTTGTGTACTCCTGACTCCCCGATGGTCACCAATGCTGAGCAGCACCATGCCCTGTTTTTAGGTTCCCTGCTGCAGTCTGTAGTTTTAAACCTGCTGGAAAACATCGGTGCCATTGCATATGATCACAGGCAAAGTCTTATGGCCACAACCTTTACCACAAATGCAATACCTGGGTTTAACTGATCCTCACCCTAACAGATTTCGAACATAATCGTGCTTAGAGGCTGTTCTGGCTAAGGCTCTTCTTCAGTGCTTCAGCTGAAGATGTGCCATGGGGCAGAAAGGAGTGAAAACTCCCAGGGTGAGAAAAAGAGAAAGAACAAATTATCACAGTAATGAGGGTGCTTCTCTGGGGATGGAGTGCTAGGTCCCTATGCCCCATGACTCTTCACAAGCAGTTAATTTGGTTTTGTGTCAGATTGTCTTTCAGCTGAAGTAGCCTTTGCTCTCCCTTATTTTTACCCATGGGTGCCTCTTTAAAAAACAATTTGTACCCCAATTCAGTTGTAATCTGTAGGAAGTTCTCTTAATCTCCTTCCATAAAGCTATTTTTTTTTAATATCTTTGCACTGGATTTAGGTTGGATCCCACTTCCTTAAAGAGAACTGGCCATGGTTATATCTGCTGAAGTCACAGTGGTATCCTGTGTGGAGGTATCAGTCCTTCCCAGCTGGGTCCTGGGCTTACCTTCACCTTTTTTTTGCAGCTGCATCACTTCAGTCATCTTTATTGGCCTGTGATTAATTAGAAACTCCCTCCCACCCTGTTTTTTCCTTTCTCTGTCACTTCCAGCTGATGAATTTAACATCTCTGCTTTTGCTCCTTACTTAAGGCTCCTTATATTTGTTGGTGGTGCTATGGAAGCCAGCTCAGATTTAAAGGCCCGGTGTGCCGAGGGCTGGAGGGCATTTGCAGCTCTGAGGAGTTTCCAGTCTCAGGCGTAAGCCAGAGTGGGCATGAAGCAGCAAGGGTAAGACTGGGTAAGTTGGTCCGTCAGACTTCTCTGGGCAAAGTCTTTCCAAAATTTTCCTCCTTTTCACCCTGCTGAAGCTGGAGATGTGATTCCTGCAGATTTCCATGACAACACAGTTAAAAACCTCCTTTCCTTGTTGATAACTTACATTTAGCCAACAATCTCAGCTGGGCTAAATATCACGATGCTGCTTGTATTCAGACCAGGGACTTGCACATATACACTTCATTCGATATGAAATTTCTAGTGATTTTATCAAATCCTGGTTGCATATACCCCGAATATTGCTCTACAGAACCACACGTACCGAAACATGAGATAGCTGGAGGGATGGCACCAGCATACCCGCGTACTGAAGGATGAGGAAACAGAAGTTCGTGCAAGACAGCAGCCTCCGTGCTTGCTTTTCTGCTGCGTGTGCAGCAGAGGGAGCACAAAGTAACCGGCAGATGGTGGGAGCCCGGCCCTGGGGGGGTAGCCTCGGGGCAGGGCTGCTGGCGGCGAAGATTAGGAAGAGGAAAGGGGATGAACAATAGGTAACGTCAGAAAACCATAGTTTTTATGTACTTGAAAAACCGCCTAACACCTGGAGAGAAATACGGTTTAGCCAGATAGAGCTGACTGCAGTACAATAAAAAGAACAGTTGTGTTTCAAACTTACAGAAAATTGCCGTACTGCAGAATCTAATCCCCTCCAAACTATCCCTACCTATTTGCACAGGTCTGTTCTCATTGGTAATGTATTGGAAATTATGCTGACACTGTCCAAAGGGTGTTTTGAGTGTAAGTAGGAATATGCTGCAGTGAATGGTTTTAAATTCCTCTAGGGCTATATTCCTGCTGGTGAGCTGTGGTTACGTCTAAGGATGCCTGGCTTTCCCCTGATCCTTCAGGAGGTGCCTGCTCTGCAGACGTTCAGGGTGACTCTTGAAGAAAAGCAACCCCTTGTCCCTGCTGCTGATTTCCACCTCCTCTCTGGCTGTGATGCTTGTAAGCCACATCGTCAACTGAGACTGGCTGAAAAGTAGCCCAACAAAAATAAAAAAATCATCATCTTTCAGCTGGATCAATTTCACAGCTTGGTTCACCATAGAACTGCACAGATGCTGTCATGCCATAGGCACATACATGAAGGAGGAACAAGAAACACAGGATGGAGAGGGGGATGTGGCTGTTACCTCTGGTTTAAATGTACAGCAAACCCTGGGCCAAGTGCCTTTTACCAAGATGGTGCTGAGCAGAGCTTGTTCTGAATTAGAATTTATCCCCCCAAAATGTTATCCTCCCTGCAAAGATGAAGTCCGTGTTCAGCAGTTTCCCACAATGCAGGAGAAATATAGTTTAGAAAGAAATCTTTTTGTTTCGAAGTCTTCCAAAGGAAATTGAGCCCAGACCTCCACCTCACAGGGCTGAGGGATGTGACTACTTAGCCAGCACTGTAGGACCAAGGCCAGACCTCTTGCATCACAGGACCCTGGAAAACCTGAGAGGAGAGCTAATTCACCATTTAGCTAAAAGAAAAAAGCTACTAAATAAAGGGAGACGGTCAAGAGGAATTAGGGAATTAGGTTTGTCAGTGAAGCAGAGCAGGCAGCTGTGCAGTGGAAAAGCATCATGGTCTGAGAGAAGTGCAAGGAAGAAAGCACTTTCTTGAGGTCCTTGTTAAGGGGCAGTGGAGTTTGATGAAGGTGGTTTAGGAGGTGGGACATGCTGTTGATGTCCTGCTGGGTGCTAGAGACAATAGGAAGTGGTGACACTGAGTTAAGGACTTGCCACAGAAGAATGAGGAATTTCAAGTCATGTTCTTGAAGAATTGTACAAAAGTTGGCAAAAAGGAGAAAGGTGAAGTACAATAAAGCAATTAGGTGGAGTGTCAGAATGGAGAAAAATAATTTTTCTTTAGTTGGAGGGCTATAATGGAGAAGAAATCTGAAAGATGAAGTTTTTCATGACTCTCAAGGAGGGAGAAAAAGTCTGTATTCCTTTATTGTTTCCTTGGTTGCAGGTGTGAATTTTCAAAGTCGTCTAAGACAGTGGAGTATACAGATTACATTAAGATTAAAAAAAACCTAAATACTTACTGGCATCATCAGGTCCCTTTGGAAAGCCTCACTGGCTGCAAAATGTGTGTGTTGTATCTGCACTTGCCTATAATGAGCTATTTACCAATGCAACAAAATAAGCCACACTGCGTGTGTCACACAGGCAGACCAATGTTTCAGGCTGCTGTTATTAATATCTGTCCTACATGGGCATGGGTAGCAGTCAGGTGGCTGAATTTTATGTTTAGGGAAATCAGTCTGTGCGAGATGAGCACAAATAAAACATGGATTTGAAAAATGTGGAATTATTTCCTGCTACAGAACATTGGGAGCCCTCAGATCCTGTGAAAATCCTTTTCAGATCACCGTTCCTTGTGATATCCAAGAGTGAGACCAGAGTGATGCCTCTGTTATTTAAATGCCTGCTGCTCTCTAGAGAGAGAAAACGTTTGCGGTACAAGAATGTGTCATGGATCCTCTTTTCTTTGTCCACATTCCTGGGTGCAATATTTTTGCACTTTGAAACAATGAAAGTTCACAACAGAAATGTTCAATTAACTGTTAAACACTCTCATCAATTCAGGGATCATTTCCAAATCTGATGGATGAGTTCAAAATATTCAATTCATTCTAACCATCAGGCGGAAAAACAGTCAAACTCCTGAGGAGAAAAGAGCAGATAAATGCTGAAATGAACTTGCATATCTTTAAGAGGTATGGTGCACTGGAGACATTGAGTTATGAGCATGAAAACTTCCCAAGTGTGTACTGTAAGCAGAATAATAATGGGCAATGTCTCAAGCTAAGTGTTTTCTTTCTCTGACTTCATTTTAATCCAGGTCTAAAAGGCATGGCATTTGTGCTTGTGTACACGTGGAGAGAATCTCATACCATCCACTATTCAATTATTTTGCATGACAGTAAATAAAAAAAGGAAAATACTACTAAAAATATAAAGTTAAAAAGTATGCAAATATTAAAGTCCAAGAGGAAAAACTGAAAGAGGACTTCATGAATTCTTGGCTAAGTGAGTAATTTTTAGAACTCTCAAAAAAATTGCCATTTTTAAGTTACTTTATTTGGATAGTGAGGATATATTTTGGATTTTTAATCAGTTCTGTTTCTAACAGATGCATCCAATGGATTCATGGTGCAGAAACTTTTGAGAGAGTTTTGAATCAATGCAACATGTAAGCCACTGAAAAATGGGTAGAAACAAATTTCCTGCTTTAAAACAATATGATTCTGTTTTGTATACGTAGTGCTCTTAAATTCACAGATTCTGTATTTTATTAAAAATAGGTTATGTAACATGAAAGAACATGTTGGAGTGTATTTCACTGAATCCCATTACAGTTTCCTGTAATTCTGTATTGTGTATTAACACACTCAATTACACTTCCACTAGATTTTCAGACTCTGATTCCATTGGCTTCCATTCAAAACTGCATTGTGAATATGATGAGCTATGAATTATTAAAAAAACCCAACAAAGCCAACAGTAGGTGCACTGATAGCAATGGAACAGTCTTATTGCCTGATAATATCCATACTGTTACTTTTCAGAATAGCCGGAGTTTCCATAGCTGGACTGTTTCCATTGTTATGGAGTGATGTGATGCACGGCATAAGTGATCTACTCAAGACAGAATAGAGGTCAGTGTGTTTGTTTAAACAATCATTTTAATAGTAATAATTTTAATTAAAAAATTTATCATAGTTGCTGAATGCATTCCCATGAAAATGGTGTTCATACTATGCTTGTGTTTATATAGAAAAGGTCCGGAATCTGGAAGAAAAGGAAGAGTTATTCTTCCCATTTTGTGGGAGAATCCTATCATTAAGATACCAAGTGACATAACCAGGTTGACTTGGGAGGCTGGTAAAGGAACTATGAACTGAGCCAAACTTAGAAAGTCTTGGGGTGCAGTTCCATAATGCAGCTGAGCTACCAAAACTGTAGCTCCAACTGAAAAGGGAGATCTCATCTCCCCTCATCCATTCCGTTCTGCCAGTGCTGGTTCTTGTCTGACCATTCACTGAGCCACTTCAGGGGGTCCTTAACAAGCGAAAAAAACAACCCACCCTCACTCTTAGGAGCAGGAGAAAGGAGAAGGGGAACGCCTCTGGGTTCTCCTCACTTTCTCTTGCTGTGTCTTTTTGGGTTACTGCAAGGATCTGATAATGTTGTGTGAGCCCGTATCAACACCATAATCCCAGGGCAGCAGAGGTTTGAGCATTGAAAAGGGATCCTGCCCTCCTTTCCACCACCACTACTCTCCCTGTTCTGGTCTGTTAGGGCCTGGCACGCTTCCAGCATGGCTGCTTGGATTTCACTGTTAGATCCATATAATATGCCAACAGCGAAACGCAGACTGGGTTTCTCCTTGCCAGCTAGGTACTGTAAAATAAGTGAATTGTGGGTACATGGAAGTAACTGAAGCTGGCAGAAAGTGTCATTTGTATGGTATATATGTATCACTTCCTATCACTTGTCAACTCTATAAAATAACAAACTTCATTAGTTGACCCAAATGTAAGTACTAAAAATAAACACATCAGTAACACTTTGCTTGGTCTTTACAAAACATAAATCTTCTGTTATTTACAGAGCCTGATTTTTCCATTTCCCTTAATTACGCTAACCTTTCTTTATTGGCCCGCTTATTAGTAACACTTGCTTTTGGGAGATTGTAATGTTGCTGAAAGCACACAAAATACAATTCCTCTAGCCATTAATCCTTGTCTTGATGCTACCTCCACAGTACAATGCCTCTCTCTTCTACCCCTGGCTTTTTTTCTTTTGCTTTTTCTTTCTTTTTTTTATCCCCTCTGTTTACCCCAATGCAGCCACTCCATGAAGTAATCCCTTTTGTGGCAAGCTTGCTGCAAACTAACTCCTATTTACACTGGCTGCAATTTTCAATTAAAGACAAGAACTTAAGTTTAGCGGAGGGTCCTATAGAAGCTGCGGAGTCCAGCATTTGGGACTTAGATTTGCTTTCCCAGCTTGAGACTTTGAAGTTGGGAAGCATGAGAGAGTGGCTGGATGAGGTGGTAAAGTCTTTCAGATAAGGGCTTTAAAGCAGAAAACATGTTAACCCAAGGGCTTTGAGATTAGGGAAAAACAAAAGGTAGGAAAACAAATCTCGTGCAGAAATGATGTTATGGGCCTTGTACCTAGAAAGATGATTTAAGGCAAACAAGTTGCTGAATTACCCTTTGTACAGTATAATAATATTAGCGACATAAAAACTGGACTTTTTTTAAAGAATATCTCTAAGGTTTCCAGTCTAAACCAATTAGGCTTTAAGCAGAAGACTGTGAAATGCCACTTAGCATCCTGGTTTTAAGCTTATAAAAACCAACTGTGGTAAGAAGAGTAAGAAGGAACTCTAAGCTTTTTGTTTTGCTAAATAAGCAAGCCACACGAGAAATTATAATCAGGCAAAGAGAAGAATTTCAGTATATAAAACAATTCCCCTTACAGTTTCTCATTTAACTCTATGTATATTGGACTAGTTTAGTAGACTACAAATTAATTTTTTATTTAAAAATTTACATGTATACATGTACCATTTATTTTGTCTGTACCTATCACACTATGTCATAAAAAAAAAAAAATCATCCAAGATTTTCTGGCTACATGAAGGCATATGTGTCTTATAGTGGACAGGAAAAAGTCCTGAGTATTTTTGATCCTGTCAGCCCCCTCTGTTACAGATATGCACAGCCGTAGAACAGCCATACCTAAACTAAACTTTTTTCAATTTCTCTGTCAGCTAATCAAACTTAAAAAAATGTACACATTGTCTGCTAATTTAATAAGAATTAAATCATGTAATAACCAGTGGATAAAAATGATAGTAGTACACAGATTCAGTGCTCTACTTGCTTAAAAATTTTTATCATTATTTTGAAGCATCCAAGAAAAACGGGGTCTGAAAAGACTTAAATCTAAATTAGCTTAACTACTTTTGACAAGTTTACACATGGGAGACATCTAGACTGTGTGTACTACTTGCTACTTTAAGTTTCATCCTGGCTTTCTGTTTCAAAGATTCCAGCCAAAGTTAAATCAACCCACCCTTTGCTGATTTCCAACGTTAGACATGTCCCCAACTTTTTTTTTTTTTAACCTTGCTTTCAGACTGACTTTCTTCCAATTGAAATTCAGTCCCTGAATGGTTGTTTTTTTCCTTGCTTCTAAACGTTGATAAAAAAGGGTTTTCTTCACTCCCTCAATTTGATGTGACAGGGCCCTGACATGAATAATGGACGTGTTTCTTTCACAGGCAAATCAACTTAATTTAGCATGCTTTTATACTTTCAATAGCAAAGCCACAAGCCTGTAAATTCCATGAGATCCTTTAGGTTTGCAGAAATCTTTAGAATTAGCAGAAAACGTATAAAGTAAACAGCACTTATTTTGTCAAAATACTTGAATAACTTTTATGCAGGAGTTAGAGATGAATATATCACTTCCTAATCAGATTGTGATTTACATGCAGTTGAGGATGGGCTGCCTAGGCTCAGCCTGCTCTTTTGCTAAGGGAGAAAAGAGGGGTAGGAGGAATAAATCGTCACAAACATTAAACAGAACTAAAATCCCAAACTCTCTTCTGAAGCTGAAGGAAAGAAGTGGAATTAGAAGAAGAGGTTTATGCAATAGAGGCTACATTAGGACAACCCCATTCTGTGCCCATCTCCCTGGACAATCACACTTGGAGGAGCTGCTGCTTTGCACAGGGTCCTGCTGCCCAAGCAATGAGAAGAGAAAATATTATTTACTATCTACACAGGAGTGTAAGCAACCAAAACAATACGCCAGCTTTAGGAAAAAAACCTGCATATGCACAGCCATGTGCACGGTAGGTATTGTTTTAGAGAGGTCAAACTTAGTGCCCTGTCTAGCTATGATGTCACTGTTTTAAGAGTAGCAGCTCCATCTCTGTCTACACCATGCTGGAAAAGGTGCATTAATGAGATGCTATAAGATTTGCTTTATGTTGAACATGCAGCAGATCTCCTCTCTGAAGCTTCAGAGAGCAACTTTAGATTCCTCCTTGGTTGTGTGGTTTCAGGATGTACCAGAACAGACTGGTACCTCCCTTTTGACCTACTATAAATCTTATGCGAAGCCAACAACTGCAGGGGTGAGCTCTGCTCTTTTCCCCCACAGAACTCCAAGGAGAGGAAATTAGGGTAACTTTCTCAGCTTGCCCTTTTCACCATTAAGACTCATCTCCCAGGATTCTGCTAGCAGAAACCAGCCTGGTAACACTATCAAAGGAAAATAGAGGTTAATTCTACTGTCATTACTTATTATCATAACATCAAGAAGCTGTAACAGCTCTTTCATTAAAATATACTGATAGTGTCAATAATGTATCAGTGAATAGTAAATAGGTTAGTTTGAGAGGTACAAACTCCATTGCCAAAATCATTCTGTTTGTATAGCAAACTGTTAAAAAAAATCCTTCCCTTTCTTTGTAGTATTAAATAAATAAAATAGAAACTAGTTTAAATAAGAATCTTCTCAAATGAAATGCTACTTGACTCAAAGCCATCAGTCTGAGTAGGAGAAAAACGGCCCATACAGATGCTCTGCTGCATTCAGCCTTGCTTCGCTGGATGAAATCAAGTTCCTTGGCTAACGGGATCCCACATACCTCCAGGTCTGTCTGTAATAAGTAGTTAATCAGCCAATTAGGGGAACCAACAATTACAAATTGGGAAGAAGAGAAAAAGGAAAGAAGAAGTGGGAACGAGTCAAGGTAGGCTGTAATCTCTTTTAAAAGGTTTCTAACATTAACTCCTACAGAATTACGTTCTACCGTATCTTGACTGATTTGTTTTCCCCCTTACTCCCCCTTCCTCTTTTCCTACTCGTTGGGTCAGTTAATTGGCTGATTAACTAGCAATTACCTCTGGGACCAGCTCTATATAGGGTCTCTTTTAATCTAGAATTTTATTGACAAAGGCACCAGAGCAAATTCATCTCTGGTGTAAGCTTGTCGAAGTGAATGGGCTGACACCCAGGACAAAGTTGATCCATTGTATCACAGGCACTGTGTTTTTAAAGTGTTTGATTAACTCAGGACTTTTAAAATTACATTCCTTTTCTGCAAAATCTGTTCATTTTGGTTAGAAGAGGGAATAAGAGCTTGCGAGGGAAGTCAGTCAGATGGCTGATAACTGTCTGGAGCAGCAATATCTTCCAGCTACTGTGTCGGTGTAATGATATAACGGCTAAACAGGGTGACACCTCTCTTCTCTCTCAGCCTGGCACTGTTGCAGTCTTGCTGGCATGGACTTTTTACTTAGCACTGTCCATAATGATTACTTGGCCTAAATTCTAATTCTTATCCCAGAGGGTAGGGGATGGCCCTTATCTTTGGCCACTAAGGCTGGTATGTGCCTTGACTTCCCCAGCTAGGGAAAGGTGTGCCTAACAGTAATTGGTGACTCAGTATAGTGCAGCTCAGCTGTACCTGGTCCCCTCCCAGTCCCTTTTTGGGCCATCTTTTACATGGCTTTCCCACTCCTTGCTCCCAGGACTTCTGCTCGCTTCCTGCAGCCCCATGAAGGGTATTTTGTGGTAATCGAACCCAGTGCATTTACTGCAGTGATCTAAGCATCAGAAAACTTAAATGGGACGCTGCAAATATAAATCCTTTGTTCTTGCATGTGCCTGTGTTGTCTGGAGAGTGGGAAGACCGACTGCTCCTGCTGTTTCCCCAGGCTGCTCTGCTGGCGAAGGAAATGCTAAAGGGGATGGAACTTACACACAGTTACCAGGCGGTAGGGAAAGCACAATACAGGAGGGGATGGAGATCCTGTTTTGGGAGAACTCGAACCAAAGAGCCAACTCTGAACATTGGAGCCAAAAGGCAGAGGATCAGATTATCGAGGGATCTGGCAAATTCCCTAGAACACTGGGACCTGGCAGGAACACATCCCTTCCCGCATGAAAGGGGCTCTGTATTTTACAGTTTCAAACAGCGTATGAGTTAAAGATAGGCTAGCCTGGGAAGAGAACAACTTAAAGACAAGTAATATGGCTTATCTATTGGGGTGGAGAAAGGAAGAAACAATGTCTTTTTCCCATGACATAAAATCCTGCTGCTGGGTGTTATTCTCTAGGCAGGCAGATGGGACAGTAACAGTTTTAGCAGCAGATCTGTAGCTGCCATCCCATTTGTGGTGCTTCAAACGCTGCAAGGAACAGTGCAGGTGGGGCAAAGTGGTTTTGCAAATTTAGAGACAAAAGCCAGAGACACTAGTCATAAAAACGACAGTGGATATTTTATAGAGGTGGAGGGACAGAGGTGGGAGATATGATTGCATCCTGCACAACTGCAGCTGTCCAGCTGCCCAGAATCTGTGTGCAGTGGTGGCATTTTCCATAACCAGCTCTGCCAGCTGGAAATGTCACCATTTCTATCCAGAGGTCATCTCTGCATGGGAGTCACTCCCAGTCCTGTGGTGAGGGCATAATGTGAGTGTTTTCTTGCTGCAGACAAAATTTTTAACCCACGGTAACTTGCTAAAAAGTTAAGCCATCCAGGCTTTGTCTCGAGCAGTCTGAGGGCACTCAGAGAAGCCATCCCACAAAGCAGGCAAGCAGCTGGACAGTGGCAACAGCTGCCTGCAGAGCAGACATCTGCCTGTATCTTCAAGGGCTAAAAAAAGACCAGGGGGTGGTAGCTGCTTCAGTGCAGCATAAGTAGGGGTAAAATTTCCAGAGGATATTATTAATGACTAGGATTTCACCTTTCTAGCCAAATCAGCTTGGCTTTTTCATGGAGATCTTGAGTTCAAAGGACTGTTGTCTCACAGACCGAAGTGTGTCTGTGGTAGAAATGCCACCAGAGAGAGCTGCTCCTGACAGCGGGTGAGTATGGCACTGCTGGGTAAACTGGAGCTGTTCTGCTTCTGTACAAAACTATTCCGAGTAGGCATTTGGCCTATAAGTTTTACAGGTCCCTAAATAATGCTGGCATTTTTGAAAAAGCCAAGTCCTTCCTCTTTCAAACTTCTGCACTGCAGTGTATGTGAAATGAGAGGAGATTTGGGCTGGAAAAGCAAAGAAAAAGAGGGGAAGATCCCTTCTTTTTTTCAGAGTGAAAACATGCTATCTGGTTCAGGGAGCAGCTGAAAAAAAAGCAGTGGGAGAACAGTCTTATAATTGGTATCCCTGCAAAAGAGACTTGCTTTGCTGAAAAAAATCTGTTATAGTGATAAGAAATTTGTAATACAATCACAGGATCTGAGGGATGTGGGTATCAGAGGGAGATACTAGCTTTGAGTGTTGTTGTACTAAGTTAAATCCCACAAGATATTTTTGAGTCTGAGGAAACATCTGATACCTGGTTTACATGTTTATTAGAGGATAATACATCTGCAGTATCATAAAAGTGATAAAACATGTTCCTCAGATCTGGACAAAGCCAGCACAGACTTGTCACTTTGGTGGTCACAATTCTGGATTCCCTGGAACACAGCTCATCCTAAACCTAGCCTTTTAGCAGTGTTATGAAGGGGCTTATTGGAGAACTTACCCAGAAACCATGTGAATTACTACAAAACATTCCTGTCTTTGCAGCTTTGAATAGTCCTTAATGCTAAAGTGTTTGGAAGCCTCAGATTAAAGGTAGATATTCCTCAGATGCCAAGATTTACTATATATGGCATATCAGCTGCACTGAGACAGGAGGCCAAACAAAATTATCTTTATAATTGTTTTAAAGCAATGTATATCACACTTATAAATTAAGATCCAAATTTACAGACAGAAGCAATAATACTATTACTGAGCATGAATGGAGAAAATAAGTGCATGCAGTAAGAGAGTCAGGACTGAATTAGTGTCTCTGATCCATTTAATCAGTGAATGTACTCCTAGGATCAAGTCCTCCAGGAATACCTTAGGTGAGCAATGCGCCTGTGCAAGATCAAGCTTCGGTAGGAGCAGGTGCTTCTTCAGTCTGTCTACCTCCACCTGTGCTCTTTCCACAAACCGTTAGCAGAGGTTTTCAGCCATGGCAGAGAATATGAAGGGAATGAATGGCAGGTCCAGGAACTTATCCCAAGACCTGATAAAATCAACAGTTTTTCCTATAGGCTAGAAAAGTGCTTTACATCCTAAGCCTGTTGCGGTCTATAAGGGAAGAGGTGGGTGCTATGCTGGGCCGTGCACTTAAACATTGCAAGTCTTCTGTCCTTGTAAAGGGAAGGAGAGAAACAGGGATTTTGTGTAAATTGCTTAGTAGAAGACAACCTGAAGAAGGAACTGTTACTCTTCTGTAGCTAAGAAGGACACCAGTTAGGGACTTTCACGTCTAGGAAAATGCATCTGTTAGAAGTGATAAAGAAAAAGTTATTTATTACAGCTTTTGAAACTCTTCTTGTCATAAACTAGACAACTGTCATAATCATGGTGAAAAGGTGTGGTTAGTGTGTTTTTTGAGGTTTGCTTTAGAAATAAGGACGTGGTTGCAGTATGTAAAACTAAAAGGAGAATTCTTTGTTTATCCTATTCTAATTTCCTACTCATCTGATGTCTCTTAATGTTGTGCTGCCTTCAGTAGTCTCTTGTATGATGGGGGAGAGGGAGGATAGGCTTTAACAGGTGCTAGTCTCCTATACCTGCGTGGTGTCAGCAGCTAGGTGCTTGGGTGAAAGCAGCTTGTTTTCAAAGGTGTGGAATGGCAGGTTGTCTTTCAGTTCTTGACCAGTATTCAGACAGCTGTTGTTCACTGCTAAATATGGATTAGAGATGTAAAGAGAAACAGCTTAAACAATGAGCCCATCATAACAGAAGTAAAAACACTACAAAACAGGACAATAGGAAAAGAACTGACTACTTTTTGGTTAATCAATTGGTTCACCCTTTTGGCCATGCACTGTGCCTCTGCCCCGCGTCCCTTCTCGCCAGGATGCTTTCCCCTACCACTGATGCCAAAGGCAACCACAATAATACAAACGAGATCAGAGCAACGATAAACTGTCACCTTTAAAAAAATTAAAAATACAAAAATCCAGTTCTCCTGTTTTCCTTCTCATGCCCCCATGCATCATTGTACAGGCTCTGAAGAGACAAGCCCACTATTACAATGTTGTCAGGGCCCTGCTAGTTTTCTAGTTCAAATCCTTGTTCATGCTGTTTGCTAAGTACTTGTTCACTGTGACAGCTTTCAGCAAAACAGAACACACTGAATGCTTCTTTCCAAACAGCCCTGTCCTGCTGGGCTTCAAGTGAAACAAGCCCTTCAGACTCCATCATGTGAACTTTTCATAAGGAACAATCTCCTTTAGACAATTCCTTTCAGAGATACTATCCGTGAAACTGGGACTTGGGGATGAGGTGACATCACAGCCTTCTTCCTCTGGCCAGGGTCATGGCCACCAAAGTTGTATTTGTCAGGAGGCCTCCACATGGCATGGTGCATGATTTCCTTAATTACCTAATGTTTCGCCATTAAAAAAAAAAATCTACAACAACTTTAAAGTGTATTTTAGTACATTTTCTGTTGAAAGAATAGCAAATGGTTTTGTGCAGACAGTCAAATCCTGGGTTGTAAAAATCAGAAATAATTGCTGAAAACACAACTCATGCATAGTTAAATCTTAAAGGCAGGTGTGCCAGAGCTTGTGGACCAAAACTGAGAAAGATCATTGCTAGAAATACCTTGTTGGTGTCTGTACCTTGTGCCATTCCCCTCTGGCTCACCTGCCCGTGCTCTTCTCGGTGGCAGTCCTGCACAGAAACAAACAGGAGGTTTGATGAACAAGCCAAGGTGTATATCCTCTTACCACTGAGCTAGCAAGTAAATGGGGCAAAAAGGCCTGGGTTAGAGAGTCTGGGAGTGTGCAAAATGTGTGCACTCCAGCAGTGAGAACTTAGCCCCCTGGGTCTCTTCCCACCTCATTGCTGAGAATAGACCTTAGAAAAGTACCACCACCATGTGGAAGTTGAATTGATGACCCATGAAAGCTGTCCCAACCCAACTGACCACCATCCCAAGTATCTCCCATGCATGGTCAGGGAAGAAATAGTAATGTGATAAAAGCACAAGAGAAACACCGTGGAGAAAACTGATGGGAAAGAAAGATTGCAGGTGTGTGATTTGATGCAGAAAATGGTCTTTCTGGTAGTGGTGTGTCCCATTGATATGGGAATGTAGCATTTGTGTGATTTTGTGCTTTTTACTGTTCTTGGTTTGGTAAGTTAATATACGAAAAAGATATCTCATGAGTGATGTGGTATTTTGTACTGTATTTTCTTTTTTACTTGTGTGTTGTATTATAGAACTGTTCTTCTGCACTCCTTTACAAAGAAGAAGATAACCTCCAAATGCATTAAGAAGGCATTGACCTTAAATAACTTAAACCAAAACTTAAACCAAAAAGAAGTCCTTCAACCCTAAGTGGTGTTTGGTCCTTCATGAAAACATGCTAATAGCATGTTAGCTGCCTATTGGTGAAATTTGTAACTGAAAACATTTTGTTTATCCACCTTCCACGATGAAACGTATCCCAGTTATGAGCTCCAGAATGTGCAGTTTTCTTAACACAGTTGTATATGATGTTTTCTAATAATGGATACAAAGGTTACCAGTTCAGAGGGAAAGGAGTCTGGTGTGCATGGGAATTATTCATAAGGCATCATTCTAAAATCCCAACCTAAACTTCGCATTTTCATCACAGGTTGCTCCTGTGCCACAACCAGAATCATATGAAGTAGGTGACAGCTTTGGAGGGTAGCTGTATGGACTCCATGTGAGCAGTGCATTTGTGGTTTGACAATGCAGATGAGCCAAACTAAGAGCTGCCTGTTGCCCGAAGGATTGTAGTCTTGCTGCTTGCCTTGCACTGCTACTGCCACTCCTCTGAAACTAGCAAAACTCCTAGCCAGAGAAAAAATTATGGGATAATGCTCAGAAAGACTACAGAACAAGATGTATTAGAGCACTGTATTCACAACGCTGCACAAAGTTGACACAGCGAAGAGGAGACCAAAGGAAGCAGTAACCCAAGACTGCACAGGGTTTGCCCAGGCTCTCAGGTTATCTCTGAAAGTTGCGGATCTCAGATGGTATTTCTTCCCTCTGTGCTTCTATAAATCTTAGTTTCCAAGCAAGATTTTATTTATCTAGCTGACAGAGTCATTCTGTGGGCCAAAGCTAAAGAACAAGTGATTTACATAAAAATTTGTTCTACAACATGTGTGCTCTTTGGAATATTTTCTGTGCCATATTTGGATGAAATTCATTGAATAGACTGAAAAAACTTTTGCGCTCTTAAGTGCAAAAGTAACAATTTGTTTTTTTCTTTCTGACGACTTATAAATTTTCATCCATTTTCAGTCAGATCAGGGAACAGCACTCATCTGTGTGAATCTGGCCAATAATTCAGGATTTTGGAACACCTGCTACGAAGAGGCCAGGATAACTAGCCTGAGACAATGACAGGAGATAAACCTCACAATATTCAGCAATGACTTCTCTTTGGGAAAGCCCACAGTGTAGGCTTACAGATTTTGTGGATATGGGGACAGGCAAACACTTGCTATCCTATGGTATTCCCACATCGCTCCTTTTATTTCCTTTCCTAAGGGAGCTGGGCTGCTCCAGCTACTCTCTGTACTGACATTATCCCTTACCTCCCAGTTCCAGCAGCACAGATGGAAGCACCTCCATCCAGGACACAGAGTTTGCTAACCAGCATATCCTCCCTGCTAGCAATGTATCCATAAGCCTTGCCAGATAGAAATCCCAATAAAGACATCACTGGAAGATTAGAAAAATTAGTAGGTGACACAAAGGCAGGCATCTCTTGCGCACCACCTCCATTTTCTCTTTACCGTCAAGGGGCTTCTGTTGGCTTGAACCACTTCAATGCCTTGAAGTTGAAGGAGCAATTGGGATAGTGGCAACTTCTTTTTAAGATCATAGAGTTTAACTTCTGCTATGAGTAGTAGAGCTGAACTAACCAAAGCAGCA
Organism: Aviceda cuculoides; assembly: GCA_035590195.1. NCBI lineage: Eukaryota > Metazoa > Chordata > Aves > Accipitriformes > Accipitridae > Aviceda > Aviceda cuculoides. Next base: position 12,120,852 of record JAVJGG010000039.1, read on the forward strand.
TCCTGGATCACCGGCAGTGGTCCAGGGCTCTTTTAGCTGTGCAGAAATAACTAAGAGTGTGCAACACTAAAGCATATGTCTGTCTTTTTATTCCACATGCTTCTAATGAGAAATAATGAGAAATACTCATAACCACTAGAAGTTATGGCACTGGCCTTCTTATGCATTTTGCCTGCAGGGTTCTAGATCAAGTTACTAAAAAATTGGAGCAGGCTTGGTGTAATTCCATAAGTTATTCACACTCCTGTGTAAATTTGTGCACACGTGGAGTTATCCTATTGCAATTGTTGTGGAAGCTATTCTTCTTTCTAGCTGCATCCTACCTTAATGAGAAATCACTTCCATGAGCAATTTCACAGGTATTTCTACACCCAAATAAAGAAGGAAACTTTGAGGCCAAATTTTAAAGATGCTGAACAGATAATAGCTCTGCTACATTTCAGTGGGAGATGTAATTGGTCACTACTTGTGATTCTCTCATTGGTATGGAAAAGGGAGACCATCTTCATGCTCAAGTGTTTATGTCTGTTTCTTTTCACAACTTGGGGCCACAATGCTGTGTATTTCCCATTGGGGGCACCGGGAGTTTTTCCTACACCATAATTTTAGATATTAAAGTCATCTTAGCAACAGTCAGTGACTAATCATTAATCCTGCTAAAGAAAACAAACAAACAAACAAAACAGCAGAGGGAAAAGACCTCTGGAGAGTCCCAGAATATTTACAAATCAGTTTGCTATAATGTTGTTTTAAATGTAATCACATGAAATCATACTTGACATTAGTAATATTGCTTTAATCTGGTTTGCCTTAAAATGCTCATCATATCCCATGCTGTCTAGTTCACATTCACCTGGAATAGCCAGTGATAAACAACGAATTTCAGGGTCAGCCAGGTGTGGAAGTTAGTCACACGACTTAGCCTGTGTAACCTGTGGCTGTATTTTACAGGGCCTCATAAATAACAACCAGCTTTTGCCTGTTCTTTGTCCTTTAAGTTCATGTAAGACCTTACATATACATGCGGAGGAAAGGAGAGCAAGAAGAGGAATGTACTGCAGATGGGAGAGCTTGAACATGGAGTTATCTACAGTCATGCATTGCATTTGTTTATGCCGCGTAGTGGAACATAACTTCCGTGCTTAACTATTTTTCTTTAAAAGTGCGTATCACAGATTTCAAGTACAGGCTGTAATAAACACAAACAAGTGTTGTATTCATTCAGCTGTGGGTTTCTCCCGTTCACTCCTCTGCATTCTCTCATCACTCTCAAAAATGAGAAATGCACGTTTCCAAGTGGGGGGATGAGGGGGCACCAGGATTGAGCTTTTTTCTATGCAACCCTTGCTTTTTCATGATTCATTAAACCCTTTCTCCCTCGCGTGTAATTGGACCCCTCTCATTTACATGCATGAGAGATCCATAATTCTGAGAGAGGTACTGTGGTCTAAAAAAAACAAAAAAAAAAAAAAAAAAAGAGGAGACGGTCCTTGGGCCAGGGTGCAGGAGACACGGGAAAACTTGGCAAGAGCGACTCGCGTAGCGGCTTTGCATCTCTGGAGCAAGCGAGCTGGTCCCGCTGCGCAGTGCCGGTGCTGTGGGGGAAGTGAGCTGCTGCTGAGAAAGCTTGGGGCTGCCTTGGGTGACCCCGGGGCTGGGGCTTACTTCAAAACCAATCCTTGCAGTGACCTCAGCTCCCCAGAGAAGTGCTGCTCTGTGTCTGAGGCAGCAAAGAGCTCGACTGCCTGGGATCCTCTGCACGTTGGCACCTGATTCATTTATTAATTATTGCTGATAGAGCATTCTCTACGGTGCATCCTCCAGGGCTTAAATCCCAGCCACTGAAGCTGGACTGGAGGTTTTAGGGAGGTGGAAGGGAAGAGACTCTGCTTCTCCCTTCACCTGCACTATGGAAAATAACTTCATACCCAGTGGATTTTTCCTTGCAAGACAATGTCAGATGTTTAATAGCCTTGTTCTTCCTGTTCATCGTGGAGAAAAGTCTCCAGCCAGAAGGTGAAATATTTTAGTTGGCTTTTACTCACTCAGTTAAATTTCTACTTATAAAACTGCATCCCATACTTAGTAGAAACTGCCCCCCTCTTCCCTTGCACAGGCTCTGTTTAGCTCATCTTTATGCAGCTTTTAAAGTTGTTGTGCCCATGCTGAGTTATGTTAAAAAAAGCTCTAACATCATGTGTCCCACTAGTAACTCCTGATTTATCAGTAAGATGAAAATATAATCAAGCTCATTATGATCTAGATACTGAATAACAAAGCTTATTTTTTAAGCTGTGGTTTTGACTACATAATGCGTAGGCCAGCCTGTCTGTGTGTGGGTCAAGCAAAAAAATTAGGCCCCGGTACCTGCCCTGCAGGAGAAGAACTGCTGCCTCTCTAGGAATACCTGCTCTGTCCTGCCCAGGCAGCTCTGCCCGCAGCTGTGCTTTCCAGCACTCCCTCAGGGAGAACAAGCAAGAATTATATTTTTCCTGGTACAATGAACACTAGAGGTGTTTGCTGACTGATACTGTGGGCAAAGTATAAATATCTTCACGTTTCAGGTGAATTTGTTGCAAGAGAATCTGCAGGGTGTGGAGCCTTAGTAATTTACTTCTAGAGACAGCAATTGGCTTTACATGTCTTAAGAGATGATGCTTTATGGTGCTAATAATTTGGTAATTTTCAAACCCTTAACAGAAAAAAAAAAAAAGTGGTATTGCCCTATGGTGTAGCACTTACTTAGGATTGTGTCTATTGTTAAATGTCAAAACCCACATCAGTTTTTTTTTAAATTTATTTTTCTAATTATTTTTTATAAACTAATTGAGTACATGTGGTGGAAGAAAATATTTAAACACTACCAGGGCTAATATTTGTTTGCACATTGTCGATGGGAAAAGTTTTTAAGGAATGAGATAAAAAACCCATACATAAATATATTAATGAGCGTTTCTTCTAAGCTCTTACTTTATATGCTCAAGGCCATCTTTTAGCTTAACTTCTGTTTAAAAAGTTGAAAGAAACTAGGAAATCCCTGCAGAGAACAGCCAGCCACACTTCTGAATTTCAATGTCTCCTTTGATTTTAAATGGTAACGTTGTTGCTTTAATCAGGAGACAATCCTTATATATTAGTTGTACTCGCCTATAATTGTAAGAGCTAAATGATACACAAAACTGGATACACATCTTTGCAGGCCGATTAATGGGGAGGACTGAAAGCAAAAGTAAACACTAACCTTACAAAATAAAAGAAGTTAAAAGATAAGTGTTAAGGACCTTTTTCTTTTTGGAGAATAAAACAAGATTTAGTAGCTTTCCACTTAATTTAAATGAAAAGAATCGCTACCTTACATATTGCAGTGATAATGCGGGGGAGAGCGAAAACAAAACTCTCTTTGTAGCAGTGACACCTCCTATAGTTGTTGTGAAGAAACTTTTCCCCTTGGTATCTACTAACCAATTCTAATTAATGCTGCACATTCCTCCACTGAAATCATTTAATGCATAACAAGGGGGGTTAAAGAGAGAGAGAGAGGGAGGGAGAGAGAGAGAGAAAGAAGAAATTCTCAATGCTGATGATTGCCCTGTTCGAATTATGGGAGTGAAAGCCCGGGCCCCCTAACCTACTGTCTATAAAGCAGAGCTTTGAAAGAGAGCTGCGCCCTACAAAAGCTGTCAATCTCCCTTGCCCCGAAAGCCTGGGTTCACATGGATTCAAGTGACAGCCCTCCTCCCCCGCACACAATACATCAATCTGTCTCTCCCCCGAGCACCCACAGCCCATTGTGCAAGCCGCAGGTGCCTAATATAGCACCCATGGCCGCCCCTCCGGCCCCCCCTGAGAACCGGCCGGACAAAGGGGCCCGGGCAGGCCAGAGGCGGGTGCGCGGCCGCGGGCAGATGGGCAGGGCGCTGCTGCTGGGACGGGGCTGCGACAGGCTCGGCCCTGAACTTTTTCGGGGGGCTGTCTCCGTTTCAGAGCGGCAGCCTCCCCCGCTTCGGCAAACCCGCTCGCCCGCCAGCGGCAAGGGCTGGTGCGGGCTGTTTGGCGCTCGGTTGGCGGCACCTTGAAGAAGGGGGTCTTGCAAGCACGTGGCGACGCTTTCTGGGGTATCAGTAAATACAGAGGCAGCGGCCGCCTCTGCCCGGTGCAGAGATCTGTAAAGGGGCTCTTCTTCCCACCATCCCAATGGGCAAACAAGCCCTGGGGCCATATCTCTTCCGAATTATCTGGCTCTGTTCAGCACAAGGGCAGAGTAGGCACCCAGCTGCCCAGGCGCTGAAGGACGGTGCTGGAGGGCTGTGCTGCTGGCAGCCCTAAAAGCGACTGACTGCCCATTTGATACTGGGTGTTGGCCGGTGAAGGTCTGGCCTGTAACAGTGTCCCAGGCTTTCTGTAAACCAGGAGTAAGCTGCTTTGCCAATTGACGTCTCCGTTGCCTCTGTGTAAAATAGAGTGAAGGTGTTTATTTTCTATCCACTCTTCTCCTTGTTGATAGGAACTGTAAAACTGGGGAGATGGGGATGTCTCTGTGTGACTGTACAATGCCCAACACAGGAGGATATTTCTGCCATAACACAAATTAGTGGCAACAGTAATGTAGACGGTGAAGAAGTCTTGCATCCTATTCCACATTGTGTTAATGCACAGTGATAAAAGTGGCACTGGTTCATCTTCTGCTGCTTTCCATGCCTGAACTGTGAATATTTCCCCCCACCCTGCCCCCTCCTTTAGATCTGCATTATTGAGTCAGGTTTGGAGAATCCAGAGGCTAGCCATGGAGCGTCATGTGTCAGGAAACTGCACAGGGGAACTGGATGTGGAGAAGAGGAAGCTCATCCATGCTCATGCCATTACAAGTGGTGCATAGCTGGCTATTAACGTTAGTTTTTTCCTAGCACTTACAGAACAGGTCTTCTATTCTGATCTTTTTCAGTGGAAGTACATCGCCTGCTCCTGAGTAAACTAAGCAACCTTTTAAGCCCAGAAGTTACTCAATAACCTTGCCTTTTCTGAAGTTAAAATTTGCATGAAATAAGCTTCTGTCAATTCCCTTTTACGTGTATCAAAAACAAGCAAGGAAGCAAACAAAAAATAACAGCACAAGCTTGACTGCTTTAAGTTCCTTCCCAGACCATTTTGTTCTAAAACATCCCAGCAAGTCTCCCTTTCTCATTGCCAGTGACACAGCTCCATTATTTCAGAGCTGCACCCTCCGCTGCAGGCTTTGCTGGGTGGTGGGGACATCCCAGAGCTCAGGAGCATGGCTGCTGTAGCAGCGTGACTCCTGCAGCACTGAGTTGAGTGCAGGCTAATTGCTGAAATATCTCTTTTGCTTTTGGTGAGGCTTTGCTTCAGTGATTGCAAATTAAAGTGACACCACAGTTCAAGTCAGCGCAATGAAATGATGCTTTCACTGCTTTGATCTTGGTCCTTAGATAGATAACTCCTTAAAAATAAAAAAGGAATTGCTGACTAATTTGGTAGTAAGCATCAGTCAGAGTTCAAAAATGTCAAAATGCAGAGCCTGCTTGTAGGTGTGATGATAACATCTGTAGGTGAAGACAGGTAAAAATGTTCTGATTCTCCTGCAGCAGCTAAGTGTGTTCCACTTTGCTAGCTGAAGAGCTACGTTTCAACTTTCAGTTCAGATAGATGTTTTAAAAACACCAGCCAGAGCTGGGGCTGAGAGAAACAGCAGTGCAGCACAGTCCAAGCCAGCCAGGTGAGCCTAGTGCCAAAACTGTTTATTTTGAGGAAAAAAAATCACAGATGTAGGATGCCAGCTCTGTTGCAGCAAAGAAAGAAGCTGAGTGTATGAACAGAAAGAGTTTCATGGCTGTTAACTTGTTCTCAGTTTGGACTGACGGAGTGTCTTTAGGCAGATTTCGAGGCTCCTGCTGAAATATATGACAATAGCAAATACAAACTGGCATTGGCTTGTCTCAGCAATTTCTTATAGCATGAGATCAAATGATCATGTTGTCTGAGACTTATGGTTTTCTTCACTTGCCTTCAAGACTAGATGAGTGGATTATTCAGTGTACCAGAACATGGAAAATCTTAGCCATTTCAAGTTGGGCTTTATCTACAACAGGTTCCTACTGGTGTCAACAGTAAAAATTCTCTAGCATCAAGTGTAGCATGAAATCATTAAATTGGAGACTTACAGCAATTCTCAGCTTCGCTTCTGGGAGTGTTGCTGTCAAGTAGCAGCTTTTGTTTCCTTTTCAGGGCTGAGTCAGCTCCGAAGTACCTTGAATATTCAGTCTTTAATACAGTTCATTAAAGACAGGGATGCCCAACCTTTGCTAGGACAGGGCAACAATGCAAAACAAAAAATTACCTGGGTAGCATCATACTTTGCTTTCCTTCTTAAACTCAGTCTTAACTTCTAAATTCTTGTGGCCACAAATGACATGTAAGTGTTTCCCTGAAGCCAGCATTTCACCAAAGATTTTAGAGAGAGACACCCTTTTGCCTTGAGCAGGGGTTCAACTGGGCAAAAAACCCCTGACATGCTTGACCTCTCTGTAGTGGTTATCTGCACAAGAAGTCAGGGTCTGGCAGTCCTGACTAAACAGTGCTCTGAATCAAGCTTTGTTCTCCTGAACTTAAACACCTTAGCAGAAGTTTAAATCTATTCCGGTACAGGAAAAGGTAGTCTAAATACGTCACCTCTTTTTGAAGGTAGCTGCTATCACTGAACAATAAATAAATAAAAAAAAACCTGGGCTAGCTCTTCAAAAGACCTATCTGCTTTTTTTTTATATAAGCAACACCTTGCACACACATAAGTTAAAAATAAAGGCAACAGCCTGGACACTAAGATGAGCTTAACTCATCTGAAGTACAATTTGCAGTAAGGAGACTGGAACTGAACTATGGAAGTGATTCATTAGCCATATATTCAGCTCCAGCACAGTGTTGCAGACAGTTACACTGGGCCTTAATTGCCTCTGTTAACATCATATTCTAGAGCTCATTAGTGATAAACAATGTGTATTAATATCATTCAGAGAAGAACTAAAGATTAAGGTGGAAATCCATTTGCTGTGATGGCCATTAGTCAATTCAGAGCTGTTGAATGATGCTTGAGAACCTAATATGAATTGGGAGAGTCAATATTTCATCAGGCAGTTCCTCTCATCTTCCTGTGAAAAGTTCTTTGTCTAAAAAAAGTTACTTAATGAAAAGTGCATGCTTGAAAAGGACACATACTAGGTACTGCCCTATTGGTCTCCTCAACAGTTTAAATTATAAAGGCCAGTTTGGGGTCTGATAGAAAAATGTCCACTTTAGGAGGCTTGTGCTGCTTGTCACAGCAGTAAATTTGGCCCAGTGTTGCCAACTTAAGTGTTTTCAAATGTAGAGAATTCTCAGCTTTGGTTCCATTTCCTGGCTCCGGGCAGGTCCCCTTTTTTTTTTTTTTTTGTAAGTGACTATACGCTGGGATTTCTCCAGATGTGTCTGACTTCACAGCACAACTTGTTACTTCTTGTTCTTAATTCATAGTAGGGAGATCCCACAAACAGCCTAGCATGGGATGAACATAAAATGTGCCTGTAGCACAAATAGTCTTGTTCACACTCAGAACCTGTTGTAGAATAAGTTCACCTGCTCCCTCTCCCACACTGTTTTATTTCCCCTGTCTTCCTGAGTGCCAGCAAATGTCCATTTCTCTTTATCACTTTGCTTTGAATGGCTTTTTCGTTAGGATGCAGAAGACCCACATTGCTGTTAGCCTGTGTAATCTGAGAAACAGACACGGCACAGGTGACACAAAGACACAAGCAGCAGCTTCAGTCCTGCAGTGGGGCTCCTGTTCCTGGGTCTGGAGAGGTACAGTCACACCCGTCCATCTGGTGTTTGTTCTCCCAAGTAAGCGGAGGGAGTGTATCAAGTAAAGGGGGGGGGGTATGGAGTCCTGTATATTTGAATGGGAACCCAGTTCTTATGTAGAAGTTTGTAGGAAGATCCGGAACATCTTGTGAGAGTTCAAATGAACTTGAAGTCTTTAAGGCTAAGTTTGAGAAACTGCCTGGTTTTAGTTAATTTTAAAAAATAGTAGAGCAGTAGTTTGAGTATTGAGTTACTTATAAAATAGGATATCTGGAAAGGAGGCCTTTCTCTGTGTGTTTGTAAAAGGCCTAGCAAGATTTAATAGCTAGAAGCAGAAATTTGCTACCTTCAGTGAAGGTGACATTTCTTACCAGTAAGGGGATTGTAAATTGAGAGCTCTTGCTTGGGTGAGCTCATAGAGTGTCATTGTTTGGAATACATCTCCAAGATATATTTTATTCAACTTCTGGGAAAAATTTTGTAATCTGTATACACAGGCGGCCAGGCTAGATGACCCTAATGCTGCCCATCATAGATCTCAGAACCAAAACTTCTATGAAAGTTGGAAAAGTGCTAGAAAATCTACTGGATGAAATTGCATGTGATTTCTCTCAAGGAGTTCACATATGAATTACCTGTCCCTCACCAAACAATCTCCTACATTTTTTGGTTGCTATCTGCAATGTGGTTCATCTAAAGAAACTACCCCAGCCCACACCCAAGGAAGTCAGCATAAAGGTTTCTATTATAAGAGATCACCTATTCCTGATGCTGAGTGTTTAGGGTGATAATTGCTAATGTCAGCACAATGATCCACGTTTAGCCTCATTTCTTATTTATTGTCCAGTGTATTAATTTCTTTCTCTATGCAGTGGCATTAAGAGGACACTTCAGTTTACAGGAGGCAGCCCAGCTGACGGGTGCATCTGCCTTTTGCCGAACCCCGGGACTTTTCAGAACACAAAATGCCTGATGTTACCCTTCTCACCTCACTTTCCAAAAGGCTCTAGGCATCCAGTGCCCACCACTAGCCCTACCTTTCTCCTAGCTGAGGGCTGGAGCCAGTTTGTGGCTGGGGAAGTGGCCCTTGCCCAGTGCCTGGCTTCCAGGGCGCAGCTCTCTCCTATTTGTAGGCGGGGAGCGCCGCCTGCCGCAGGTACCGCACTGAGCAAGATGCTTTTGAGGCAGGCAGGACCTACCTGTAATAATTTAATTTAACCTCGCCTCCAGAATTTTTTCAGCTGCTCAGCTTGAGGCTAGAGCTCGACAATGCCTTCCTCAGCTGTCACTGATGTCCAGGGTGCTACAGGAGGAGAAGCACCTGGGATTACTACAGTTTGTCTAGGAAAAAGAATTCACTGCATGCGAGTCCTCTTCTGTTTCGATTTTTCAAATGTAGAGAAAACTTTATGTTATATTTTATTTTGTTTTTTTGAGAAGCAGCACACTTTCAGATGTCTATAATACTGATGTCATGCAAAACTGCATGATCTAAAATGAGTACCAAAGATGCAGTTCTGATATTTTTGTAACCTAAGCCTTTAGGGGATCATTTCAGCAAGTAGAGAGCAGCTAATTGCCACTATTATTCATAAGAAAAATCTTAATTTACACCAACTGAGGGTATTAATTTTCTGTTTTAAATGGTGAATGGCAAAAAAAAAAAAAAAGTGTTAAAAATTATCTGTCTGTGAGTCAGGACCCTCTCTGCAGCACATGGTCTTGCTGACTGTCAGAGCCCTGAGGGCACTAATAGGCCTTAATGGCCCTGAACAGCCTCACCTGGAGCCTCCTCTCCACACCCCGCCCATAGGCTCAGGAGCCCATTTTAATCTGAGCCTTGGATTTTCGGTGTCTGCTTGAACTGTTCTGCGGAAGAAGTGGTCTCTGGCTCAGCCATACCTTGGTTGTCTCTTGGACTTTGATCTGTAGACTCACGTCCAGGACCAATGTTGCATCTTTCTTATCACCATGGACCTGCCTGGCCATCCCAGGGCTGTGTCTGATGCTGGATATTTTTACTGGACCTAATCCTCAGTTGGGGGTGGCAGGGTGGGTCCTGGCTGGCGAGGTCCTACCCTGCTGGCTGGGTTATTCCCTTGGGTCCTGGCTCCCTATTCCTTAAAGAGCAGCTGGCCTTTGCTGCAGCCTAAAAATGATTGAACAGGTGAGCTAAAATATACTAGTTTATAGCTGCTATGTGCTATCAGATCTTAGTAGAGACCAGGTTGACATGATGCAGTTTTAATATAAATGCTGATACCTCTTCATTCTTTCGTAGAACTCGGACAATTGTGAAGGAGAAGAAATTGTATTTCTGAGATACAATTTAACCACTGCTGTGATAAGAAGCCAGCAGTTGTGCTACAAGCACTGGGTTGTCTTCCCTGCCCAGCAAAGCCTGCAGGCTAGGATGTATTTCAGAAATAACATGTCTGTGTGAGGAGAAAAGGAGACTTGCTGGGGCAATATCATTGTTGCAGAGCAAAAGTGACATGGAAAGAAAATGACAAATTACAAAACTCAGTCCAAGCAAGGAGGTCACAAGGACACCTCTAAGTAGTCAAACACTGAAGATTTTTAACATCTTGTCTGTGGACAAGAGCATGTGAAAACAGGCAATCAGCATGTTTACAACTGCTGCACCTGTTGACCACAGCTAGTGTTACAGAAGTCTACTTGGATTTGGGGTTAGAAGGCTTTTCTACCAAGGTGGCAAAAAGTAGTCCAGAAGCGTGGTTGGATTGTACTGAATGTGTGAAAGGATTAAATCCTTGCGAGGATGTATTTGAGTGGGATGCACCACTGTATTTAGAGATATTTCAAATAAATGGCACCTCCCCCTTGCATGAGATCCTCTCTTTAATTTTATTACTCTGATTCTCCTCTTACCACCCCCTCACAACCAGAGGTACTTGTGTGAGATAATCTTCCAGACCTGAGAGAGATGGAGGAGTCCAGTATGACTAGGATAGAAGGAAGGATGTTGTGTTGCATTGTTGCAGCACTCTGGAGGAGGTGGTGGAGTTGAGCAGTGGCAGAAAGCTCTTATCTGTGTTGGCCTGAGGAGTCCTGGACATGGAATTAAGTGGCTTTTTGGGCAAATGTGCCAGTGCCTCCCCGGGGCTCTGCCAGACTCTGTCAGAAGTGATTTTCAGAGTTAGTCTCCTGCTACTTGCAACTCAGTGGTCCTGGTGCCCACCTCCCACTGCATGGCCAAAAATCCCATGTCAATCCATGTCAAGTCCTGTATCTCACCAGCTCCAGCCTTGTTGCTGTTTGGTGGTTCAGATCCCTTTGCATCTGGCACATCTCTGCATCCTTTGGCGTCTTTTTGATCTGTGGCACTGAAAGGGAAGCAGTGGTTGCCTGAAGTGGCTTTCTGAAAGAAATGTTGCCCAGCTCCAATGGAGACAGAGCAGGAGAAGATTTGAGCACAGAAAGATGCCCAACCCCCAACTTGAAAGAACTGAAGAACAACCTAACAGAACTGTTGGCTCTTCTGCTTTTGCCGTTGTTGTCACCCGGCAACACAAAAGCCTCCGATAGGCAGAGCCATGTCCTCTGTAGCAGCCAGGGGTAAGTGAACAGCACTGCCATGTTGGATGTTTTTTTCTTGGTCTCACCAGGCGCTGCAGGTGCACGTGCTTGTTGACCCTAGAGAAATGCCTGAAGCACGGGCACTGCAGATTTGCAGGAGGCTGGGGATAATGCATTACCAGATAAGCTGTGTTGCTCAGATTTTTGCTCCACCTCAGCTGGAGCTTTTTGTTCCGGAGAAAGACTAAAACTCACCTCACTGAAGTGGGAAACAGTCCGGGGAGCATACACATCAATGTCTTTCCATGGAGACCTAAAAATTGTACAGAGATGTTTTACTTTGCCTTCTGAACTCAAGAGTCACACTGTGCTGGTTTTACTTAGGCTGGAAGCAGTCCCATTTGCACATCATGGTAAGCAGCTGTCACTTGTTCCATTGGCCAACAAAATCCCTTCAGAGATCGACACCACTTTGAATCTTTGGTCTGATGCTGCATCTGGAAAGGTCGAAATTTCTGTCCTTAGAACGTAAGCTTTCTGTGAAGCTTTAGAAGTACAGGTATCAGTAATATAAATACTCTGAGCAGCTTTGTAACTACTCTCTTTGCAGTTGTGCTGGTACCAATCTTCAGGGTGGAAACCCAACTGCAGCAGAAGAAACCAGAAACCAGTGCTGGTTAGCTGTGTTCAGCTCTGCCTCTAATGAGGGCAGAGTACTAAGACCAACACTTTGCTGTCACTTTCTGCCCATCTTTGTTTTGTATACCAACTATTGAGCAGAATGTAGTTGTACAGTTGTGGGTCAGCCGAGGATGTTGCTCTGGACAGACGATGAATCGGTCTGCAAGTGCCTACAACCAGGAAGTTACTGACATTTGGAGCTGCTTTGCTACTTACTGCTTTACAAGGTATATGAATTCTGGAAGTTACTTTTTCCTCCCATGCTGAGCCACTTGTGAACCAAAAGGTAGACCAAGACAGCAAAAAGAATGAGCAGCAAAATGATAGCCACTGTAAAGAGTATAGAGTTGTTCTGAAATCCAGGATTGTCCTCTTCATGATTGTTCAAGGACACCCCTGCAAAATAATGAACCAGTGTTAGTTTATATAAAAAGTGCATCATGTTGTAAAAATGTAAGAGTAGCAGGGCTGGATTATGGAGAACCCAGGCACAGTGGTGTGCGCGTTACTGACATGGGGAAATGGGGTTTCAGCCTCTCTGGGATGCTATCTGGCATTTACATCCAGTGCAATACATTGAAAAAATGCCTGTATAGTTGTATTCTGTGCTCTATTGCTTTAGGAAGAGTTTCTCCTCATCCCCACGCTTTCCTGCACTGGGAAGAAATGGAACAGAAGCTTATTCCCAGCAGCAAAACCCAGAATTGCTGGGGCTATGCTTGGCAGGTGATTTCCAGTCTGCAGTGATGACAGGATTGGAGACTCAGCATGCAACTTTCCAGACCCACATTTCTCCTGAAGATCTGCTTCTGAAGTATTCTTTGCTTTGAAATGGACTCATATATTCTCATTTTGCTGTGAGGTGCTTCTTCCAGGCACCCATGGAAGCATGGTATCTTCTTGGTAAATCATAACTAGAAAACGTTAGAATGGGAGAGGCGTTTTTAAGCTACAGTATGTACCTTCTCTTGCCTCAGGTGTGGTGAAGTCATGCACAACAGAATTAAGCAAAAGAAATGTCAAGCCTGAACAGGCAGCCGTGCTTCCCTCTAGTCCCAAAGCCTGCATGCACAAATGATGCCCATCCAGCACTCACAGGAGTCATATTGTTGCTGATTTGCTACTAGTTAGAATTAATTATATTTGATTTTAATAGGAGTATAAAATTATAATAAATATTTTAGTAAAAAAAAATTGTATATCTATTGTGTTTTGCACATTTAACTAACAACCGACAGCTACTATGAAATCCTCTCTACAGCCCCGTACCAAGACCGAAGGAATTGGCCAAAATCATCTAGTAGGAACATTTAGAGCATTAGAGAACAGGTTTAAGATCTGAGATAATTTGTACACAGTATTTACTTGTAGAGGTGTGCAGTTTGCAATGCAACAATGACCAGGTCATAGGAACTTAGGAACTTTAGGAAATGTACTAGGTGTAACCGTAAGGATTCGAGTATTGTTTAAAATCAGGTAACCATAAGGATTCGAGTATTGTTTAAAATCAGTTAACTGCAGAAACTTTGACAAAGATTTATTGATCTACAGTGTATTGTTTTAAAAACTAACATAGATGATAGTGAAACTCTACTGCGCAGAATCACCTAAGGGTCAAGAAGCGGACAAGTGAGGAAGACTATGGAAGACCACTAGAGGACTCCAGAAGACCACCAGAGACCTTCAATGAGCCTGCGTGAAGGACATATGCATATGTTAATATTTTCCCAGAAAACTATTGAATATGTAAAACATTTCTCAGAAATTTAGTGAATATGTATGAGTAGATCTTATATGAGATATATGATTTTGGAGCCTGGTCTGCGTTGTTAGTGAGAGCAATCACTCGCGCACCCGGACATCAATAAAGAAGCGTCTGCTTATCTGCACTAAATTGGTGTTGATAAGTTCTTTATTCCGAGTTTTCGGCAACAACGGGAGCTGTACTTCTTCATTTGACGTTGCTGCATGCTACTGAACACTAATTCCCTTAAAAGGATGACTCTCTTGATACAGGTTTTAGTGGCTAAGGAAACCCCTTCAGGACAAATGATTTAAAGCAGTGGAATTAATAAGAATCTCAGCACATGCAGAAGCCAAAATATCCATGAATCTGTACTTGTTCATTGCAACACATAAACGAATGATCTGTGTCAACAATCTCAAGACAATGTAATTATCTACCAGTCTATAAGAGACAGAAATTTAAACAAAATATAAGAGATATGAAGGAAACTGGAACTTGTTATTTCCCTTCTAATAATTCAGTGTTCTCAAATATCTTGCCTGCCTGCCTGTATGTACCATACCACCTTGTACAAAGAAAATGATAAATGAACAAAATCAACCTCTGCCTTTTTGATCTTCCCCTTAGGATAAGAACACAGGCTGCTTTGGACAATACGGTCATAATTCAATCGGAGTCTTCACTTTTGTGGCAGTACACTTCCCCACTGCCACCCCCATTCGTGCCGCGGAACTTGTCGAGACGGCAAGGGCAGCGTGTGTGCCCTCCTGGGCGCCTGCTTGATTCAAGCACAGAAACCGAAGGAGTGATTCTGCTAAAAGGCAAGGGGAAATAGATGGTCTGAAGGTGGAACTGGAGGACGGGGACGTGCGGCCCCTTTCTGAAACAGAAGGGCAGGCGGGTCCGCACGGTGGGAGCCCCCGGAGCGCTGTTTGCACGGCCCCTTGGTCGGAACCCGAGCTCGGCGAGTTGCGAGCGAAGTTTTCGCGCAAGCCGGGTGAAACCGAAACTGAGTATTGGTGGAGAGTTTCTGTAACGGGGGAGGATCGGGTACTGTTGAGTGCTGAGGAAGCGAGAAATCACCGGGGACCGGGAGTGTTTGAGTGCTGGACCGGCGGGCGATCGGGCGATCACGTCCCGAGCAGCCTACTGGGCTGGGGGTGCGGACCCCGAGGAGGGAGGAGAGTCTGTTACCATCCGGGAAAAGGGACTGTCGGAGTTAAGGGAGGGCAGAGGAAGGTCGGGCCGGCCGGTTGTACATCCCGCCCCCAGCGGTCTCGAAGCGGGGTCGGTCGGGTCGGAACTGCGATCCCGGAAGGAAGGCTCTCTGGCGGGAGGCGTTGGCACGGGGGCTGCCCGAGCCGTGCTGCAGGGGCAGTGCGCGGAGGAGGGCCGGCAGCTGGTGGAATTGCTGGAGGGGAAAGCTGGAGGAAGAGGGAAGCGCCAGCAACCGCGCCGCCTCGGGAAGAGAGACGGGAGCCTTTCGCGGCACTGCGAGAGGAACTGGAAGGGCTAGAAAACTAGGAGCTGCGGTTTGGGGTTCAGGCCGCCCAGTCCGCATGGTGAATACTCTGCTACATGGTGAATGGTCTGCTGATAAGGAGCCTTGTATACACACTGCTGTGGGCCCCAAACAGCTGAGTTTGGAATTCTTAATCGATACAGGAGCCCAGATTAGTGTTTTAAGTGATCGACAGGCTAGTGAGCTGGGAATTGGGCCATCAAGAAAGGCTACAAGCATTAGAGGAGTAATAGGGGTGACAGAAAAATGCCCCATAGCTCGGACTCAACCTTGGTTCCTGGGGGAGAAGAGAACGACAGCTGTGGAAGTGGCTTTAAGCCCCTCTGAGGGAAATAATCCCTATGGGATTTGATGTGCTGGCAGGCAGACAATGGGACCTACCCAGTGGTAGGGTGCGGAGCTTCGGGGGCAGGGAGGCAGAGGCTGTTCACGTGAGAACATTGCAGGTTGCTCCTGCGCTACTGCAGTCTAAAGTAACCCATGTCCCCCAATACCCACTTCCAGCCGCAGCCCGACGGGACATTTCAGAAATAATTAATGATCTGGAGAAAAGAGGGATCATCAGTTGCACACATTCTCCTTATAATTCTCCTGTTTGGCCAGTCCGTAAATCAGATGGAGGGCGGTGACTAACGATTGATTATAGAAGATTGAACAGTAATAGCCCACCATTAACTTCGGCCGTCCCAAGTATTACCTCAGTGATAACAGCAATACAGGCTGCAGCCCACCCATGGGTGGCTGCTTTAGATGTCAAGGATCTGTTTATGGTTCCCCTAAGGGAAGAGGACAAACCCCAGTTTGCCTTCACTTGGGAAGGGACCCAATACACTTTCGATTGACTTCCCCAGGGATATAAGCCCCTCTATTCCCCACTATTTCTCACAATGCCTTAGCCAAGCTTCTTGATGCTGTGGAAGTTCCATCATGTGTCCCCATGTATCAATATATAGATGATATCCTGGTTGGTGGGGACAACAAGGAACAGGTAGGGCAAGCTGCCCTCCACTGGTATTGTTCCTATGACCTTATGAAAATCCAGAGGCCTGCATGCCTTGGGAGCCTTGGATGGAAGTGGAAAGACTCACCGCATCAGTGCCTGGTGGATAATACCGGACTTCTAACTCTGTGACCCGATTTTAAGACTGAGGCCTAGTTTGTGCTTTGTGACAGGATCACGAAGGAACGAGTCATTCCAGTCCTTTTGCTGACAGTGATGATGGTGAGAGGCGTGGATGGTGAAGATCTGGATGATAATGTCATGGCAAAATGATGGACATTAGTATATCGCGAGTCCTTGAGCTCGCATGAGAGCAATGTAACAATTATAGTTGGAGGTTCAGATTGGATGGGGGGAGGAGGTTATACTCATGTTGTTTATAGTTGGTCACCAGGTACAGTAAATACTATTTCAATATGAAACATCAGATGTGACTATATCCTCCAACTAACCCATGGGATCATGGGGTGGAGTTGGAATAGTACTACACTATGCCCTGAAATTCCATGGGGGCAACTAACGGTGTATAGTACTCAGGGAACATCGACAGAGCATTCTAGAACTGAATTTACAACTATCAACCTTAGCCACTGTTACATCTGACAGTTTGGGTACTCTTAAACTATCAGTTCTATCGGTAAAATGACTATCAAAAATTGGTCTGTATTGGATTAGATGCCAAAGAAAGAGAAGGGCATACGTAAAGTTTTGAACATGTCAATGGACAACTGCTGTGTTCACCCTAAATGCGTCAATGTGGCTTCACATTGGCTAAATCAACGAGAGAATACAGCAAGAGACTCAGAGGCAATTGTTTCTGCACCAGGAACCAACTGGTTGGGAAAAGTTTTGAGATGTTCGGATTTTCTTTAATGGGGGGGGCGACCAGCTTTCTCTAATCTTTAACAATGCTTGTAGTTATGATTACCGTAATCCATATTGCAATAAGTTCTATCAAACGCTTGGTAATGAAGCCTGTACTAATGATTAAGTATACTCCCTTAAAACTGTCCACACACTCGATATTCCTGTGTTTGATATTTCACTTTAATTCTAGACCAGGAGGGAATGATGGCCCACAAGGAGCGTCAAATTCATCAGACAGCACCCCCTTTTAACTATGGCGGCAAGAGGTGACTGTACCACCACTTCAAGGAAACCAGTTGAATCATGACTGGGGTTATGGGGTGGATTGTGGCAGTACACTTCACCCACGCCCCATACCGCCAGCAGAAAACAAAACTCCTCCAGGCAGAGAGAAGGGGAAGGAAATCCTGGAGGCCGCAGGTTGAAATCTGAACGGGCCAGTCGAGATGCGCCAGGTACACAGAGGTGACCCTCCTGGCCAATGGGGATTAAATGACCACAGGTCAGATTTGACAGGGGTATAAACGGGGTCCTGCCAGAGGACATGTTGGAGTCATTCTTCCTGGGAGCAGCGGGTCCGCAGCAGGGGGCTCCCCCTTGGGTCGGGGCACCGCCTGAGGTAACGCCTCGAGGGAGAGATCCCTCAGGTTTTAGGTGAGTGATACGCACATTTTGAGCCATCACTTTAAATATTGAGGATTCTTAAATTGGCCGTGTAGTATTAATTCTCTTTTCATCGTTGAGCCTCTGGTTTTAGAAAATGTTACCGGGCTCCTAACTAAATTTTGCTGAAGAATAAATCTGAGTCTTAACATCTATTGCATTTGGTTAGTCGTGCATCTGTAACAGTGGGGTTTAAGCTCAGGCCTGTTGGGTCGCGTGACAAGAGGCTGGTGCCCCAAGCACAAAGGCCCAACAATGGGCAGCCCTGCAGGGAAGGGGGGAGCCCTGGTGAGCTCCTCGGTGCCAACAGAGCGCCCTGACTTGGCTCCTGCGAGGGCCATCAGGGGAAAAGGATGCTCCCCTTGTTGCCAGAGGGAAAGCCCCCAAGATGACAGAGCAGCTGAGGTTGGAAGGGATCTATGGAGGTCATCTGGTCCAACGTGCCTGCTCAGGCAGGCTCGTGTAGAGCACCTTGCCTGGGACCATGTCCAGCTGGCGCTTTTGAAGACCTCCGGGAATGGAGACTCCACCAGCTCTCTAGGCAACCTGTGCCAGTGCTCGACCACCCTCACAGCAAACAAGTCTTTCCTGATGCTGAGGAGGAACCTCCCTCTCGTGTTTCAGTTTGTGCACACTGGTCCTGTCCCTGGAAATGGCCAGGCTCCGTTGTCTGCACGCACTCCCTTCACACACCTGTACAGCTTTGTGAGAGCTGCCCTGAGCCTTCTCTTCTCCAGGCTCAACAGAGTGAGCTCTTTCCAACTTTCCTCCTGTGGGAGATGCTCCAGTCCCTTCATCCTCTTAGTCTAGCCCTCGGCTGGACCCTCGGCACCAGCTCCTTCTCTGTCTTCTACTGGAGAGTCTAAAACTGCACAAAGTACTCCAGCTGTGGCCTCAGCACTAGGGCTGCGTAGAGGGGAAGAGTCAACTCCCTCAGCCTGCTGGCAACAGTTTGCTAAGGCAGTCCAGGATACCGGTAGCCGCCTTTGCTACAAGGGGTATGGGTCTGGATCGTGTTTGACTTGGTGTCCACCAGGACCCCCATGTCCTTTGCTGCAGAGCTGTCTTGCAGCCTGTTGGCCCCCAGCACGTATCGGTACGTAGGGTAGCTCCTGCTCAGGGGGAGGACTTTGTACTTCTCCTTAGTGAAACTTCATGAGGTTCCCACCAGCCCATGTCTCCAGCCTGTTGAGGTCCCTCTGGATTGCACAACAATGCTTTGTTCTATTAGCCACTCCTCTCAATATAGTATTTTTAGCAAAATTGCTGTGGGTACACTCTGCCCCATCATCAAGACCGTTAGTGCAGGTGCTGAACAGGATTGGACCCGGTAGTGATCCCTGGGGTACGCTGCTAGTTAACTGGCCTCCAACTAGACTTTGCGTCACTAAGCACTACCCTCTGAGCCCAGACGTCCAGTCAGTTTTCAGTCTCCCTCGCTGTCTGCTCACTCAGCCCATCCTTCATCAGCTTCGCTATGGGGATCTCTCTACGGGGAGACAGTCTCAAAAGACTCACTTAAGTCCACGTAGCCAATATCCGCTGCTATCCCCTTGTCTCCGGTCATTTTCCCCCTCCGACCAGGGGAGAAAGACAGGAGAAAAGCCCTGAGAGCGAGCCAAGTGCTGACTTGGACGCTCCGTGGGAGGAAGCAGAGGAGCCCAAAGGGCTGGCCAACAGCGCTGGGGGGTGGGCAAAGCCTGTGGGACTTTGTCCTGCAGCCTCCAGGGGAGGCACGATGTGTTACCAAATGAACCCTCTTGCCGTATGTGCCTGGAGACATCTGCCCCAGCCACAGCAACCTGACGCAGCCCTGGGAAGACACGGCCGAGGCCTCCGTGACTGCTGTGGAACACCGATGCCGAGCACAAGACGAGAGACGGGGGGATGGAGCGAGCAGTGCTGCTGCGGTAACCCCAGACGTGTGCGCTGGGGCCGCAGCGCTGCTGGGGCGAGCGCCATGGGCGAGGATGGCCTGCGGTGATGTCACCCAGCAAAGGATTGGGACATCGCCGAGCAACAGGTTGTGACGTCGCCGAGCGACGGATTGTGACATCGCAACCCTCGCTGCTTATATGCGGGCGCTGAGGCTCCCCCAGTCGGCTCGTGCCCGCACTCAGGCTGAGCAGCTCGCGAGGTCTGGAGCGCTGAGCGAGGCCTTGGTGCTGGTGTCGTGCTCAGGCAGTTGCTCCTTGCAGTTCTCAGTGCCCGACCCCAGAGCCATCGAAGCATTTTCCCTGGCCCTGCCAGCTCCAGGCAGCCGGGGCACCCAGGACCTATTCTCGCAGCAGCAGAGGTGAGTTGGTTGGGGATGCCTCACCCTGGGGAGCTGGGAGGGTTTCCTTCTTGAGGGACCTGGGCACTTCTTCCACCCCTCCCCGGGCCAGCCAGTGACCCTGCCCTCTCTCCCTTTTCTCGCGTGACACGGGCTGCTGCAGCGCCAGTGAGAGGGAGCGGCTCCCCATCCCTGGTTCCCCCCAGCCCACCGCAGCACGTGGAGAGCATGGCCACAGAGCTGGATGACCGCTGTCCCATCTGCCTGGGCAGCTGGGAGGAGGCCAGCTTTGTTATGCCATGCCTCCACCGGTTCTGCTACCCGTG